>OX463758.1:32012506-32380006 GCA_949824845.1 Rhingia rostrata
CAAGATGGTGTGCATACTTTTAGGTATTACAACGACCTTTTTATTTCTTTTAAATAAAAGTGAAATGGATTTTGGTTGGGATTGAACGCGCAACCTTCCACTCAACAGACGAACACATTACCACTACACCGCGGCCACCCACCACTCGATCATCTGAGTGGGAACCAAGGACCCCTTGGCCTATTGCATTGGTGTCCACGTGGTTAGATCTTCATCTCCATAGGCCATTGTTCTTCGTTCTTAGTTATTATGTTAAAAATACACTCTAGCACATCATACCGCTCCGTCTCCGACGAATTTAGGGCCCTGTTATAGCCTATCATTGAAAACCCTCATTGGACATTTTCTTTTACTTCTTGCTCCACGGGCTTCGTGGCGTAACCATCGCGCCATCATGCGATGAACTGCTGCAGCGCAGAAGGTCTGGGTTCGATTCTCAGCCGTAGCAACACCTAAATAATTTTTCACTGGCTCTCCTCTCGTGATGATCTGACAAATCGTCCGAGTAGTATCAATTGTCAAGAAAAGCTTATCCCAAATTCGTCGTTCGGAGTCGGAATAAAACAGGAGGTCCCGCCATCGTGCTAGAAGTACACACGCACACATGAATGTTTGTTAGAAATCTCGGCCACGGGTACTAACGCGCCTGTTGCGCTACAAAATGTTTATTTTTTGTTTGGTTTTTTTAAAAACTCATTCATTGGCGTGTTGGTGTCAAAGCAAAGCTTATGAATTTTAGCACATGATTATCCAAAAATATTCAAATTTTTCATCATAGTTTCCGAAGAAAATCAATTTTTGTTTTTGAATGATCAAAATTTATTTTTATGAACTAATTATTGCTGTTCCACCGAAATAAATCGGAATTTTCCAGTGATTCCTATAAGGTGCTATGCGGAGGTTAAATTTCAATTCCATCATTTTTATTTCTTCGAATGAAGTTGTTACCAAAATTCCTCCTTCTCAAAACTATTTCAGAGACAAAGAAAAGTCAAGTTCAGCCCCTGATTTATACTCCATAAAACAAGGGTCGCATGATTACATATCGCACAGTGATATCAAAACTTTCGTTCATACAAATATTGAGGTGCTATTAAAGAAATGGCAATACTAGAGTGCAGCGCGGGGTAATTATGGCAGTATAGCATGAAAGTATCAAATATTTAAAATAGAGCTGAACATGAAAAACAATAAACATACATGGTAGTGGGTAAGAGCTATTGACTCCCAAATTCAATAGCTTTGCCAGTTCAGGTCGCCTACTATCAGGAGAACGGGAGCGTGTCTTGCATAAGTCCGTCAGTTCAAAGTGAAAATTACACAGGCCGCTTGTGTTTTCCTTTAAAATGTAGTACGTAGATGTAATTTTTAACGAACGACGAAAACACAAAAACTGATATGCCTTGCATCTATACCGGAGCGTGTGAATGCGCTATAGCGGTCCGTGATACACAGGCAGCCGGGACAGCCACACTGGACAGTTAAACCCGAGTGTGTGTAGCTGCCTTAGGGGACAGCACCCGACAATTACTGTTTGGAAAATTTTGTCATTTATCAATTAAATGATTAAAACTGCAACAACATGTGTACAACATCACTATTTGGTTAGTATTATAGCTGTTTCGGACATTCCCAAGTGTCCTCATCAGATTCCACGCTGTATAAAAGTTTATTTTTCGTTTCACAAAAACAGTCCTAAGATTTAATGAATTCTGTTTTGAATTCTACTACTACGAATAATTTAAGTCTACTACTATTTTTTTCAAATTTAAGAACTTTGATCACTGAAAACAAATGGTAATTTGCAAGCTCTGTGCAGTTTTTATGTTTTACTAAAAATAACAAAGTTTTTATTTTTTTTCCCAGTTTTGTGCTATCTCTAACAAACATAACACCCTTGTCCTTTCCTATTTTTTAAAATTTATTTGTTAAATTTTTTCTTTTCAGCCCCAAATGGGAAGAAACAATCTGCCCGGTGCAATGCAACAAATGTCTCCACTAGCACTTGTTACACACGGCAATCCACAAGCAGCGGCGGCAGCCGCCGCACACCACAGACTGATGGCACCGTCCTTTGCTCAGGTTCCCAATTTAGTACAGCATGAGATCGAGCAGCGTATGATGGAATATCTTAAATTGATTCAAACGAAAAAGGAACAGCCCCGCCAAAGATCCCAGAGTCCAGAGACAACCACCCGCGAAGCATTAAATGCCCTCGAAATGTCGCGTGTAGCCTTGTGGTCGATGTATCACAATAACACAAGTCCCCCAGCATCGGTGAATACTTCACCACAGGGCGTCGAACCACAACGGTTGGTGTCTCAACTATAGCGGCGAATTGCCGCATTGTGTTTGTGCACAAACTAATCAAAGCTCACTTTCATATTTTTTTCTAGCGAGGCATTGAACCTTTCGGACTCACCACCGAATCACCTAATCAAACGTGAGCGTGAACGTGAATCTTCGGAGTTGGGTGCTATTTCGGATAGGGAGGAGTTGCATCAACCACCACCAGCGAAGCGAGGATTCCCAACAAACTTGTACATACCACCGGTTCGGAGTGATTATCACGAGGACGTCGATGGCGAGGATACAGATAATTCGGCGGCAAATACCTCACTCGAACACGACGAATTGAACCACCATGACATGGAAATGAAGCCGATGGTCGAAATGAATGGTCCACATTCACCGGCGATGTTGTCGCCACCTAAGAAACAGAATGTCACTTTCAACAGCAACGAGAGTGGGTGTGGTAGTGTACAAGAGAATCGCCTGCAACAGGAACAAGAAAAGTCCTCGGCTCCGCATGAAATTACCAATGCAGAGTTATCGCTGCTCTCGGGGATGCAGTTTAAATTGTCACGAAAATGTAAGTTTTTTTTTGTCCTTTCTATTAAAGCGGATTGTATTCAAAAATTAAGTTGAAAAAAAGTGGGATTGTAGGCACGAACATTTAGAAAGTCGTGATTATAGAACTGAACTCCTAGCATTACACCTTGGAAGACTAGCTCCACTCAGGCCCCAGGCGGAACGTTGCTAGGGGCGGCAATTTGAGCGGTTAAAATATATAAAATTTAAGAGCGTTAGTCCTGCTTTACAGTAAGTAAGGAAGTAATAACAACAAAATCCAATGATTGCTGTTCCCTGGTATGCAACTGCAATTCATCAGAAATGACAACCCTGGGTACTTATCCCGTAACTTTTGAAATGACTATCGTTGACCATAGTGTAAAAGAGTGCTGGGACAAGAGACAATAAACACCGATTTTTGAATAACATTTTCTTTAGCTATGAGGCACATTTCTCACTCGGTGGGTATGTAAACAAACTAAACTGCCGCTTATGTATGGGGCTCAGCAAACTCACATACCTAGATACATACTTCCCATACCTTGGCACACTTTTGTGAACGATCTCGATCGGTAAGGACGCCTTTTTACGAAATTTACAATCTTCGTAGCTTCAAGAGGAACTTTTTTCCAAATCAGTTGGCATACCTACCTCAAGTGCATAACGATGACTGCTGTTACATCCTGGCGCAATGTTTTTAATCTTAGACACGACCCCTCCTTTGCTACAACTGCTGCAGCTTCGTTGCTACAATCCATTACCCACTTTCTTTTTTTTCGGGGCTGGTGGAAATGTTCATAGAAACGATGAGCACGTGCCCAAAGTAGTGTGAAATTTTTCCTCACACTACATTGGGCTTTGTATTTGTATTGCAACTAAGTATGCGACATATCTAGCTTTTTTTTTTATCACGACTATATATAAATGTTTGTCAGGTAACATTCATTAGAAAGCTCCTGCTTTATCCGCAATTTATAGCGGACCAGTTCTTTTAGTTCTTTTAAGACGCCGCAACAATTTCGTAAAGAATTTGAATGACCGTTGTGTTAACGTACCAAAATAAACGTTTTTTATGTTTTCGTGCAAAACTTTTCGTCTCATCTTTAACCGCGGAATACCCAGATCTCTGCGTAGATCTTCGTTTCTTATGTTCCACGGCGTATTGACGAAAGATCTTATATAACAATTTGTTTTCAAAATTTTGTAAATTGCTTAGATTCGTTTCACTGGTACAACCCCATAGTTGTATACCATATATCCACACCGGTTTTAGCACTTGCTTGAATAATAGCAGCTTGTTATCAAGGTTAAGCTTCGAATATATTCCAAGTAACCATCATAGTTCTCTAAATTTTTGGTTGGAGTTCCTCGCATTTCTTTTTCGCATGCGACTTTCATTTTAAATTTGCATCGAGTGTCATTCCGAGATATTTCGCTTCATTTGCAACTGGGACTCGAGCCGTATTTAGAAAACAGGCAAACTCGCTTGAATAATAGCAGCTTGTTATCAAGGTTAAGCTTCGAATATATTCCAAGTAACCATCATAGTTCTCTAAATTTTTGGTTGGAGTTCCTCGCATTTCTTTTTCGCATGCGACTTTCATTTTAAATTTGCATCGAGTGTCATTCCGAGATATTTCGCTTCATTTGCAACTGGGACTCGAGCCGTATTTAGAAAACAGGCAAACTCGCTTGAATAATAGCAGCTTGTTATCAAGGTTAAGCTTCGAATATATTCCAAGTAACCATCATAGTTCTCTAAATTGTTTATTTAGAGTTCCTCGCATTTCTTTTTCACATGCGACTTTCATTTTAAATTTGCATCGAGTGTCATTCCGAGATATTTCGCTTCATTTGCAACTGAGACTCGAGCCGTATTTCGAAAAACAGGCAAACGGTTTGTCCGTTTATACGAAAAACCTACATGAATCGATTTACTCTCGTTAAGGTCAATCCGGCAGGATTTTGTCGATTCATTAACCTCGTTGCGAGCATTTTGTATTTTCATACATGTTTCCTCTATTGTTTTACCAACTGCTGGTATAGCAGTATCGTCAGCAAACGTGGCAATTATTGTATTGTGAGTTTGTGGGATATCACGAGTGAATAGGAGGTACAAGAGTGGTCCAAGGACGCTTCCTTGGGGGTATTCCCGCCATTATTTCTTTGAATTCTGAATATTCGTTTCCAAGTTTCACACGGAATAGCCTATGGCTCAAGATACCAACAAGGATTTTATATAATTGTTCAGGCAGAACTTGTCTTAATTTTATTGAAGACCTGCTTGCGACATTTCGAGAAATACGGCTGAGCAAATCTTCTTTTCTTCGAAAGCTTTCTCAATTACATCAGCAATTAGATGAACTTGGTCTACAGTCGAATGTTTACTTCTAAACACAAATTGATGGTCAGGTAAAAGGCGTTTCTGATCAATATTGAGGTGTAAGCGAACGAGTAATATCCTTTCAAAACCTGTTGGAATTATTGGAAGAAGTGAAATCGACCGGTAGTATTTTATTTCATTTGGTGATTTTCATGGTTTTGGAATCATAATCACTTCCGCGACTTTCCACTGTATTGGTGTGTACTCTAATTTAATTGCCGCATTTATAATGAAAAGGAGCTTAGCTAATGCTTTCCGAGGCAACATTTTTTCAAGTTCTTACTTAATCAGGTCATAACTTGGTAAATAACGGGTGATCCAAGTAGAGATACTTTTTTCAATAGTAGGGAACTTCGAAATGGATCACCCTTTACAGATACATAAGCGTAAAAAAGAGGCGTATGTTTCTGTATTTCCCGTTTACTGTATTACTATCGGTTGTAGTCTCGAATACATTACCGTTTTCATGTTGCGCTGGACAATCAAATGGCTTAAATGTTTCCTCGAGATGTGCGGCAATAACGTCTGCTTTTTCCTAATCGGTTTTTCCCCATGCGTCTTGAATATCCCCAAATGGTGGCACAGCGTTTTTTGGCCGGCTTATGACTCTAATTGCTTTTTAAAGCGAATAATTAGACTCCTTTCCAGCGGTTAGGTTTTGCAGATAAGTTTCTACTGCATGGTTCTTAAAATGTTTAATCCAATTTGATAGAAAGTTACTCAACCGACTTAGATGTGTTTTATCCTGCGGAGCACGAGTTTGGTGCCATCTTTTACGAGCTTTTATTTTTTGTCTAACCTACTCTTTTATTTCCCGTGGGTACCGGATATGACAATAGCTCTCTATTTTAAATTGTTGAGAAGTATTGCCCATTTTTGAACAGTATCGACAAAAAAGTCAACCGCGACTTCGAGTTCCACACGGCATTGGTCTTTGAATATGTATACGATGAAAAACCGGATTCATAGCGATATGTTATCAAAAAAGGGAACAAATTTAATATTTGATTAAACTTTTCAAAAATGTCTGCAAGCTATGCTTATTTTGCTGTCCATTGCTCATCTTGCGATACATCAAAAAGTTTTGCAGATAAAACATTTTTTCGTCCAGTTGGAAAGTTCTCAAGTCATCTTATTTCCGTGTGCAGAAGATCTCGATTGGAAAGGACGCCTTTTTATGAAATTTACAATCTTCACAGCTTCAACAGAAACTTTTTCCAAATCAGTTGGAATTATTCTTACCTCAAGTGCATAAGGATTCAAAATGATTGCTGTTACATACTGGCGCAATGTTTTTAATCTTTGACACGACCCATCTTTTGCTTCCATTGCTGCAGCTCCGGCGCTATATACATCAATAATTTTTTCCCATTAATTGGTTTCCAAATACGCAAATACACAAAGGTGTACAAGTGAGCAAATCTTCTTGAATATATGTGTCGAAGGGACACCTCACGAATACAAGATGTGAATCCGTGCTTTCATCGAATTGCATTGCAAACACTGAATTAGTGCAAGTCTTTTTGTTTTTGTTCGCGAACTGTATCGAAACGTTGTTTTAGTTTTGCTGGTGCTAACATTTGTTGGCACAAAATGTATAACGCATCAGACTCTTCAGAATTTCCAATTCCGAACAGGTATAAATCCTGAAATAGAGTCATCGTATCGCAGTTTTATTGAGTGAAGTTTTCCTTTACTTACTTGTTTATCTTTTATTGAACTTCAACCTAAAATTTAATAATGAAGAAAACAATATTGGTGGAATAATAATTATCTCCAATGAAATATGTATGTTACTAAATATACACTTAAATTGTTGTGATAAGTTTATTCTTTGTAAGATAATATCCAGTACTTCAGAAAAATATGCGCGAACTATTTCTACTGCATAATTCATTGGTTGGTGCACGTAAAGTGAATGTTGCTGTAATATTTTTGTTTGCTTTTTTATAACCTATCCCATAGAGGTATATTAGTTTGGATACATAGCTTGTAACATAGAGAAATAATTTAGCTAAATATAGCTCAAAGTACAAGGTGGCGCAAAAATAACCTTCCGATGTTTTTTGGCTGTAATTTAAAAAAAAAATGAAAAACTTTGATTCTTCTTGTGGATTATTTTTATTTGGTCTTTTAATTTTTTTTACATCAAGTCGAGAATATGATGTCATGTAAATGGCCGCCGCCACAGTTGATTGTCATTTGAGCCCTTTTTATGGTATTTTCCATCACTTTGGCCAAAACTTCCGTTGATAGGTCCTCACATTCTTGACGGATATTGTCTTTAAGAGCTGCAAGAGTCTGAGGCTTGTTGACATAATCCTGCGACTTCAAAAAGCCCCACAAAAAGAAGTCTGGAGCGGTCAAATCAGGCGATCTTGCTGGTCAGTGCAAATCGCCAAAATGGGAGATTAGGCGCCCGGGAAATGCATCCTTCAGCATATCGGTTGTGGCACGTGTAGTGTGTGCCGTTGCACCGTCATGTTGGAACCACATGGTTTCCAATCCCAATTCATCAAGTTGCGGCAAAAAGAACTCGTTTATCATTGCTCTGTAGCGCTCATCATTCACAGTAACCGTTTGGCCCGCGACGTCTTCGAAGAAAAAAGGTTCGACGACTCCTCCAGCGAAAACAGCACACCATACAGTGACTTTGAGCGGGTGTAATGGCTCTTCGTGGGTTACACGCGGATTTTCAGTGCCCAGAAGCGTAAATTTTGCTTATTTACGTACCCGCTAAGATGGAAATGGGCCTCATCACTCATGATTATTTTTGATGAAAAATCATCTTGCTCTTGGTGGTGATTAAGGATGGCTTGAGCGTATGTTAGACGCGATTGGCGGTCAGCAGCTAACAGCTGATGCACCGTCTGGACTTTGTACGGAAACATCTTCAATTCTTGTACCAAAATTCGCCGTAAAGACCGTCGACTGATACCCATTTGCGTGGCACGTCGTCTGGTCGATGTCGACGGCGCTTCCATGACATCTTCGGCTAAAGCAGCAATATTCTCTGCAGAACGGCTACTCCGGGGTCTGCCACGCCTGGCAGCATCTCGTGTTGTGCCAGTCTCTTCGAGGCGAGCGGCTAAACGTCGCAGTGTTTCACCAGTAGGCGTTGGACGGCTAGGAAATCTGCGACGAAATTCACGTTGTGCCAAAGTCACCGACCGATTATTGCTCAAACAAATAGTCACCAATACTCCGCGTTCTGGAGCAGTGTAGCGTAACATTGTTTATTAACGTGTATTTCGCATGTGCTTACTACACAAATGTCAAAACAGAACTGACATTAGGGGCCAATCGCAAAATTTTTAGCATTTTCTGATAGGAGGTTTACTTTTGCGCCACTTTGTATATGGATCGACTCAGAATCGCTAGCTGAGTCGAAAAAGTCCGTCCATCTGCAGGTCACCGGTTTTTAGACCTTAAATTTTGAGGTAGGATAATAAAATTTGGTACATGTGATCCTAAGTCCGTCCATCCGCAGGTCACCGGTTTTTAGACCTTAAATTTTGAGGTAGAATAATGAAATTTGGTACATGTGATCCTTGTATGTGCTGTTCAAACAAGTGTACATTTGTTTTAAAATCCGGACATCGCCAGGCCCACTTTTTTTTTTTTTAGAAAAACGTAGTTTTTTGGAAATATTAAAAAAAATGGCTGTACTACAGCGTATGTATTTAAACCCAATATCTATATTTTGCCCATGTAAGGTTTTTTGCCACGTCACTTTTTGAGGGCTTTTTCAGTAAAAAACATTTTTCCCACGCCCATTTTTGGAGGAGTTTTCCTACAAAAACCATTTGTATACCCTACGCCATTCGTGTTTTCAAGATTTTGATAAACTATCTGAGCAATATGTTCCAAAAATGTCAATTTTAATACTTCTTTGCAATAAAGCCCACATTTTAGGGACGGTAATTTTAAACATTTGGATGGGATAGGGTACAAAACGATGTAATTGCATACCGACAAAAATTGTTTTTGTGTGTATCAATATTTATTCAAGAAAGTCGCGGAACGCTCAAATTAATATCATAGTTTCCATTGCCAATAGAAATTTCATTATCCTGACAAATTCTAGTTCATATTTAAGCTCTTAAATGGAGTTTCTTGCCACTCTATTCTCTTTATAATCCCTAATTAGAATTTTAAAACTCTTTGCCTAATGCATTAATTTTAGAGCTTGTGTTTGTCACTTTGTCAGAAATTTTATCGTAATGACAACATTGGATGGGCGACATTGGGACTAATATTTCTGAAACTTGACTGAAATTCACTAGAAATAGTCAAACAAAAAAGACAAAATGGATTTCGTTTTATTAGAAACGTCCTATTTGTTGGAAAGCAACTTGCGTTTTTCGCAAAAATTGTGCACCTCAATTAACAGTTAATTGGCATAGATGTTAAACGCGAGGACATCACTAGAGACAAAGTAATCCACGTCGAAATTTTATCAATTGAATTATTTATTATTCAAAACTAAAAAAAATATTTCTGTTTAATCTAATAAATTATTTTCTCTTCCAGCTACCGGTACAAATGGGGAACAACAGCTTGTGGTTAATCTTGAATTGAATGGAGTCAATTACGAAGGTGTCCTAATTGCCAGCCCCACATCTAGCACAGTCGCTACAACAAACGCATCAACATCATCGCCCTCAGCAGCCATCATTTCCAATGGACCCAGTGACGTCCAAAAGAAAACCCGCATAGACGACAGGACACTGTCTCTCATACAACCATAAATTTTCATATATCTTCGCGAATTTCGGAAGCATGAACGTGTGCTTTTCAAGGTTGCGTGCAGCACGACAATTAAATTCAAACATACCAAAGGATCCAACGGTTATATATTCATTACAGCTGTGTGTACATATATACGTAGGTCAACAAGGATTTACTAAATCTTAAGTCACTTTTAAGCCATTCATTTGCCTTCAAATGTATATTCCAACTGGCTTGTTGCTATCATTGTGAAAATAGCGCTTGTTGCAGAGGGACGTTTTTCAAATCACATACTTTAGCAAAGCAAATATTTTTTTTTATTCGAATTTAAGGACACTTTTTTCAAAATTAATTCACACATATTAATATAAGCTTATGATGGCAGCTATTGTATGGAAATAAAAAAAAAAACACACACAAAACAAAAGAAAATCGTTTCGCTTTGACAGTAGAAACCTGCAATCGTAAAAGACAATTGTATTCGAATGGAATTAATGGACTTCTAAGGACAGCCAAACAACAGCAAAATAAAAAAAAAATATTCTATGGAGAGCATACCAGAGACAAACATTTTGATTTAGTTTTAATTTAACGCTAGGACTTCGTCGGTATCCATGTACACATGAAATTTGTACACCCACCAAGGATGAAACTAAGCGAGTTCGTAATTTTATGTTCAACTGACTCGATTTTGACAATTAAATTGTGCAAATAAAGCAAACAAATTTACATTAAAGCACCATCAACTTGTGAGTAGAAAAAATACAACAAAACTGTATTTTAGTTACCTAGTTCATAAGACAATGTAAAATGCTTAGACTATTCATATTCATACGGATGCGTAATGCGATATGCCCCACAGTGAACAATTATTCACTGATTATATCTTAGTCTGTAAACCGTTAGGGATGTGCTCAAGTTGACAAATGCAAAGCAATCTGTATATAGCTTAGTGTATTTTTTAGAGTAACGAGTAGTATTGCCGCGCATTGCTGACTCTCGGGCAAGTTATTTAAGCTTAAGGTGGCTACTATGGGCTGAGCTTAGTAGAGCCTGTACATGACTCCATGTATGTAACTATAAATATCATACCAAGTCGCATTCGGTTTTCTTTTTTTGTTTGTTTAAAAGTAACTTAGAGTTAATTTGTGTATTTATCTAAAGTTAATTATTATAAACAGAATACCATCGCAAGGGACAAGCGATGACTTACCGTTATTTTATTATTTTTTACTTTTGAGTTGTGAAGTATATTCATTTTTGGTTATTCTATGATAAAATAAAATATTTGAATAAAAGCGATTTCGCATTTAATTTGTTTTTTTTTTTATAAAGTTCTTCGCCGAGGTTTTTAGATTGGGAAGAAGGATCACAATTCTTACAATTGAGTACTTTGAAGCCGCAAAATAATACATAATTCTTGTAAAAGGGGCAAAATATAAGCATTTATTTTACGCTTTTAGTCAAAATGTGTATAAAATGCATAAACATTCTAATCAAACCAATAGTCAGTTTTGAATTTTTTTGTGACTTATTTATTGCAAACATTATTTTTTAATCTTGATGCATTATTATATTTTGACTCAACTGGCAACGCCCAACCTGCAAATAAAATAAAAAACTCCATTGATCCATAATTGACTTAAGGCTTGGATTATGTATAACTTAAAATAAATTAACCTTAACACACACACCGACGTTCACATCCGCACTTGAAGTTCACATCAACACCTGACGTTCACATCAGGATAGGAGCAGGCGAACAACTTGCGAAAACCCTATACTGCTACAAAACAGACATTACTACCATCCAATAAATACGATGGGCCGGTCAAAAAGAGGGTGAACAAATGTGACATCTACTACGGACCGTGTTAAAGCAGAAACGGCGACTATACGGATGCGGTTTTGTTATAAACCAGACTTAGGAAAGAAATCTTATGTTTCCAAGACATTAGCGAACCCATTGTGACAACAAACGATTCTACGATCTCCTTGACAACACCTATAAGTGAATACCGAAGTATGATGTTGAAATCGTTCAGCTATTGAAAATAAAGCGAATTGTTTAGTTGAAAACGAATAATTTGTAATCGATTAATTAAAATCATAAAAATCTTAATCGATTTTATGAACGGTCTATTGACAATTACAAAAAAAATCTGAAGATAAAAACGAATTATTTTCAAATGATTCAATAAACGGTCTATATAAAGTTATAAAAATTATGTCGATGAAATCGAATTGACTTTGAATCGATTTTATGAACGGTCTACTGAAAATTATAAAAAATCTGTCGATAAAATCGAACAATTTTTGAATCGATTTTATAACGGTTTTTTGAAACTTATAAAAATTCTGTCGATAAAATCGAACCATTTTTGAATCGATTTTATGAACGGTCTATTGAAAATTATAAAAAACTCTGTCGATAAAATCGAACCATTTTTGAATCGATTTTATGAACGGTCTACTGAAAATTATACAAACTCCGTCGATAAAATCGAACCATTTTTGAATCGATTTTATGAACGGTTTATTGAAAATTATAAAAACCCTGTCGATAAAATCGAACCATTTTTGAATCGATTTTATGAACGGTTTTTTGAAAGTTATAAAAGCTCTGTCCATAAAATCGAACCATTTTTGAATCGATTTTATGAACGGTCTACTGAAAATTATAAAAAATCTGTAGATAAAATCGAACCATTTTTGAATCGTTTTTATGAACGGTCTATTGAAACTTATAAAAACTCTGTCGATAAAACCGAACCACTTTTGAGTCGATTATATGAAGATTCTATTGAAAAGTGTAAAAATTCTGTCGATAAAATCGGATTGTTTTTGAATCGATTCTATGAACGATTTTTCGAAAACTATATAAACTTTGTCGATAAAAGCGAACCATTTTTGAATCGATTTTATGAACGGTTTTTTGAAAATTATAAAAACTCTGTCGATAAAATCGAACTATTTTTGAATCGATTTTATGAACGGTCTACTGAAAATTATAAAAAATCTGTCGATAAAATCGAACCATTTTTGAATCGATTTTATGAACGGTCTATTGAAACTTATAAAAACTCTGTCGATAAAACCGAACCACTTTTGAGTCGATTATATGAAGATTCTATTGAAAAGTGTAAAAATTCTGTCGATAAAATCGGACCATTTTTGAATCGATTTTATGAACGGTGTACTGAAAATTATAAAAACTCTGTCGATAAAATCGAACCATTTTTGAATCGATTTTATGAACGGTTTTTTGAAAGTTATATAAACTCTGTCGATAAAATCGAACCATTCTTGAATCGATTTTATGGACGGTCTACTGAAAATTATAAAAACTCTGTCGATAAAATCGAACCATTTTTGAATCGATTTTATGAACAGTCTACTGAAAATTATAAAAACTCTGTCGATAAAATCGAACCATTTTTGAATCGATTTTATGAACGGTGTACTGAAAATTATAAAAACTCTGTCGATAAAATCGAACCATTTTTGAATCGATTTTATGAACGGTTTTTTGAAAGTTATAAAAATTCTGTCCATAAAATCGAACCATTTTTGAATCGATTTTATGAACGGACTACTGAAAATTATAAAAACTCTGTCGATAAATCGAACCATTTTTGAATCGATTTTAATAACGGTTTTTTGAAAATTAAAAAAACTCTGTCGATAAAATAGAACCATTTTTGAATCGATTTTATGAACGGTTTTTCGAAAATTATAAAAACTCTGTCGATAAAATCGAACCATTTTTGAATCGATTTTATGAACGGTTTTTTGAAAGTTATAAAAATTCTGTCCATAAAATCGAACCATTTTTGAATCGATTTTATGAACGGTCTACTGAAAATTATAAAAACTCTGTCGATAAAATCGAACGGTTTTTTGAAAATTATAAAAACACCGTCGATAAAATCGAACCATTCTTGAATCGATTTTATGGACGGTCTACTGAAAATTATAAAAACTCTGTCGATAAAATCGAACCATTTTTGAATCGATTTTATGAACGGTGTACTGAAAATTATAAAAACTCTGTCGATAAAATCGAACCATTTTTGAATCGATTTTATGAACGGTTTTTTGAAAGTTATAAAAATTCTGTCCATAAAATCGAACCATTTTTGAATCGATTTTATGAACGGTCTACTGAAAATTATAAAAACTTTGTCGATAAAATCGAACCATTTTTGAATCGATTTTAATAACGGTTTTTTGAAAATTATAAAAACTCCGTCGATAAAATCGAACCATTCTTGAATCGATTTTATGGACGGTCTACTGAAAATTATAAAAACTCTGTCGATAAAATCGAACCATTTTTGAATCGATTTTATGAACAGTCTACTGAAAGTTATAAAAACTCTGTCCATAAAATCGAACCATTTTTGAATCGATTTTATGAACGGTTTTTTTGAAAGTTATAAAAATTCTGTCCATAAAATCGAACCATTTTTGAATCGATTTTATGAACGGTCTACTGAAAATTATAAAAACTCTGTCGATAAAATCGAACCATTTTTGAATCGATTTTATGAACGGTGTACTGAAAATTATAAAAACTCTGTCGATAAAATCGAACCATTTTTGAATCGATTTTATGAACGGTTTTTTGAAAGTTATAAAAATTCTGTCCATAAAATCGAACCATTTTTGAATCGATTTTATGAACGGTCTACTGAAAATTATTAAAACTCTGTCGATAAAATCAAACCATTTTTGAATCGATTTTAATAACGGTTTTTTGAAAATTATAAAAACTCCCATTCTTGAATCGATTTTATGGACGGCCTACTGAAAATTATAAAAACTCTGTCGATAAAATCGAACCATTTTTGAATCGATTTTATGAACAGTCTACTGAAAATTATAAGAACTCTGTCGATAAAATCGAACCATTTTTGAATCGATTTTATGAACGGTTTTTTGAAAGTTATAAAAATTCTGTCCATAAAATCGAACCATTTTTGAATCGATTTTATGAACGGTCTACTGAAAATTATAAAAACTCTGTCGATAAAATCGAACCATTTTTGAATCGATTTTAATAACGGTTTTTTGAAAATTATAAAAACTCCGTCGATAAAATCGAACCATTCTTGAATCGATTTTATGGACGGTCTACTGAAAATTATAAAAACTCTGTCGATAAAATCGAACCATTTTTGAATCGATTAAATGAACGGTGTACTGAAAATTATAAAAACTCTGTCGATAAAATCGAACCATTTTTGAATCGATTTTATGAACGGTTTTTTGAAAGTTATAAAAATTCTGTCCATAAAATCGAACCATTTTTGAGTCGATTTTATGAACGGTCTACTGAAAATTATAAAAACTCTGTCGATAAAATCGAACCATTTTTGAATCGATTTTAATAACGGTTTTTTGAAAATTATAAAAACTCCGTCGATAAAATCGAACCATTCTTGAATCGATTTTATGGACGGTCTACTGAAAATTATAAAAACTCTGTCGATAAAGTCGAACCATTTTTGAATCGGTTTTATGAACGGTGTACTAAAAATTATAAAAACTCTGTCGATAAAATCGAACCATTTTTGAATCGATTTTATGAACGGCTTTTTGAAAGTTATAAAAATTCTGTCCATAAAATCGAACCATTTTTGAATCGATTTTATGAACGGTCTACTGAAAATTATAAAAACTCTGTCGATAAAATCGAACCATTTTTGAATCGATTTTAATAACGGTTTTTTGAAAATTATAAAAACTCCGTCGATAAAATCGAACCATTCTTGAATCGATTTTATAGACGGTCTACTGAAAATTATAAAAACTCTGTCGATAAAATAGAACCATTTTTGAATCGATTTTATGAACGGTTTTTTGAAAATTATAAAAACTCTGTGGATAAAATCGAACTATTTTTGAATCGATTTTATGAACGGTCTACTGAAAATTATAAAAACTCTGTGGATAAAATCGAACTATTTTTGAATCGATTTTATGAACGG
This sequence comes from Rhingia rostrata, assembly GCA_949824845.1. Lineage (NCBI taxonomy): Eukaryota > Metazoa > Arthropoda > Insecta > Diptera > Syrphidae > Rhingia > Rhingia rostrata. Next base: position 32,028,467 of record OX463758.1, read on the forward strand.
TTTTTTGAAAATTAGAAAAACTCTGTCGCTAAAATCGAACCATTTTTGAATCGATTTTATGAACGGTCTACTGAAAATTATAAAAACTCTGTCGATAAAATCGGACCATTTTTGAATCGATTTTATGAACGGTGTACTGAAAATTATAAAAACTCTGTCGATAAAATCGAACCATTTTTGAATCGATATTATGAACGGTTTTTTGAAAGTTATAAAAACTCGGTCCATAAAATCGAACCATTTATGAATCGATTTTATGAACGGTCTACTGAAAATTAGAAAAACTCTGTCGATAAAATCGAACCATTTTTGAATCGATTTTATGAACGGTCTACGGAAAATTAGAAAAACTCTGTCGATAAAATCGAACCATTTTTGAATCGATTTTATGAACGGTGTACTGAAAATTATAAAAACTCTGTCGATAAAATCGAACCATTTTTGAATCGATTTTATGAACGGTTTTTTGAAAGTTATAAAAACTCTGTCCATAAAATCGAACCATTTTTGAATCGATTTTATGAACGGTCTACTGAAAATTATAAAAACTCTGTCGATAAAATCGAATCATTTTTTAATCAGTTTTATGAACGGTCTACTGAAAATTATAAAAACTCTGTCGATAAAATCGAACCATTTTTGAATCGATTTTATGAACGGTATATTGGAAATTATATTAACCCTGTCGATAAAACCGAACCACTTTTGAGTCGATTTTATGAACATTCTATTGAAAATCGATACAATCGAACCATTTTTGAATCGATTTTATGAACGGTCTACTGAAAATTATAAAAACTCTGTCGATAAAATCGAACCATTTTTGAATCGATTTTATGAACGGTCTACTGAAAATTATAAAAACTCTGTCGATAAAATCGAACCATTTTTGAATCGATTTTATGAACGGTATATTGGAAATTATATTAACCCTGTCGATAAAACCGAACCATTTTTGAGTCGATTTTATGAACATTCTATTGAAAATCGATACAATCGAACCATTTTTAAATCGATTTTATGAACGGTCTTCTGAAAATTATAAAAACTCTGCCGATTAAATCGAACCATTTTTGAATCGATTTTATGAACGGTCTACTAAAAATTATAAAAACTCTGTCGATAAAATCGAACCATTTTTGAATCGATTTTATGAACGGTTTTTTGAAAATTATAAAAACTCTGTCGATAAAATCGAACCATTTTTGAATCGATTTTATGAACGGTCTACTGAAAATTATAAAAACTCTCTCGATAAAATCGAACCATTTTTGAATCGATTTTATGAACGGTATATTGGAAATTATATTAACCCTGTCGATAAAACCGAACCACTTTTGAGTCGATTTTATGAAAATCGATGCAATCGAATCATTTTTTAATCAGTTTTATGAACGGTCTACTGAAAATTATAAAAACTCTGTCGATAAAATCGAACCATTTTTGAATCGAATTTATGAACGGTTTTTTTGAAAATTATAAAAACTGTCGATAAAATCGAACCATTTTTGAATCGGTTTTATGAACGGTTTTTTGAAAATTATAAGATCTCTGTCGATAAAATTGAACCATTTTTGAATCGATTTTATAAACGGTCTATTAAAAAGTGTAAAAATTCTGTCGATAAAATCGAATTATTTTTGAATCGATTTTATGAACGGTCTATTGAAAATTATAAAAACTCTGTCGATAAAATCGAACCATTTTTGAATCGTTTTTATGAACGGTCTACTGGAAATTATAAAAACCCTGTCGGTAAAATCGAACCATTTTTGAATGGATTTTATGAACGGTCTACTGAAAATTATAAAAAATTTGTCGATAAAATCGGATCATTTTGGAATCGATTTATGAGCGGTTTTTTGTAAATTATAAAAACTCTGTCGATAAATTCGAACCATTTTTGAGTCGATTTTATGAACGGTCTACTGAAAATTATAAAAACTATGTCGATAAAATCGAATCATTTTTGAATCGATTTTATGAACGGTCTACTGAAAATTATAAAAACTCTGTCGATAAAATCGAATCATTTTTAATTCGATTTTATGAACGGTATATTGGAAAATATAGTAACCCTGTCGATAAAACCGAACCACTTTTGAGTCGATTTTATGAACATTCTATTGAAAATCGATACAATCGAACCATTTTTGAATCGATTTTATGAACGGTCTACTGAAAATTATAAAAACTCTGTCGATAAAATTGAACCATTTTTGAATCATTCTTATAAACGGTCTATTGAAAAGTGTAAGAATTCTGTCGATAAGATCGAATTATTTTTGAATCGGTTTTATGAACGGTCTACTGAAAATTATAAAAACTCTGTCGATAAAATCGAACCATATTCGAATCGATTTTATGAACGGTTTTTTGAAAATTATAAAAACTCTGTCGATAAAATCGAACCATTTTTGAATCGATTTTATGAACGGTCTACTAAAAATTATAAAAACTCTGTCGATCAAATCGAACCATTTTTGAATCGATTTTATGAACGGTTTTTTGAAAATTATAAAAACTCTGTCGATAAAATCGAACCATTTTTGAATCGATTTTATGAACGGTTTTTTGTAAATTATAAAAACTCTGTCGATAAAATCGAACCATTTTTAATCGATTTTATGAACGGTCTATTGAAAATTATAAAAAAATTGTCGATAAAATCGAATCATTTTTGAATCGATTTTATGAACACTCTGTCGATAAAATCGAACCATTTTTGAATCGGTTTTATGAACGGTCTACTGAAAATTATAAAAACTCTGTCGATAAAATCGAACCATTTTTGAATCGATTTTATGAACGGTTTTTTTGAAAATTATAAAAACTCTGTCGATAAAATCGAACCATTTTTGAATCGATTTTATGAACGGTTTTTTGAAAATTATAAAAACTCTGTCGATAAAATCGAACCTTCTTTAATCGATTTTATGAACGGTCTACTGAAAATTATAAAAACTCTATCGATAAAATCGAACCATTTTTGAATCGGTTTTATGAAGGGTCTATTGAAAATTATAAAAACTCTGTCGATAAAATCGAACCATCTTTGAATCGATTTTATGAACGGTCTACAGAAAATTATAAAAACTCTGTCGATAAAATCGAACCATTTTTGAATCGATTTTATGAACGGTTTTTTGGAAATTATAAAAACTCTGTCGATAAAATCGAACCATTTTTGAACCGATTTTATGAACGGTCTACTGCAAATTAAAAAAACTCTGTCGATAAAATCGAACCATTTTTGAATCGATTTTATGAACGTTTTTTTGAAAATTATAAAAACTCTGTCGATAAAATCGAACCATTTTTGAATCGATTTTATGAACGATCTACTGAAAATTATAAAATCTCTGTCGATAAAAACGAACCATTTTTGAATCGATTTTATGAACGGTCTACCGAAAATTAAAAAAACTCTGTCGATAAAATCGAACCATTTTTGAATCAATTTTATGAACGGTCTACTGAAATTTATACAAACTCTGTCGATAAAATCGAACCATTTTTGAATCGATTTTATGAACGGTTTTTTTAATATTATAAAAACTCTGTCGATAAAATTGAACCATTTTTGAATCGATTTTATGAACGATCTACTGAAAATTATAAAATCTCTGTCGATAAAAACGATCCGTTTTTGAATCGATTTTATGAACGGTTTTTTGAAAATTATAAAAACTCTCGATAAAATCGAACCGTTTATGAATCGATTTTATGAACGGTCTACTGAAATTTATAAAATCTCTGTCGATAAAATCGAACCATTTTTGAATCGATTATATGAACGGTCTACTGAAATTTATAAAAACTCTGTCGATAAAATCGAACCATTTTTAATCGATTTTATGAACGGTCTATTGAAAATTATAAAAAAATTGTCGATAAAATCGAATCATTTTTGAATCGATTTTATGAACACTCTGTCGATAAAATCGAACCATTTTTGAATCGGTTTTATGAACGGTCTACTGAAAATTATAAAAACTCTGTCGATAAAATCGAACCATTTTTGAATCGATTTTATGAACGGTTTTTTTGAAAATTATAAAAACTCTGTCGATAAAATCGAACCATTTTTGAATCGATTTTATGAACGGTTTTTTGAAAATTATAAAAACTCTGTCGATAAAATCGAACCTTCTTTAATCGATTTTATGAACGGTCTACTGAAAATTATAAAAACTCTATCGATAAAATCGAACCATTTTTGAATCGGTTTTATGAAGGGTCTATTGAAAATTATAAAAACTCTGTCGATAAAATCGAACCATCTTTGAATCGATTTTATGAACGGTCTACAGAAAATTATAAAAACTCTGTCGATAAAATCGAACCATTTTTGAATCGATTTTATGAACGGTTTTTTGGAAATTATAAAAACTCTGTCGATAAAATCGAACCATTTTTGAACCGATTTTATGAACGGTCTACTGCAAATTAAAAAAACTCTGTCGATAAAATCGAACCATTTTTGAATCGATTTTATGAACGTTTTTTTGAAAATTATAAAAACTCTGTCGATAAAATCGAACCATTTTTGAATCGATTTTATGAACGATCTACTGAAAATTATAAAATCTCTGTCGATAAAAACGAACCATTTTTGAATCGATTTTATGAACGGTCTACCGAAAATTATAAAAACTCTGTCGATAAAATCGAACCATTTTTGAATCAATTTTATGAACGGTCTACTGAAATTTATACAAACTCTGTCGATAAAATCGAACCATTTTTGAATCGATTTTATGAACGGTTTTTTGAAAATTATAAAAACTCTGGCGATAAAATTGAACCATTTTTGAATCGATTTTATGAACGATCTACTGAAAATTATAAAATCTCTGTCGATAAAAACGATCCGTTTTTGAATCGATTTTATGAACGGTTTTTTGAAAATTATAAAAACTCTCGATAAAATCGAACCGTTTTTGAATCGATTTTATGAACGGTCTACTGAAATTTATATAATCTCTGTCGATAAAATCGAACCATTTTTGAATCGATTATATGAACGGTCTACTGAAATTTATAAAAACTCTGTCGATAAAATCGAACCATTTTTGAATCAATTTTATGAACGGTCTACTGAAATTTATACAAACTCTGTCGATAAAATCGAACCATTTTTGAATAGATTTTATGAACGGTCTATTGAAAATTAAAAAAGATCTGTCGATAAAATCGAACCATTTTTGAATCGATTTTATGAACGGTTTTTTGAAAATTATAAAAACTCTGTCGATAAAATCGATCCATTTTTGAATCGATTTTATGAACGGTCTATTGAAAATTATAAAAACTCTGTCGATAAAATCGAACCATTTTTGAATCGTTCTTATGAACGGTCTATTGAAAATTTTAAAAACTCTGTCGATAAAATCGAACCATTTTTGAATCGATTTTATGAACGGTTTTTTGAAAATTATTAAAAACTCTGTCGATAAAATCGAACCATTTTTGAATCGATTTTATGAACGGTCTACTGAAATTTATAAAAACTCTGTCGATAAAATCGAAGCATTTTTGAATCGATTATATGAACGGTCTAATGAAAATTATAAAAACTCTGTCGACAAAATCGAACCGTTTTTGAATCGATTTTATGAACGGTTTTTTGAAAATTATAAAAACTCTGTCGATAAAATCGAACCATTTTTGAATCAATTTTATGAACGGTATTTTGAAAATTATAAAAACTCTGTCGATAAAATCGAACCATTTTTGAATCGATTTTATGAGAGGTTTTTTGAAAATTATAAAAACTCTGTCGATAAAATCGAACCATTTTTGAATCGATTTTATGAGAGGTTTTTTGAAAATTATAAAAACTCTGTCGACAAAATCGAACCGTTTTTGAATCGATTTTATGAACGGTTTTTTGAAAATTATAAAAACTCTGTCGATAAAATCGAACCATTTTTGAATCAATTTTATGAACGGTATTTTGAAAATTATAAAAACTCTGTCGATAAAATCGAACCATTTTTGAATCGATTTTATGAACGGTTTTTTGAAAATTATAAAAACTCTGTCGATAAAATCGAACCATTTTTGAATCAATTTTATGAACGGTATTTTGAAAATTATAAAAAATCTGTCGATAAAATCGAACCATTTTTGAATAGATTTTATGAACGGTTTTTTGAAAATTATAAAAACTCTATCGGTAAAATCGAACCATTTTTGAATCGATTTTATGAACGGTCTACAGAAAATTATAAAAACTCTGTCGATAAAATCGAACCATTTTTCAATCGATTTTATGAACGGTGTTTTGAAAATTATAAAAACTCTGTCGATAAAATCGAACCATTTTTGAATCGATTTTATGAACGGTTTTTTTGAAAATTATAAAAACTCTGTCGATAAAATCGAACCATTTTTGAATCGATTTTATGAACGGTCTACAGAAAATTATAAAAACTCTGTCGATAAAATCGAACCATTTTTGAATCGATTTTATGAACGGTCTATTGAAAATTATAAAAACTCTGTCGATAAAATCGAACCATTTTTGAATCGATTTTATGAACGGTCTACAGAAAATTATAAAAACTCTGTCGATAAAATCGACCCATTATTGAATCGATTTTATGAACGGTTTTTTGAAAATTATAAAAACTGTCGATAAAATCGAACCGTTTTTGAATCGATTTTATGAACGGTCTACTGAAATTTATAAAATCTCTGTCGATAAAATCGAAACATTTTTGAATCGATTATATGAACGATCTAATGAAAATTATAAAAACTCTGTCGATAAAATCGAACCATTTTTGAATCGATTTTATGAACGGTCTACTGAAATTTATAAAAACTCTGTCGATAAAATCGAACCATTTTTGAATCGATTATATGAACGGTCTAATGAAAATTATAAAAACTCTGTCGATAAAATCGAACCATTTTTGAATCGGTTTTATGAACGGTCTACTGAAAATTATAAGAACTCTGTCGATAAAATCGAACCATTTTTGAATCGATTTTATGAACGGTATTTTGAAAATTATAAAAACTTTGAATCGACTTTATGAACGGTCTACTGAAAATTATAAAAACTCTGTCGATAAAATCGAACCATTTTTGAATCGACTTTATGAACGGTCTACTGAAAATTATAAAAACTGTCGATAAAATCGAATCATTTTTGAATCGGTTTTATGAACGGTCTACTGAAAATTATAAAAACTCTGTCGATAAAATCGAACCATTTTTGAATCGATGTTATGAACGGTATTTTGAAAATTATAAAAACTCTGTCGATAAAATCGAACCATTTTTGAATCGACTTTATGAACGGTCTACTGAAAATAATAAAAACTCTGTCGATAAAATTGAACCATTTTTGAATCGATTTTATGAACGGTTTACTGAAAATTATAAAAACTCTGTCGATAAAATCGAACCATTTTTGATTCGGTTTTATGAACGGTTTTTTGAAAATTATAAAAACTCTGTCGATAAAATCGAACCATTTTCGAATCGATTTTATGAACGGTTTTTTGAAAATTATAAAAACTCTGTCGATCAAATGGAACCATTTTTGAATCGATTTTATGAACGGTTTTGTGAAAATAATAAAAACTCTGTCGATAAAATCGAACCATTTTTGAATCGATTTTATGAACGGTCTACAGAAAATTATAAAAACTCTGTCGATAAAATTGAACCATTTTTGAATCGATTTTATGAACGGTCTACTGAAAATTATAAAAACTCTGTCGATAAAATCGAACCATTTTTGAATCGACTTTATAACCGGTATACTGAAAATTATAAAAACTGTCGATAAAATCAAACCATTTTTGAATCGGTTTTATGAACGGTCTACTGAAAATTATAAAAACTCTCTCGATAAAATCGAACCCTTTTTGAATCGGTTTTATGAACGGTGTATTGGAAATTATATTAACCCTGTCGATAAAACCGATCCACTTTTGATTCGATTTTATGAACATTCTATTGAAAATCGATAAAATCGAACCATTTTTGAATCGATTTTATGATCAGTTTATTGAAAAGTTTAAAAATTCTGTCGATAAAATCGAACCATTTTTGAATCGATTTTATTAACGGTATACTAAAAATTATAAAAACTCTGTCGATCAAATCGAACCATTTTTGAATCGATTTTATGAACGGTCTACTGAAAATTATAAAAACTCTGTCGATAAAATCGAACCATTTTCGAATCGATTTTATGAACGGTTTTTTGAAAATTATAAAAACTCTGTCGATCAAATCGAACCATTTTTGAATCGGTTTTATGAACGGTTTTTTGAAAATTATAAAAACTCTGTCGATAAAATCGAACCATTTTTGAATCGATTTTATGAACGGTATTTTGAAAATTATAAAAACTCTGTCGATAAAATCGAACCATTTTTGAATCGACTTTATGAACGGTCTACTGAAAATAATAAAAACTCTGTCGATAAAATTGAACCATTTTTGAATCGATTTTATGAACGGTTTACTGAAAATTATAAAAACTCTGTCGATAAAATCGAACCATTTTTGATTCGGTTTTATGAACGGTTTTTTGAAAATTATAAAAACTCTGTCGATAAAATCGAACCATTTTCGAAACGATTTTATGAACGGTTTTTTGAAAATTATAAAAACTCTGTCGATCAAATGGAACCATTTTTGAATCGATTTTATGAACGGTTTTGTGAAAATAATAAAAACTCTGTCGATAAAATCGAACCATTTTTGAATCGATTTTATGAACGGTTTTTTGAAAATTATAAAAACTCTGTCGATCAAATCGAACCATTTTTAAATCGATTTTATGAACGGTTTTTTGAAAATAATAAAAACTCTGTCGATAAAATCGAACCATTTTTGAATCGATTGTATGAACACTCTATCGAAAATTATAAAAACTCTGTCGATAAAATCGAACCTTCTTTAATCGATTTTATGAACGGTCTACTGAAAATTATAAAAACTCTATCGATAAAATCGAACCATTTTTGAATCGGTTTTATGAACGGTCTATTGAAAATTATAAAAACTCTGTCGATAAAATCGAACCATTTTTAAATCGATTTTATGAGAGGGTTTTTGAAAATTAGAAAAACTCTTTTTGAATCGATTTTATGAACGGTCTACTGAAAATTATAAAAACTCTGTCGATAAAATCGAACCATTTTTGAATCGATTTTATGAACGGTTTTTTGAAAATTATAAAAACTCTGTCGATAAAATCGAACCATTTTTGAATCGATTTTATGAACGGTCTACAGAAAATTATAAAAACTCTGTCGATAAAATTGAACCATTTTTGAATCGATTTTATGAACGGTTTTTGAAAATTATAAAAACTCTGCCGATAAAATCGAACCATTTTTGAATCGATTTTATGAACGGTCTATTGAAAATTATAAGAACTCTGTCGATAAAATCGAACCAATTTTGAATCGATTTTATGAACGGTTTTTTGAAAATTATAAAAACTCTGTCGATAAAATCGAACCATTTTTGAATCGATTTTATGAACGGTTTTTTGAAAATTATAAGAACTCTGTCGATAAAATCGAACCATTTTTGAATCGATTTTATGAACGGTTTTTAGAAAATTATAAAAACTCTGACGATAAAATCGAGCCATTTTTGAATCGATTTTATGAACGGTCTACAGAAAATTATAAAAACTCTGTCGATAAAATTGAACCATTTTTGAATCGATTTTATGAACGGTTTTTTGAAAATTATAAAAACTCTGCCGATAAAATCGAACCATTTTTGAATCGATTTTATGAACGGTCTATTGAAAATTATAAGAACTCTGTCGATAAAATCGAACCAATTTTGAATCGATTTTATGAACGGTTTTTTGAAAATTATAAAAACTCTGTCGATAAAATCGAACCATTTTTGAATCGATTTTATGAACGGTTTTTTGAAAATTATAAAAACTCTGTCGATAAAATCGAACCATTTTTGAATCGATTTTATGAACGGTCTACAGAAAATTATAAAAACTCTGTCGATAAAATCGAACCATTTTTGAATCGATTTTATGAACGGTTTTTTGAAAATTATAAAAACTCTGTCGATAAAATCGAACCATTTTTGAATCGATTTTATGAACGATCTACAGAAAATTATAAAAACTCTGTCGATAAAATCGAACCATTTTCGAATCGATTTTATGAACGGTTTTTTGAAAATTATAAAAACTCTGTCGATAAAATCGAACCATTTTTGAATCGATTTTATGAACGGTCTATTGAAAATTATAAAAAATTTCCCGATAAAATCGAATCATTTTTGAATCGCTTTTATGAACACTCTGTCGATAAAATCGAACCATTTTTGAATCGATTTTATGAACGGTTTTTTTGAAAATTATAAAAACTCTGTCGATAAAATCGAACCATTTTTGAATCGATTTTATGAACGGTTTTTTGAAAATTATAAAAACTCAGTCGATAAAATCGAACCTTCTTTAATCGATTTTATGAACGGTCTACTAAAAATTATAAAAACTCTATCGATAAAATCGAACCATTTTTTAATCGGTTTTATGAACGGTCTATTGAAAATTATAAAAACTCTGTCGATAAAATCGAACCATTTTTGAATCGATTTTATGAACGGTCTACAGAAAATTATAAAAACTCTTTTTGAATCGATTTTAATAACGGTTTTTTGAAAATTATAAAAACTCTGCCGATAAAATCGAACCATTTTTGAATCGATTTTATGAACGGTCTACTGAAAATTATAAAAACTCTGTCTATAAAATCGAACCATTTTTGAATCGATTTTATAAACGGTCTATTGAAAATTATAAGAATTCTGTCGATAAAATCGAACCATTTTTGAATCGATTTTATGAACGGTCTACAGAAAATTATAAAAACTCTGTCGATAAAATCGAACCATTTTTGAATCGATTTTATGAACGGTCTACTGAAAATTATAAAAACTCTGTCTATAAAATCGAACCATTTTTGAATCGATTTTATGAACGGTCTATTGAAAATTATAAGAACTCTGTCGATAAAATCGAACCATTTTTGAATCGATATTATGTACGGTTTAATGAAAACTATAAAAACTCTGTCGACAAAATCGAACCGTTTTTGAATCGATTTTATGAACGGTTTTTTGAAAATTATGAAAACTCTGTCGATAAAATCGAAACATTTTTGAATCGATTTTATGAACGGTTTTTTGAAAATTATAAAAACTGTCGATAAAATCGAACCGTTTTTGAATCGATTTTATGAATGGTGTACTGAAATTTATAAAATCTCTGTCGATAAAATCGAACCATTTTTGAATCGATTATATGAACGGTCTAATGAAAATTATAAAAACTCTGTCGATAAAATCGAACCATTTTTGAATCGATTTTATGAACGATCTACAGAAAATTATAAAAACTCTGTCGATAAAATCGAACCATTTTTGAATCTATTTTATGAACGGTTTTTTGAAAATTATAAAAACTCTGTCGATAAAATCGAATCATTTTTGAATCGATTTTATGAACGGTTTTTTGAAAATTATAAAAACTCTGTCGATAAAATCGAACCATTTTTGAATCGATTTTATGAACGGTCTACAGAAAATTATAAAAACTCTGTCGATAAAATCGAACCATTTTTGAATCGATTTTATGAACGATCTACAGAAAATTATAAAAACTCTGTCGCTAAAATCGAACCATTTTTGAATCGATTTTATGAACGGTTTTTTGAAAATTATGAAAACTCTGTCGATAAAATCGAACCATTTTTGAATCGATTTTATGAACGGTCTACTGAAAATTATAAAAACTCTGTCTATAAAATCGAACCATTTTTGAATCGATTTTATGAACGGTCTATTGAAAATTATAAGAACTCTGTCGATAAAATCGAACCATTTTTGAATCGATTTTATGAACGGTTTTTTGAAAATTATAAAAACTCTGTCGATAAAATCGAACCATTTTTGAATCGATTTTATGAACGGTCTACAGAAAATTATAAAAACTCTGTCGATAAAATCGAACCATTTTTGAATCGATTTTATGAACGATCTACAGAAAATTATAAAAACTCTGTCGCTAAAATCGAACCATTTTTGAATCGATTTTATGAACGGTTTTTTGAAAATTATGAAAACTCTGTCGATAAAATCGAACCATTTTTGAATCGATTTTATGAACGGTCTACTGAAAATTATAAAAACTCTGTCTATAAAATCGAACCATTTTTGAATCGATTTTATGAACGGTCTATTGAAAATTATAAGAACTCTGTCGATAAAATCGAACCATTTTTGAATCGATTTTATGAACGATCTACAGAAAATTATAAAAACTCTGTCGATAAAATTGAACCATTTTTGAATCGATTTTATGAACGGTCCACTGAAAATTATAAAAACTCTGTCTATAAAATCGAACCATTTTTGAATCGATTTTATGAACGGTCTATTGAAAATTATAAGAACTCTGTCGATAAAATCGAACCATTTTCGAATCGATTTTATGAACGGTTTTTTGAAAATTATAAAAACTCTGTCGATAAAATCGAACCATTTTCGAATCGATTTTATGAACGGTTTTTTGAAAATTATAAAAACTCTGTCGATCAAATGGAACCATTTTTGAATCGATTTTATGAACGGTTTTTTGAAAATAATAAAAACTCTGTCGATAAAATCGAACCATTTTCGAATCGATTTTATGAACGGTCTACAGAAAATTATAAAAACTCTGTCGATAAAATTGAACCATTTTTTAATCGATTTTATGAACGGTCTACTGAAAATTATAAAAACTCTGTCGATAAAATCGAACCATTTTTGAATCGACTTTATAACCGGTCTACTGAAAATTATAAAAACTGTCGATAAAATCAAACCATTTTTGAATCGGTTTTATGAACGGTCTACTGAAAATTATAAAAACTCTCTAGATAAAATCGAACCCTTTTTGAATCGGTTTTATGAACGGTGTATTGGAAATTATATTAACCCTGTCGATAAAACCGATCCACTTTTGATTCGATTTTATGAACATTCTATTGAAAATCGATAAAATCGAACCATTTTTGAATCGATTTTATGATCAGTTTATTGAAAAGTTTAAAAATTCTGTCGATAAAATCGAACCATTTTTGAATCGATTTTATTAACGGTATACTAAAAATTATAAAAACTCTGTCGATCAAATCGAACCATTTTTGAATCGATTTTATGAACGGTCTACTGAAAATTATAAAAACTCTGTCGATAAAATCGAACCATTTTCGAATCGATTTTATGAACGGTTTTTTGAAAATTATAAAAACTCTGTCGATCAAATGGAACCATTTTTAAGTCGATTTTATGAACGGTTTTTTGAAAATAATAAAAACTCTGTCGATAAAATCGAACCATTTTTGAATCGATTGTATGAACACTCTATTGAAAATTATAAAAACTCTGTCGATAAAATCGAACCTTCTTTAATCGATTTTATGGACGGTCTACTGAAAATTATAAAAACTCTATCGATAAAATCGAACCATTTTTGAATCGGTTTTATGAACGGTCTATTGAAAATTATAAGAACTCTGTCGATAAAATCGAACCATTTTTAAATCGATTTTATGAGAGGGTTTTTGAAAATTAGAAAAACTCTTTTTGAATCGATTTTATGAACGGTCTACTGAAAATTATAAAAACTCTGTCGATAAAATCGAACCATTTTTGAATCGATTTTATGAACGGTTTTTTGAAAATTATAAAAACTCTGTCGATAAAATCGAACCATTTTTGAATCGATTTTATGAACGGTCTACAGAAAATTATAAAAACTCTGTCGATAAAATTGAACCATTTTTGAATCGATTTTATGAACGGTTTTTTGAAAATTATAAAAACTCTGCCGATAAAATCGAACCATTTTTGAATCGATTTTATGAACGGTCTATTGAAAATTATAAGAACTCTGTCGATAAAATCGAACCAATTTTGAATCGATTTTATGAACGGTTTTTTGAAAATTATAAAAACTCTGTCGATAAAATCGAACCATTTTTGAATCGATTTTATGAACGGTTTTTTGAAAATTATAAGAACTCTGTCGATAAAATCGAACCATTTTTGAATCGATTTTATGAACGGTTTTCAGAAAATTATAAAAACTCTGTCGATAAAATCGAGCCATTTTTGAATCGATTTTATGAACGGTCTACACAAAATTATAAAAACTCTGTCGATAAAATTGAACCATTTTTGAATCGATTTTATGAACGGTTTTTTGAAAATTATAAAAACTCTGCCGATAAAATCGAACCATTTTTGAATCGATTTTATGAACGGTCTATTGAAAATTATAAGAACTCTGTCGATAAAATCGAACCAATTTTGAATCGATTTTATGAACGGTTTTTTGAAAATTATAAAAACTCTGTCGATAAAATCAAACCATTTTTGAATCGATTTTATGAACGGTTTTTTGAAAATTATAAAAACTCTGTCGATAAAATCGAACCATTTTTGAATCGATTTTATGAACGGTCTACAGAAAATTATAAAAACTCTGTCGATAAAATCGAACCATTTTTGAATCGATTTTATGAACGGTTTTTTGAAAATTATAAAAACTCTGTCGATAAAATCGAACCATTTTTGAATCGATTTTATGAACGATCTACAGAAAATTATAAAAACTCTGTCGATAAAATCGAACCATTTTCGAATCGATTTTATGAACGGTTTTTTGAAAATTATAAAAACTCTGTCGATAAAATCGAACCATTTTTGAATCGATTTTATGAACGGTCTATTGAAAATTATAAAAAATTTGCCGATAAAATCGAATCACTTTTGAATCGCTTTTATGAACACTCTGTCGATAAAATCGAACCATTTTTGAATCGATTTTATGAACGGTTTTTTTGAAAATTATAAAAACTCTGTCGATAAAATCGAACCATTTTTGAATCGATTTTATGAACGGTTTTTTGAAAATTATAAAAACTCAGTCGATAAAATCGAACCTTCTTTAATCGATTTTATGAACGGTCTACTAAAAATTATAAAAACTCTATCGATAAAATCGAACCATTTTTTAATCGGTTTTATGAACGGTCTATTGAAAGTTATAAAAACTCTGTTGATAAAATCGAACCATTTTTGAATCGATTTTATGAACGGTCTACAGAAAATTATAAAAACTCTGTCGATAAAATTGAACCATTTTTGAATCGATTTTAATAACGGTTTTTTGAAAATTATAAAAACTCTGCCGATAAAATCGAACCATTTTTGAATCGATTTTATGAACGGTCTACTGAAAATTATAAAAACTCTGTCTATAAAATCGAACCATTTTTGAATCGATTTTATAAACGGTCTATTGAAAATTATAAGAATTCTTTCGATAAAATCGAACCATTTTTGAATCGATTTTATGAACGGTCTACAGAAAATTATAAAAACTCTGTCGATAAAATCGAACCATTTTTGAATCGATTTTATGAACGGTCTACTGAAAATTATAAAAACTCTGTCTATAAAATCGAACCATTTTTGAATCGATTTTATGAACGGTCTATTGAAAATTATAAGAACTCTGTCGATAAAATCGAACCATTTTTGAATCGATATTATGTATGGTTTAATGAAAACTATAAAAACTCTGTCGACAAAATCGAACCGTTTTTGAATCGATTTTATGAACGGTTTTTTGAAAATTATGAAAACTCTGTCGATAAAATCGAAACATTTTTGAATCGATTTTATGAACGGTTTTTTGAAAATTATAAAAACTATCGATAAAATCGAACCGTTTTTGAATCGATTTTATGAATGGTGTACTGAAATTTATAAAATCTCTGTCGATAAAATCGAACTATTTTTGAATCGATTATATGAACGGTCTAATGAAAATTATAAAAACTCTGTCGATAAAATCGAACCATTTTTGAATCGATTTTATGAACGATCTACAGAAAATTATAAAAACTTTGTCGATAAAATCGAACCATTTTTGAATCTATTTTATGAACGGTTTTTTGAAAATTATAAAAACTCTGTCGATAAAATCGAACCAATTTTGAATCGATTTTATGAACGGTTTTTTGAAAATTATAAAAACTCTGTCGATAAAATCGAACCATTTTTGAATCGATTTTATGAACGGTTTTTTGAAAATTATAAGAACTCTGTCGATAAAATCGAACCATTTTTGAATCGATTTTATGAACGGTTTTTAGAAAATTATAAAAACTCTGTCGATAAAATCGAGCCATTTTTGAATCGATTTTTTGAACGGTCTACAGAAAATTATAAAAACTCTGTCGATAAAATTGAACCATTTTTGAATCGATTTTATGAACGGTTTTTTGAAAATTATAAAAACTCTGCCGATAAAATCGAACCATTTTTGAATCGATTTTATGAACGGTCTATTGAAAATTATAAGAACTCTGTCGATAAAATCGAACCAATTTTGAATCGATTTTATGAACGGTTTTTTGAAAATTATAAAAACTCTGTCGATAAAATCGAACCATTTTTGAATCGATTTTATGAACGGTTTTTTGAAAATTATAAAAACTCTGTCGATAAAATCGAACCATTTTTGAATCGATTTTATGAACGGTCTACAGAAAATTATAAAAACTCTGTCGATAAAATCGAACCATTTTTGAATCGATTTTATGAACGGTTTTTTGAAAATTATAAAAACTCTGTCGATAAAATCGAACCATTTTTGAATCGATTTTATGAACGATCTACAGAAAATTATAAAAACTCTGTCGATAAAATCGAACCATTTTCGAATCGATTTTATGAACGGTTTTTTGAAAATTATAAAAACTCTGTCGATAAGATCGAACCATTTTTGAATCGATTTTATGAACGGTCTATTGAAAATTATAAAAAATTTGCCGATAAAATCGAATCATTTTTGAATCGCTTTTATGAACACTCTGTCGATAAAATCGAACCATTTTTGAATCGATTTTATGAACGGTTTTTTTGAAAATTATAAAAACTCTGTCGATAAAATGAACCATTTTTGAATCGATTTTATGAACGGTTTTTTGAAAATTATAAAAACTCAGTCGATAAAATCGAACCTTCTTTAATCGATTTTATGAACGGTCTACTAAAAATTATAAAAACTCTATCGATAAAATCGAACCATTTTTTAATCGGTTTTATGAAGGGTCTATTGAAAATTATAAAAACTCTGTTGATAAAATCGAACCATTTTTGAATCGATTTTATGAACGGTCTACAGAAAATTATAAAAACTCTGTCGATAAAATTGAACCATTTTTGAATCGATTTTAATAACGGTTTTTTGAAAATTATAAAAACTCTGCCGATAAAATCGAACCATTTTTGAATCGATTTTATGAACGGTCTACTGAAAATTATAAAAACTCTGTCTATAAAATCGAACCATTTTTGAATCGATTTTATAAACGGTCTATTGAAAATTATAAGAATTCTGTCGATAAAATCGAACCATTTTTGAATCGATTTTATGAACGGTCTACAGAAAATTATAAAAACTCTGTCGATAAAATCGAACCATTTTTGAATCGATTTTATGAACGGTCTACTGAAAATTATAAAAACTCTGTCTATAAAATCGAACCATTTTTGAATCGATTTTATGAACGGTCTATTGAAAATTATAAGAACTCTGTCGATAAAATCGAACCATTTTTGAATCGATATTATGTATGGTTTAATGAAAACTATAAAAACTCTGTCGACAAAATCGAACCGTTTTTGAATCGATTTTATGAACGGTTTTTTGAAAATTATGAAAACTCTGTCGATAAAATCGAAACATTTTTGAATCGATTTTATGAACGGTTTTTTGAAAATTATAAAAACTGTCGATAAAATCGAACCGTTTTTGAATCGATTTTATGAATGGTGTACTGAAATTTATAAAATCTCTGTCGATAAAATCGAACCATTTTTGAATCGATTATATGAACGATCTACAGAAAATTATAAAAACTCTGTCGATAAAATCGAACCATTTTTGAATCTATTTTATGAACGGTTTTTTGAAAATTATAAAAACTCTGTCGATAAAATCGAATCATTTTTGAATCGATTTTATGAACGGTCTACAGAAAATTATAAAAACTCTGTCGATAAAATCGAACCATTTTTGAATCGATTTTATGAACGGTTTTTTGAAAATTATAAAAACTCTGTCGATAAAATCGAACCATTTTTGAATCGATTTTATGAACGGTCTACAGAAAATTATAAAAACTCTGTCGATAAAATCGAACCATTTTTGAATCGATTTTATGAACGATCTACAGAAAATTATAAAAACTCTGTCGCTAAAATCGAACCATTTTTGAATCGATTTTATGAACGGTTTTTTGAAAATTATGAAAACTCTGTCGATAAAATCGAACCATTTTTGAATCGATTTTATGAACGGTCTACTGAAAATTATAAAAACTCTGTCTATAAAATCGAACCATTTTTGAATCGATTTTATGAACGGTCTATTGAAAATTATAAAAACTCTGTCTATAAAATCGAACCATTTTTGAATCGATTTTATGAACGGTCTATTGAAAATTATAAAAACTCTGTCGATAAAATCGAACCATTTTTGAATCGATTTTATGAACGATCTACAGAAAATTATAAAAACTCTGTCGATAAAATCGAACCATTTTCGAATCGATTTTATGAACGGTTTTTTGAAAATTATAAAAACTCTGTCGATAAAATCGAACCATTTTTGAATCGATTTTATGAACGGTCTTTTGAAAATTATAAAAAATTTGCCGATAAAATCGAATCATTTTTGAATCGCTTTTATGAACACTTTGTCGATAAAATCGAACCATTTTTGAATCGGTTTTATGAACGGTCTACTGAAAATTATAAAAACTCTGTCGATAAAATCGAACCATTTCTGAATCGATTTTATGAACGTTCTACTGAAAATTATAAAAACTCTGTCGATAAAATCGAACCATTTTTGAATCGATTTTATGAACGGTTTTTTTGAAAATTATAAAAACTCTGTCGATAAAATCGAACCATTTTCGAATCGATTTTATGAACGGTTTTTTGAAAATAATAAAAACTCTGTCGATAAAATCGAACCATTTTTGAATCGATTTTATGAACGGTCTATTGAAAATTATAAAAAATTTGCCGATAAAATCGAATCATTTTTGAATCGCTTTTATGAACACTTTGTCGATAAAATCGAACCATTTTTGAATCGGTTTTATGAACGGTCTATTGAAAATTATAAAAACTCTGTCGATAAAATCGAACCATTTTTGAATCGATTTTATGAACGGTCTACTGAAAATTATAAAAACTCTGTCGATAAAATCGAACCATTTTTGAATCGATTTTATGAACGGTTTTTTGAAAATTATAAAAACTCTGTCGATAAAATCGAACCATTTTAGAATCGATTTTATGAACGGTTTTTTGAAAATTATAAAAACTCTGTCGATAAAATCGAACCATTTTTGAATCGATTTTATGAACGGTCTACAGAAAATTATAAAAACTCTGTCGATAAAATTGAACCATTTTTGAATCGATTTTATGAACGGTTTTTTGAAAATTATAAAAACTCTGCCGATAAAATCGAACCATTTTTGAATCGATTTTATGAACGGTCTACTGAAAATTATAAAAACTCTGTCTATAAAATCGAACCATTTTTGAATCGATTTTATGAACGGTCTATTGAAAATTATAAGAACTCTGTCGATAAAATCGAACCATTTTTGAATCGATTTTATGAACGGTTTTTTGAAAATTATAAAAACTCTGTCGATAAAATCGAACCATTTTTGAATCGATTTTATGAACGATCTACAGAAAATTATAAAAACTCTGTCGATAAAATCGAACCATTTTTGAATCGATTTTATGAACGGTCTATTAAAAATTATAAAAACTCTGTCGATAAAATCGAACCATTTTTGAATCGATTTTATGAACGGTTTTTTGAAAATAATAAAAACTCTGTCGATAAAATCGAACCATTTTTGAATTGATTTTATGAACGGTTTTTTGGAAATTATAAAAACTCTGTCGATAAAATCGAACCATTTCCGAATCGATTTTATGAACGGTTTTTTGAAAATTATAAAAACTCTGTCGATAAAATCGAACCATTTTTGAATCGATTTTATGAACGGTCTACAGAAAATTATAAAAACTCTGTCGATAAAATTGAACCATTTGTGAATCGATTTTATGAACGGTTTTTTGAAAATTATAAAAACTCTGCCGATAAAATCGAACCATTTTTGAATCGATTTTATGAACGGTCTACTGAAAATTATAAAAACTCTGTCTATAAAATCGAACCATTTTTGAATCGATTTTATGAACGGTTTTTTGAAAATTATAAAAACTCTGTCGATAAAATCGAACCATTTTTGAATCGATTTTATGAACGATCTACAGAAAATTATAAAAACTCTGTCGATAAAATCGAACGATTTTTGAATCGATTTTATGAACGGTCTATTGAAAATTATGAAAAATTTGCCGATAAAATCGAATCATTTTTGAATCGCTTTTATGAACACTCTGTCGATAAAATCGAACCATTTTTGAATCGGTTTTATGAACGGTCTACTGAAAATTATAAAAACTCTGTCGATAAAATCGAACCATTTTTGAATCGATTTTATGAACGGTCTACTGAAAATTATAAAAACTCTGTCGATAAAATCGAACCATTTTTGAATCGATTTTATGAACGGTTTTTTTGAAAATTATAAAAACTCTGTCGATAAAATCGAACCATTTTTGAATCGATTTTATGAACGGTTTTTTGAAAATTATAAAAACTCTGTCGATAAAATCGAACCTTCTTTAATCGATTTTATGAACGGTCTACTGAAAATTATAAAAACTCTGTCGATAAAATCGAACCATTTTTGAATCGATTTTATGAACGGTTTTTTGAAAATAATAAAAACTCTATCGATAAAATCGAACCATTTTTGAATCGGTTTTATGAACGGTCTATTGAAAATTATAAAAACTCTGTCGATAAAATCGAACCATTTTTAAATCGATTTTATGAGAGGTTTTTTGAAAATTAGAAAAACTCTTGTTGAATCGATTTTATGAACGGTCTACTGAAAATTATAAAAACTCTGTCGATAAAATCAAACCATTTTTGAATCGATTTTATGAACGGTTTTTTGAAATTTATAAAAACTCTGTCGATAAAATCGAAACATTTTTGAATCGATTTTATGAACGGTCTACTGAAAATTATAAAAACTCTGTCGATAAAATCGAACCATTTTTGAATCGATTTTATGAACGGTTTTTTGAAAATTATAAGAACTCTGTCGATAAAATCGAACCATTTTTGAATCGATTTTATGAACGGTTTTTTGAAAATTATAAAAACTCTGTCGATAAAATCGAACCATTTTTGAATCGATTTTATGAACGGTCTACAGAAAATTATAAAAACTCTGTCGATAAAATTGAACCATTTTTGAATCGATTTTATGAACGGTTTTTTGAAAATTATAAAAACTCTGCCGATAAAATCTAACCATTTTTGAATCGATTTTATGAACGGTCTACTGAAAATTATAAAAACTCTGTCTATAAAATCGAACCATTTTTGAATCGATTTTATGAACGGTCTATTGAAAATTATAAGAACTCTGTCGATAAAATCGAACCATTTTTGAATCGATTTTATGAACGGTTTTTTGAAAATAATAAAAACTCTGTCGATAAAATCGAACCATTTTTGAATCGATTTTATGAACGATCTACAGAAAATTATAAAAACTCTGTCGATAAAATCGAACCATTTTTGAATCGATTTTATGAACGGTTTTTTGAAAATTATAAAAACTCTGTCGATAAAATCGAACCATTTTTGAATCGATTTTATGAACGGTCTACAGAAAATTATAAAAACTCTGTCGATAAAATCGAACCATTTTTGAATCGATTTTATGAACGGTTTTTTGAAAATTATAAGATCTCTGTCGATAAAATCGGACCATTTTTGAATCGATATTATGTACGGTCTAATGAAAACTATAAAAACTCTGTCGACAAAATCGAACCGTTTTTGAACCGATTTTATGAACGGTGTTTTGAAAATTATGAAAACTCTGTCTATAAAATCGAACCATTTTTGAATCGATTTTATGAACGGTCTACTGAAAATTATAAAAACTCTGTCGATAAAATCGAACCATTTTTGAATCGATTTTATGAACGGTCTACTAAAAATTATAAAAACTCTGTCGATCAAATCGAACCATTTTTGAATCGATTTTATGAACGGTTTTTTGAAAATAATAAAAACTCTGTCGATAAAATCGAACCATTTTTGAATCGATTTTATGAACGGTTTTTTGAAAATTATAAAAACTCTGTCGATAAAATCGAACGATTTTTGAATCGATTTTATGAACGGTCTATTGAAAATTATAAAAAATTTGCCGATAAAATCGAATCATTTTTGAATCCCTTTTATGAACACTCTGTCGATAAAATCGAACCATTTTTGAATCGGTTTTATGAACGGTCTACTGAAAATTATAAAAACTCTGTCGATAAAATCGAACCATTTTTGAATCGATTTTATGAACGGTCTACTGAAAATTATAAAAACTCTGTCGATAAAATCGAACCATTTTTGAATCGATTTTATGAACGGTTTTTTTGAAAATTATAAAAACTCTGTCGATAAAATCGAACCATTTTTGAATCGATTTTATGAACGGTTTTTTGAAAATTATAAAAACTCTGTCGATAAAATCGAACCTTCTTTAATCGATTTTATGAACGGTCTACTGAAAATTATAAAAACTCTGTCGATAAAATCGAACCATTTTTGAATCGATTTTATGAACGGTTTTTTGAAAATAATAAAAACTCTATCGATAAAATCGAACCATTTTTGAATCGGTTTTATGAACGGTCTATTGAAAATTATAAAAACTCTGTCGATAAAATCGAACCATTTTTAAATCGATTTTATGAGAGGTTTTTTGAAAATTAGAAAAACTCTTGTTGAATCGATTTTATGAACGGTCTACTGAAAATTATAAAAACTCTGTCGATAAAATCAAACCATTTTTGAATCGATTTTATGAACGGTTTTTTGAAATTTATAAAAACTCTGTCGATAAAATCGAAACATTTTTGAATCGATTTTATGAACGGTCTACTGAAAATTATAAAAACTCTGTCGATAAAATCGAACCATTTTTGAATCGATTTTATGAACGGTTTTTTGAAAATTATAAGAACTCTGTCGATAAAATGGAACCATTTTTGAATCGATTTTATGAACGGTTTTTTGAAAATTATAAAAACTCTGTCGATAAAATCGAACCATTTTTGAATCGATTTTATGAACGGTTTTTTGAAAATTATAAAAACTCTGTCGATAAAATCGAACCATTTTTGAATCGATTTTATGAACGGTCTACAGAAAATTATAAAAACTCTGTCGATAAAATTGAACCATTTTTGAATCGATTTTATGAACGGTTTTTTGAAAATTATAAAAACTCTGCCGATAAAATCGAACCATTTTTGAATCGATTTTATGAACGGTCTACTGAAAATTATAAAAACTCTGTCTATAAAATCGAACCATTTTTGAATCGATTTTATGAACGGTCTATTGAAAATTATAAGAACTCTGTCGATAAAATCGAACCATTTTTGAATCGATTTTATGAACGGTTTTTTGAAAATAATAAAAACTCTGTCGATAAAATCGAACCATTTTTGAATCGATTTTATGAACGATCTACAGAAAATTATAAAAACTCTGTCGATAAAATCGAACCATTTTTGAATCGATTTTATGAACGGTTTTTTGAAAATTATAAAAACTCTGTCGATAAAATCGAACCATTTTTGAATCGATTTTATGAACGGTCTACAGAAAATTATAAAAACTCTGTCGATAAAATCGAACCATTATTGAATCGATTTTATGAACGGTTTTTTGAAAATTATAAGATCTCTGTCGATAAAATCGGACCATTTTTGAATCGATATTATGTACGGTCTAATGAAAACTATAAAAACTCTGTCGACAAAATCGAACCGTTTTTGAATCGATTTTATGAACGGTTTTTTGAAAATTATAAAAACTCTGTCTATAAAATCGAACCATTTTTGAATCGATTTTATGAACGGTCTACTGAAAATTATAAAATCTCTGTCGATAAAATCGAACCATTTTTGAATCGATTTAATGAACGGTTTTTTGAAAATTATAAAAACTCTGTCGATAAAATCGAACCATTTTTGAATCGATCTTATGAACGGTCTACTGAAAATTTCAAAAACTCTGTCGATAAAATCGAACCATTTTTGAATCGATTTTATGAACGGTTTTTTGAAAATTATAAGAACTCTGTCGATAAAATCGAACCATTTTTGAATCGATTTTATGAACGGTCTACTGAAAATTATAAAAACTCTGTCGATAAAATCGAACCATTTTTGACTCGATTTTATGAACGGTCTACTGAAAATTATAAAAACTCTGTCGATAAAATCGAACCATTTTTGAATCAATTTTATGAACGGTCTACTGAAAATTAAAAAAACTCTGTCGATAAAATCGTACCATTTTTGAATAGATTTTATGAACGGTCTATTGAAAATTAAAAAAATCTGTCGATAAAATCGAACCATTTTTGAATCGATTTTATGAACGGTTTTTTGAAAATTATAAAAACTCTGTCGTTAAAATCGATCCATTTTTGAATCGACTTTATGAACGGTCTATTGAAAATTATA
Organism: Rhingia rostrata; assembly: GCA_949824845.1. Classification (NCBI taxonomy): domain Eukaryota; kingdom Metazoa; phylum Arthropoda; class Insecta; order Diptera; family Syrphidae; genus Rhingia; species Rhingia rostrata. Next base: position 32,053,268 of record OX463758.1, read on the forward strand.
AAAACTCTGTCGATAAAATCGAACCATTTTTGAATCGATCTTATGAACGGTCTATTGAAAATTTTAAAAACTCTGTCGATAAAATCGAACCATTTTTGAATCGATTTTATGAACGGTTTTTTGAAAATTATAAAAACTCTGTCGATAAAATCGAACCATTTTTGAATCGATTTTATGAACGGTCTACTGAAAATTATAAAAACTCTGTCGATAAAATCGAACCATTTTTGAATCGATCCTATGAACGGTCTATTGAAAATTATAAAAACTCTGTCGATAAAATCGAACCATTTTTGAATCGATTTTATGAACGGTCTACTGAAATTTATAAAAACTCTGTCGATAAAATCGAACCATTTTTGAATCGATTATATGAACGGCCTAATGAAAATTATAAAAACTCTGTCGATAAAATCGAACCGTTTTTAAATCGATTTTATGAACGGTTTTTTAAAAATTATAAAAACTCTGTCGATAAAATCGAACCATTTTTGAATCGATTTTATGAACGGTCTACTGAAAATTATAAAAACTCTGTCGATAAAATCGAACCATTTTTGATTCGATTTTATGAACGGTCTACTGAAAATTATAAAAACTCTGTCGATAAAATCGAACCATTTTTGAATCGATTTTATGAACTTTCTACTGAAAACTAAAAAAACTCTGTCAATAAAATCGAACCATTTTTGAATAGATTTTATGAACGGTCTATTGAAAATTAAAAAAATCTGTCGATAAAATCGAACCATTTTTGAATCGATTTTATGAACGGTTTTTTGAAAATTATAAAAACTCTGTCGATAAAATCGATCCATTTTTGAATCGATTTTATGAACGGTCTATTAAAAATTTTAAAAACTCTGTCGATAAGATCGAACCATTTTTGAATCGATCTTATGAACGGTCTATTGAAAATTTTAAAAACTCTGTCGATAAAATCGAACCATTTTTGAATCGATTTTATGAACGGTTTTTTGAAAATTATTAAAACTCTGTCGATAAAATCGAACCATTTTTGAATCGATTTTATGAACGGTCTACTGAAATTTATAAAAACTCTGTCGATAATATCGAACCATTTTTGAATCGATTTTATGAACGGTTTTTTAAAAATTATAAAAACTCTGTCGATAAAATCGAACCATTTTTGAATCGATTTTATGAACGGTTTTTTAAAAATTTTAAAAACTCTGTCGATAAAATCGAACCATTTTTGAATCGATTTTATGAACGGTCTACTGCAAATTATAAAAACTCTGTCGATAAAATCGAACCATTTTTGTATCGATTTTATGAAAGGTCTACTGAAAATTATAAGAACTCTGTCGACAAAATCGAACCGTTTTTGAATCGATTTTATGAACGGTTTTTTGAAAATTGTAAAAACTCTGTCGATAAAATCGAACCATTTTTGAATCGATTTTATAAACGGATTTTTGAAACTTATAAAAACTCTGTCGATAAAATCGAACCATTTTTGAGTCGATTTTCTGAACGGTTTTTTGAAAATTATAAGAACTCTGTCGATAAAATCGAACCATTTTTGAATCGATTTTATTTTGAATACGATTTTTATAAGAACTCTGTCGATAAAATCGGACCATTTTTGAATCGATATTATGTACGGTCTAATGAAAACTATAAAAACTCTGTCGACAAAATCGAACCGTTTTTGAATCGATTTTATGAACGGTTTTTTGAAAATTATAAAAACTCTGTCGATAAAATCGAACCGTTTTTGAATCGATTTTATGAACGGTCTACCGAAAATTATAAAAACTCTGTCGATTAAATCGAACCATTTTTGAATCGAATTTATTTTGAATACGATTTTTATAAGACCTTTGTCGATAAAATCGAACCATTTTTGAATCGATATTATGTACGGTCTACTGAAAATTATAAAAACTCTGTCTACAAAATCGAACCATTTTTTAATCGATTTTATGAACGGTCTACTGAAAATTATAAAAACTCTGTCGATAAAATCGAACCATTTTTTAATCAATTTTATGAACGGTCTACTGAAAGTTATAAAAACTCTGTCGATAAAATCGAACCATTTTTGAATCGATTTTATAAACGGTTTTTAAAACTTATAAAAACTCTGTCGATAAAATCGAACCATTTTTGAATCGATTTTATGAACGGTTTTTTTTAAATTATAAAAACTCTGTCGATAAATCGATTTTATAAACGGTTAATTGAAAATTATAAAAACTCTGTCGATAATATCGAACTATTTTTGAATCGATTTTATGAACGGTTTTTTGAAAATTATAAAAACTCTGTCGATAAAATCGAACCATTTTTTAATCAATTTTATGTACGGTCTACTGAAAATTATATAAAACTCTGTCGATAAAATCGAACCATTTCTGAATCGATTTTATAAACGGATTTTTGAAACTTTTAAAAACTCTGTCGATAAAATCGAAACATTTTTGAATCGATTTTATGAACGGTTTTTTGAAAATTATAAAAACTCTGTCGATAAAATCGAACCATTTTTGAGTCGATTTTCTGAACGGTTTTTTGAAAATTATAAGAACTCTGTCGATAAAATCGAACCATTTTTGAATCGATTTTATAAACGGATTTTTGAAACTTATAAAAACTCTGTCGATAAAATCGAACCATTTTTGAATCGATTTTATGAACGGTCTACTGAAAATTATAAAAAAATCTGTCGATAAAATCGGATCATTTTGGAATCGATTTATGAGCGGTTTTTTGTAAATTATAAAAACTCTGTCGATAAAATCGAACCATTTTTGAATCGATTTTATGAACGGTCTACTGAAAATTATAAAAACTCTGTCGATAAAATAGAATCATTTTTGAATCGATTTTATGAACATTTTTACAAATTATAAAAACTCTGTCGATAAAACGCAACAATTTTTGTATTGATTTTATGAACATTCTATTGAAAAGTGTAAAATTTCTGTCGATAAAATCGAATTATTTTTTAATAGATTCTATTGACGGTCTATTTAAAATTACAAAAAATCTGTCGATAAAATCGAATTATTATTTGATCGAGTCTATGAATGGTCTCTTGAAAATAATAAAAATCTGACAATAAAATAGAAATATATCTTGGATTCGATTCTATAAAAATTATGTCGACAAAATCGAATAATTTTTCCTCTTACAAAGAGAAGGATATTGCTTTCGTGAATATGTTCGACCTCGAGATTTTGATTGATTCTAACATTACGATGATAGCGGAACTCAAAAAAGTGGTTTTTGGAATTCCGTTCAGTGTTTGTTTGGTCATAATTCGACGCCATTTTTTTTTTGCTTTTAGCCATATTATTACTGGTACCTGCCATATAAAAATATTGCATAGCCTCAATTTTCTCGAAAACGGCTCTATCGATTTCGAATAAACTTCATATATACTGTGAGCATATCAATTCCAATAAAACTGCATACCCAGTTTTCTTGAGAAAATCCATATAACGGATTTTTGCGTATAGGCCATATAACGAAAATTGTCAATTCCTCGAAAAAAAATATGTGGCCAAATTGAATGAAATTCAATATTTATACTACACTTACAGTATTCATGAGTTACACGTAATTAGTTTTGGCCCAATTATCTCTAAACGAAATTTTCGTTTTGGCCAATAGCGGAAAATCATTATTTTTCACATGGACACCGATTACTTTCAATGACGGAACAAGCGTTCGCATAATCACATTTCGACATTATTTATATCATTTTTAGCATCATTAATCAAAATAAATATTATTGTGTATTTGGCCGAATTGTTAAAAACTTCAAATTAACTCGCTGTGAGAGAAAGTTGCGTTCGACCCAGTCGTGCACTTACCACTCGTTTTTTTCTTTTTCTTTTGGCCAAGTCATTACTGGTACCTGCCATATAAATATTATACATAACCTCAATTTTTTCAAAAACGGCTCTAACGATTTTGATAAAACTTCATATATATATAATTACTATATTAGTTCAAACCAAACTGCATACCCAGTTTCTTTTCGAGAAAATCTAAATAACGGATTTTTGCACATAGAGCCTATAAAACAAGTGGTGGGTGCAAGACTGGGTCGTACGCAACTTTCTCTTTAACAGCGAAATAATTTGACATTTTTAACAATTTGGCCAAAATACGCAATAATATTTATTTTGCTTCATGAAGCCAAAAATGGTATAAATAATGTCGAAAAGCTTGTTTATTCGATTCACAAAAAAGGTGAAGCTCTAAACTGCGCCAACTACAGAGGCATAAGTCTCCTCAACATCGCCTACAAGAACCTATCTGCCGTAATATGTGAACGCCTGAAACCGTTTACCAACAACCTGATCGGCCCTATCAGTGTGGTCTTAGGCCATGAAAGTCCACAACCGATCAAATTTTTACACTAAGGCAGATCTTGAAAAAAACCCAAGAAGTCCAAATCGATACACACCACCTATTCATCGATTTCAAAGCCGCATACGACAGCATTTATAGAGACGAACTATACAGAGCCATGTCTAGTTTTGGTATACCGCCCAAACTCGTCCGTTTGTGTAAGATGACGATGGAGAGTTTTCGCTGCTTCATCAGGGTCGCCGACACATTCGATACTAAAAAAGGATTTAGGCAAGGCGATGAGCGGTCATGTGACTTCTTGAATCTGATTCTTGAAAGGATTGTGCAAAACTCACAAGCCAACACCAGAGGCACAGTTTTCGAAAAATCTGTACAACTACTAAAATACGCCGCCGATATTGACATCATTGGTCGGACCCAACGTGATGTCAAAGCCACGTTTGCTAGTACAGAGAAGGAAGCGGCAAAGATGGACTTAGCAGTAAATGAGGGCAAGACGAAGTATATACTGTCAACATGAAAGCACATACAATATCGACGAATTGGACGTCATCATTGACAGATATAACTTTGAGTTAGTACGGGACTTTGTCTATCGCGGCTCCGCTATTAACTCTGATAACAACGTCTCGTCAGAAATTAAACGAAGAATTACTCTAACCAACCGCTGTTTCTTCTTGCTAAGAAGGCAATTTAGTAGTAAAGATCTAACGCGAACTACTAAGGAGATCTTATATAAGACCCTGATCATCCCAGTCCTGCTCTACGGCGCTGAAGCATGGACCGTCTCAAAATCGGATGAAGAAATCCGTGGTCGATTTGACAGGAAAATTCTTCGAAAAATCTTCGGTCCCGTTTGCGTTGACGGGCTATGGAGACGAAGATTCAACCAATAACTTCACAAGTTGTACAAGATGTTCTGCGCGGTAAATCGCACTAACAATCGAGCCACTGAGCCCGTCATGAAGGGGACATAATAATAAAATATGATGGTATGAAAATACCAAACCTATAAAATTAAATATCGAAGACCAATTACTATGCAGTCAATAACCAAAACGATCATGGGTTATATAGGACCACTAATGTGAACTAATCCCTTCGATTTAGCATGAAACCCTTTAATAACCTGCCAGTTCTTCGCCCTTAATTTGTGTGGGCGTAGTTATTATTTCGGCCACAAAGCCTCGTGTCTTACAAAAGATGTCCATCTACTTACTAATTACCTGCAGTATTGACTAATCGATCACCTGTTTGCTTAACTTCTGCGGGTCTTATTCGGTTTTAAATCTTACAGCTATCAATCAACTTTTACCTATTACGTGTGTATATTGAATAAAAATACAATATGGCCGCATTTAGTACATATACAGCTATATGAGCAATAATTAAAAAATTGTGCGCCTTAATAAGAATTAATTGCCGTTTAAGCCAACACAAAAAACGAGCATACACCTGGCCACTACAGACAGAGAAGATGGACAGAAAAGGTAATTAAAACTTTAAAAGTTCACTTTGTAAACTAAATACCACCATTATCTACTTGCCCCCATCTTCTCGTCCTGTAGCAGAAAATTATGTCTCGTTTTTTTGCCTTTGCCTTTTCTTTATAGGATTCAATTAACTTGGCGACAGAAGCCATCGTCGCATGAGCTTCATAATCTAAAATGTGCGAGCAAATCGTTATTACAAGCATTACACACATAAGACGTGTGAAAAATGAGTTTTTAAATTTCAAAGAAAAACATATTTTGCTAGCTTTTTACACGGCTTAACAAATATCCCCATCTTGGTAATGGCAGTGTCGACACACAATACGCCCATTGTGTCCCCCAAATCCATTTGTTTAGTTTTATTTTCTTTAACGTCTTCAATGAAATGAATGCCAAGGATAGAATGCTATATTTATCGTATATTTCAACTCCACACAAGGCTTTATATACCCGGAAAAATAAAAAGAATCTGAGAATGCACCGCCCCGGATGGTAAGAGGACCCAACCAGACGGAAGGGTCCAGGAACAGTGTGGATGTAATAATTTGATGCTTGCTGTATTAATACTGGGGATGTTATAACGAGGACCCATAAATAAAATGTAAGCCGCAAGTTTGTGTATGTAGCTGACTGTCGTAATCGGAAGGTAGCAAGTGTAGAACTTGTATTAAGAGTAAAAGCACTCACTCCCTCTTAGCAAAGCAGCGGGTTTCTTATTTTGAAGCTTCGGAAACTGGGTGTTTCAAAAAAACTCGATACATATCCTTTTTGTAAGAGTATAACATTGCGAAGCTTGGTTTATTTTTTCGGGAATGAGTTTTCATAACATATATTAGTGTTAATTTTGATTGGTTAACCAATTGCATATTGCCCTATTCTTTTTTTTTTAAATTCATTTTTATTTCATTCTTTCTTAAAACTAACTTACATGTTAGACAAAAATTCATAGAAAAACTAGCTTACTTAGCAACTACTTAACTAACTTACTTGCCCTTTGCGGGCCCCCTAAATTATACGATAGCTTAATTCTAATGCCTTTCGGACTATTATCTAATATATCAATATAAAAGTGACACAATTTTTACCAAGAAACATGTGGGATTGTCATACCCTTTTGTGGAGCACACCTCGTCTTAGCAGCGACAAATGCTATATGAATTTGACTTCCACTCTTGATCCGGAAGTAGCCTACCGCTGCATACGCGGATGAACTAGAATCGACGAACATACGCAACTGTATCTCATCAGCTGTCGGCAAAAAAGTGAATAACATCGTTGAACAGCAAAATTCTTGACTTCCTGGAACTCTTTCCACCAGGCATTCCAATGGATGAGGATGAGGCAAATTATCATCGCAACCAATTTGTTGTTTCCAAGTTGCTTGCAGCAACAATTTGACAAATACCATGAAATTTGCTAAAAGCCCAAAGGGATCATAAGCAGCCATTATTATCCCTAGCATTTCTCTTTTCGTTGGAGGTCGTTTCGTTTCGATAACATCTTTTGCAATTTTGTGGAATTTGAACTGGAACTCGAATGTGTCATTATTAGTATTCCAAAACATACCCAATATCTTGTCTGTATTACTCTGACGTTCCATATTCACCTTTTCTTCTTTTGTAGTTGTTTGCAATTTGAAACAAAGTTACCTAGTCGAAAACCAGCCGCGCTATTAATCTTAACTGCTTTCAAAGTGACTTCTTCTGCTTCCACTTCAGAATCAAAGCTTAAAACAAGATCGTCGACATAGGTGTTTTCGATGACGGCTTTTGCTCCTCTCGGCATTTCTGAGGAATGTTCGATGGCATTGATATTCTTCACATATTCTGCGCAGCAAGGAGAGCAGATCGTCCCAAACATCATGGAAGTCATTGAATATACTTGGATTGCATTTCTAGAGTCCCCATCCCTCCACAAGAAGCGTTGCGAATTCTGGTCAGGAGTTATAATTCGTACCTGAGAGAACATCTCCTGAATATCCCCTGCAACAGCGATAAAACCCTGGCGGAATTTATAAATGATGACAAGAAGAGGATGTGCATGTTCCGGCCCTTTCAAAAGATTTGAATTTAACGAGACGTTGGAAGTCGTAGCAGCGGCGTCAAAGACTATCCGTATTTTGTTTGGTTTATTAGGGTTGACCACCCCAAAATGTGGAAGATACCAAGTCGTTGGACCTTCATCTACAGCTTCTTGAGGCGAAAGGAGCCTGGCATAACCTTTGGAGATGTATTTGTTTATCTCCGTTTTGTACATTGTGGCATACCTTTCATTCTTGGACATCTTCGCTTCAATATTTAACAGGCGTTGTTTAGCCATAGTGAAACTCGAAGAAGTCGGTAAAATGGCGTTTTCTTTACGCCATAAAAGACCAGTTTCATAGCGTTTCCCAATTTTCTTGGTGGTTTCAACAATAATTTTCCTTGAACGAATATCGTCATCGGATTCCAAAATTGTATTAGAACTTCTAACACCAAAGTTTTCTATCAGAAAATATTCTTCGACGAGTTTCTCAATTCTATTCAATGTTTTGGAATGACAAATATGAAGCACTTGGCGGACAAACATCTCCAGCTAAATTCAATGGTCCGTATGCAACCCAACCTAATTTAGTTCCTGCTGCAATGGGCTGTTCTGGGCCATCATTTATTAATTCGTTGTGCACTCGTAAGTAGCAATTATCCAGTCCGATGAGAAGCACTGGCCATGCATCTTTGTAGTTGACTAATGGTACATTCTTCAAGTGATCATAATTCTCCTTAGAAAACGTTTGAATGGGTAAAATTTAAATTTGCAACTGTGCGGACGTTCTTCAAAGCATAATTTTCGGTGTTGTTGTTTTGTCCCTTAATGTAAAATGAAACTTTCTCGGATGCTTCTGTGGTTGTTTTGTCGTCATACCATTGTAGAGTAAGTGGAAGGCTGTGTCCTTTTAGTCCCAGTGCAGTAGCGACATTTTCTTCTAGCAACGTAACGGACGACCCCTCATCAAACATAGCATAGGCATCAACACTCCCAAGAGTTCCTGATAATGAGAAGGCGAATACGATAGGCGCTGTCTTCGAAACCGTGTATACGGTGAACAATCCTGTTCGCCCAAATCGCGATATTGAGGAGAGAGCCTTTCTGAATCACTTTTATCTACGAACCGAACTTCAAGCTTGGCGATCTGAGAATCACGGTTTTACCGTGTTCCATGACGAAAATCGTTCAAATGGCATAGTCGCCAATAGCCTGATGCTGTTCGTGCAAAAAGATGAACTCCTGGACATCTTTGTATCACTGAAGAATAAAAAGTCGGCGGGAGAGGACGGGGTCCCAAACGTCGTATTGAGGCACCTTCCGATGGAAGCGGTCGGTGCACTGGAAAACGGCGGTGGTACATCCTATCCCCAAAAAGGACAAGGACAAAACAAACCCTTCAAATCTTCGGTCAATAAGCCTTCTGCCGAATGTAAGCAAGGTATTTGAGAAAATAGTCAATAGAGCTCTGCTTAAGTGGGTCGAGGAAAATAAAATTATTCCGGAAAATCAGTTTGGTTTTCGAGCTAGGCATGACACTATTCATGCCGCGTCGAAACTAGTCTCCGACATCCAATGGAATAAATCCAAAGGACAATGCACAGGGGCCTGTCTTGTTGACTTTGAGAAGGCCTTCGACACCGTATGGTTAGAGGGGCTTTTCTACAAGCTAACCAGACTGGGCATGCGTAAACCCATGCTATATATGATTTATGAAATGCTTATGGGAAAGAAGTTCGTTGTCAAATGTGGCAACGTAACTTCGAGTAAAGTCTTTGAAATTAAAAACGGTTTACAACAGGGGGCGGTGAACTCTCCGATATTGTTTAACATTTATACAAGTGATCTTGTAGGTTCCCTCAGTCACGCTATAGCGTACGCAGATGATCTGGTGGCGTACAGATCAGGTCCGAAAATCGGAGTCATCAACATACTTTTGCAGCGTGACTTCGATCACATTAAGGGATATTGCGAGGATTGGAAATTGAGGATCAATTTCCAAAAAACCGAAACAATTCTGTTCAGGACCCCAGTGCAGAGGGCTTCTTGCGATACCAGAAAAAACTGGAAAAAATTGTGTGTCCTGGGACAGCATGGACGGCCGTTGGCGGTGAGAAGTGAAGTCAAATACCTTGGCATCTGGCTTGACAAGTTTCTGTATTTTAATAAAAATGTGGATGCTTGTCTGGCCAGGGCTAGGGGGGCTTATGCTATGACAAGAAGATTGTTTCATAGCAGTCAACTTGATTCAAGGGTGAAAGTCATTTGCTACATGGCCCTCATAAGGCCGATCATCGCTTACGGTTGTCCCGTGTGGTTCAATGTATCACCATACTACATGGAAAGGATACGGCTGTTTGAGAGGCGTTGTCTCCGATCCTGCTTAGGATTGTACCGAACGCCGGATTTCGAGTACATAAAATATTATCGCAACGAGGTTCTATACAATGGGGCTCAATTGAATAGAATTGATAATTTCCTAATTAAGGTGACTCGAAGGCACGCTTCAAGGGCGATGAGTAGCGACAACAGCCTGATATTCGGGGCTTATTACCCCAATGAAATGTACATGGAGAGTGCGCTCATGTCCGGCTTTATTCCACCAGAGGCATTCATCTATATCGATTCGTTAGGGTTAATACAAGACAGGAACGGTATCCCGGTTTTATACCATCGCTACCGTGACGCGCGGGACAAGCGGCTAGTCCGCGATGGGTACGTCGACAATGCTCCGGAGCTCCTCCGCTTTAGCACGGCGGTATCGGATCGCGATAGGACCGACGCTGAAAAGCAGCGCACCGAGTTTTGGTGGCTAAACGAGGAAAGTATTTCTGCACTTCCTCATGTCTTTGCGGACTTTTAGTTCACTCCTTAGTATTTAGGTAAATTAAATTTAGGTACAAGGTCTGGGGCTGGGCTTATGCACCATATTTTATTTAATATGGTTGCATAAATGCTTGCTGGACCCAATGACGCAATCGGGATGGCAAACCCTCGGGGCATATGCAACGAGTGCTTGCCACCCCGATTATAATTAAGTTAGGTTTAAGTAGTTAAGTAGTCTTAAGTAGTGTTAGTTAGGTTTAACTAGTCTTAAGTAGTTTAAGTTAGTTTTAGTCTAGATTAAGTTTTTATATAAAACAAAAAAAAAATTGTTACTGTTTAAAGTTTAAATTTTTTCTTTGAAAAAGCAATTAAATGTCTTAATACTAATAATAAGAAACAAATGACAAACTTAAGCTGAAAAGCAAAAGAAAAATGTTAGTTATAAGCTTACAGCGCCCGCTATGGGCCGATAAGTTAGATTAAGTAAACCTGTTATTGATAAGTTTGATTTAAGCATTTTTGTCTAGAATAAGTTAATATTTTAAGTAAATAAAAAAAAAAATGAATTAAAAAAAAAAAAAAAAAAAAAAGAGGTCCTGATAATACTACAGGTAGAATCTTGATCAACTGGCTACAATGGGAATCCGGACGGCAGTTCAGAACTTGATGGTTGTGTTCAGGCTCAATTGTTGCTTGTCTTAGTTCTTGATGCAATGTCTGGTGATGATATCGAGTACATGTATTAAAACCACATGGTTTTCTGCGAAGACAATTGGTCAGATTATGGGCTTTTTGAAGGCATGAGAAGCATAAACGATGTTGTTTGACTTGATTCCATTTACTATTGATATCAAGAGCGTTAAAGTGTTGGCATTCGCTTAGCCTATGTTGTTGACCACACTGAATACAAGCAGTTCTTATTTGTTCCAGCTCAGTACTATGAAGAACGCGACGGGATTCAGATGATGAAGTTTGATGCCTGTGGCTTACATAAGCGTGCTGACGAAAATGTGCTGTCGTTGACGGACTGGCTATCACACTATCGGTGGCCCTAACAGGCATTAGATCCACTACTCTGGCGAGAGTTTTTATCCATTCTGCAAACGTTTCTAGTGTTGGGTATGGCAGAATGTTGGCAGCGTGTTTTGCCCACTCATACTGTTTTGAGGGCGGCAATTTGTTAATGAGTTCACGCAGTAAAGTCGGATTTGCTAATTGATGTGCACAGTTAGCCGACTTGAAAAAGGCCACCATGTTACGGACGCGATTTGACAATGGCAGAATATTTTCTAGGTGGCTTTCACTTATTGCTGGGAATTGTTGGACTTTGAATAGCTGTGCATCCACCAACAAGTCGGAACGCCCAAAGTTAAACTGAAGTTCCTCTATAATATGGGGCAAGTTATCTGCATAAAGGAGCATGGATGATACTGATGACATTGCATCACCCTTTAAAGCCCTTTGCAACCGCAAGAAGGTTTGGCGATCACTATATCCAAATTCAATAGTGGTATCATGATAATTGGCAAAGAACAGCGGCCATTCTTCACCACTGAATGTTGGCAAAGGATACAGATTGGCGGCGGGATCGTCGACAAATGTCGTAACTCGTCTGGCAATTGAGGCTGTTTGCTCGGGTGTATTGTGAATTGTTTCAAAAGGTTTTGGTGGCAATGATGACGTGGTTTTGGCGTGTTGAAGGAACGGTTCGGAAGAGGAGGTACTTGGGTGCTGATGGAGGATTGTTGGGGGTATAAATGATGACGAGGATGGCGGAACGAATTCGAGCAGTCTAGGCTGGGACTGATTTGTAAATTGTGAAGGCTTCGGTGGCAAAGGTGAAGATATCATGTTGCGTATTGGCGACTGTACGGCAGAGGTGGTAGAAGGCAGTGGCTGGCAATTCGGATATGTCCATTGGGTATCAGCTTTGATATTAGCGTCTACTTGGCCTTGGAGTTGTTTAAGTTCGTTTTGGCTTCGCGATGATTCCTTGCGTAACTCTTCCACAGAATCACGCAATGTATTTATGCCTGCGATAAGAGATTTAAGCTGTTCAGAGGAAATAGATGCCTGTGTTTGAGATTGTGTTTCTAGTTCAACCACAGTCCATCTCGTCGTCTGAGCTTTCTATTGGTTTCTCTTTAACAGCTGTTTTCTTGTCCATTTTATTGCGGCTTCTTAAAATCATACAAAGGATATCTTAGGTATGTATTACACAAAATGGCGGCGGTGGCGTCTCTTTAATTGCAGGCGACAATTTTGTAAATTGCTTTCGTGAAGGCAACAAATTTGAAAACTGTTCCGACCGTAAAAAATACAAACTTTGTTTTTTAATATACTTTATTTCGGCAGAAAATAATTTGGAATAACGTGTTTCAAATTTGATGTTGCCTTCATCGTTCTTTTTATCTTTTTAGTTGGCTGACATGGTTGGCTGACATGGTTGGCTGGCATTGTTGATTTGTAGGGTTGGCTGCAGTGGTTGTCATCTTGCGGCTTTGTTCGTTTGGTACGTTACGTTATGATCACATCCACAGAGGTTATACCAACATAACTTCGGTTATGCTTGTGAATTTTCGTGCATAATGACTTAAGCAGGCATCTACCCAAACAATCGACTGCAAAAATGCTCAACCCCTGCGCACAAGTACGATTTTATTGCCTTATAAAGGAATAATTGCTAGTTAGGATTTTACGGCCGTAAGACCACATTTACAACGCTTAAGACTACTTTCGATTAAACTGTGCAATTCAGAATTACTTTTTCCATAACAGCTGGCGAAAAGCTCATATTGTTTAGACAAGCGTAATTTTAATTCAATGCGGCCAATGCCTTGCCTTCTAGTCTTCCTGCCTTCAATGCCTTAGACTCCTTTTTTTTGTGTGAAATAATTGGTGTGATCAGCAGTAACAGCTGTCTATTAACCTTAAACCATCAACAAATGGTATCCGTTCATTTCTAATCGTCTTGCTTAGTATTTTTGAGAACTCTGGCATAGTGAACGGAACCAGACCGGCAAGCAGAAATATTAATAAAAAAAACTCCCAATTCCGCACAGAATGAATGGGTGAATGATGACAATTTCCATCAACAAATGCTGTTTTAACTTGAGCTGGTGCATCAAAAGCCACGCAAGCAAAATTCGCGTAATGTCGAAAACGCTGAGGTATCGAAATTTTATTATCCAATAGCCAATGGGATTTTTACAATAAGATTAGATAAACTTCCCACGAAAAGCTGAATGGTGCTTTTTGACACACTTTAACTGCCGCCAATTACTTAGTAATGAGCTCCACTTCTGATGGTTGGGTGTTGTAGAACGAGGGACGACACTGATCATTACAGTCCTGCTCTACGGCGCTGAAGCATGGACCGTCTCAAAAGCGGATGTAGAAATCCTTTGTCGATTTGAGAGGAAAATTCTTCGAAAAATCTTCGGTCCCGTTTGCGTTGACGGGCTATGGAGACGAAGATTCAACCAAGAACTATACGAGCTGTACAGCGACATGCCCCTGGTCATAAAACTGTGCATTGGACGTTTAAGATGGCTAGGACATGTAGAACGAATGGACACCAATACTCCGGCTCGTAGAGTCTTCGATTCCCAGCCAGACGTCGGACGCAGTAGAGGAAGACCTCGCCTTAAGTGGTGCGCACAAGTAGAAACTGACCTCAACCAACTTGGAGTGCGCAACTGGAGGCTGTTAGCTTAGGACCGGGCTAATTGGAGAGTTATGTTGGTTGAGGCCCAGGTTTATTCCGGACTGTAGCGCCACTTAAGTAAGTAAGTAAGAGCTCCACTTCCAAGCCAACGTGATGCATACCGAAAATGGGTTATATTATCCGGGATGATTCGGTTTCCTAGGATGCTCTGAGTGTCCACTGATTCTTACCAAAATATATTTCGCTGTTGCTTTTCCCGCGCGAATTGTTTTATGGAATTGAAAGACTGGCAGTAGAATTATTTTTTTTTATCTTTTTAGAGAACGTACGAATTTAAATTTCATGCCCAGCCAATTTAGATCAACGCGCAATGCGGATTTGTGTAACTAGGGGCTTGTCGCTGTATATCTCGTATAGTTCTTTGTTGAATCTTCGTCTCTATAGCTTGTCAAGGCAAACGGGATCGAAGATTTTTCGAAGAATTTTACTCTTGAATCGACCAAGGATTTCTCCATCCACTTTTAATACGGTCCATGCATCAACACCGTAGAACAGGACTGGAATGATCAGCGGCTTATATGGGATCTTCTTAGTTGTTCGAGTGAGGGCTTTACTACTTAATTGCCTTCCTAGCCCGAATAAACCGCGGTTGGCAAGAGATTAATTTCAGACGAGATGATGTTGTCTGAGTTAATAGCGGAGCCGAGATAGACAAAGTCCAGCACTACCTCAAAGTTATAGCTGTCAATCGTGACGTTCCGTCCAATTCGTCGATGTTGTGTGTCCTTTCGTGTTGACATCATATCTTTAGTCTTAATCTCATTTACAGCTAAACTCATTTTTTCCGCTACTTTCTCTATACTAGCAAGCGTGGCTATCATTTCACGTTGAGTACGACCAATGATGTCAATATCGTTGGCGTATTCTAGTAGTTGCACCATTTTTGGAAAATTGTGTCTCTGGGTTTTTGCACAATCCTCTCAAGAATCAAAATGAAGAATTGACATCACAGCGCATCGCCTTGCCTGAATAATTTTTTGGTATTGAATGCGTCAGTGAGGTCGTTTGCGATCCCGATGGAGCAGCGAGAAATCTCCATCGTCATCCTGCATAAAGAGACGAGTTTGGGCGGTGTACAAAAACTAGACATGGCTCTGTATAGTTCCTCTCTATAAATGCTGTCGTATGCCGCTTTGAAAACGATAAATAGGTGGTGGGTATCGATTTGGACTTCTTGGGTTTTTTTTTCAGGATCTGCCGAAGTGTGAAGATTTGATCGGTTGTGTATTTTCCTGGCCTAAAACCACACTGATAAGGGCCGATCAGGTTGTTGGTAAACGGTCTCAGGCGTTTACATATTACGGCAGATAGGATCTTGTAGGCGATGTTAAGAATACTTATGCATATGTAGTTGGCGCAGTTCAGATGGTATCCTTTTTAGTGGATCGGGCAAGCGATGCAGATGTTCCATTTATTATGCATACTTTCTTCCGAACTGGTTTGGCTTTTGAGTTGGTGGATGTTACTTACCAAGTCATCTCCGCCGGCTTTATGGAGCTCAGCGGGGAGGTCGTCATTTCCGAAAGCCATAATAAGCTAGAGTTTAGATATTGCTATCCTCACTTCACTCAGGTCGGGTGGTTGACAGCTTCCGCTGTCGTTGCCAATATTGAATGGTTCGTTCGGACTGACAGCGGAATGTTGTTCGTCATCGCCGTTTTATGGTCTGCAGAAGTGGTTCATCCATGTCCTCAGCATCGACTGTGTCTCAACTACGATATTTCCTTGTTCATATCGACAGGATTCTGTTCGAGCCTTGTATCCTTGGCTTTGATGTTCTACACTTTGGTAAAACTTGCGAACATCTTTCCTGGAGTGGCACCTCTCTATATCCTCGAGCACTCGCTTTTCTTCCTCTTTTTTCTTCTTTCTGAAAATCCGGTGTTCTTCCCATCTTCTCTGCCTATAGAGCTCAATGGCAGCTCTCGTGTTCACCTGCAGCTGAGCCTCGTTCTTGGCTGCGAGCATCTGTGGGCGTTCCCCATCAAACCAGGGGTTTCCAGCTGGTGGGCGCGAGAAAACTAGCACATCAGTTGCGGCTGATCTAATGGCTTGTTGGCATCGTTGCCATTGTTCTTCGACATTCGATGCTGGTGGTATGGCGTTAATCAAGGGATACGCGTTGCGCGAAGGTCTTGGCGGTCTCTAGCGATTGCAGTCTTTCGACATTAAATTTTTTTACAGTATTTCTGGATTGTTGTGGCGTGGTGGATATCCACATTCTAACCTTGGCTGCAACAAGGTAGTGGTCCGAGTCGATGTTAGCTCCTCGGAATATTCGGACATCCAAAATACTGGAAGCGTGGGGCTTGTCTATCGCTATGTGATCAATTTGATTGACCGTACGTTGATCTGGAGATCGCCATGTCCTCATATGGATATCGAGGTGAGGAAACCATGTGCTGGCTATAGTGGCATTTCGTTCCGTAGCGAAGTCAATTAGTCTAAGGCCGTTACCAGACGTGTTGTCGTGTGGGCTATGTTTTCCGACAATACTGCTAAAATTTCTTCTTTTCCGAACTTTGCATCTCCCAGCATGACTTTAACATCCTACTTCGGTGGTCGCTCATATGTTTTGTCAAGTAGCTCGTAAGAGCAATCCTTAGCTATATCACCTTTTCCTCTGTCGGGGCGTGAGTGCGTATTTGGCGAATTTGGCCTTGATGCGAATTGCTACAATTCGATGGCTAATGTCTTGGAAACATAAGACTGCTTGACTAAGTCTAGGACTTATAAGAAATACGCATCCGAAACTTGCTGTTTGTGCTCTCTATAACACGGTCCGTAGTACATATCACAATTTTTCATCTTTTTTTTCCCGGCCCATCCCATCGTATTTCCTGGGTGGCAGTAATGTCTGATTTGTAGCAGTTTAAGGTTTCCGCTAGTTGTTCGCTTGCACCTCTCCTGTTTAAACGCTATTGTCCTTTTTTTGTTTGGCAGGGTCGTCGACAATAAAAACAGTCCTTTCCGAGTTTATTGGTGCTTCGTAACATTTAGTTTTGCCATGTGTGGAAAAGCTTATCTAAACTGAACCATCCGGATTTGAGTTACCCTATGTGGGGATCAAGAAAGCAAATACCAGGCACAACGGGTATCCCGCAAATCTGGCCCCCAAATTCAACAATTTTGTGTCTAGTTATTCTGAAGAGCGTAGAGCACCACTATAAATATCACTACACGAAGGTATGTAGTAAAAAAAAATTTTAAAGGAGAAAAAAAAGGAATTTTTGATTTGACATAATTCGATTGGACCTCGTTTGGAATAGCATTCCAGGGAACGCCGAATTTCGGAATGTAAAATTGTATGGCGGAGTGCATCGCTTTTCTGCTGAAATCACGAATTTCGCATTTCGATTCCGTGGAAACGTACTTACGTAGACTCACCTTGTTTAGTTTTAAAAACTAAAAAATTATTACGCAACAAATGCTGGAAAAAAAGGGTCAATGTTAAAACATTTTGATTTCCGAAGAAAATAGAGAACCTTTGAGTAGCGAAATATGAAGTTTTAAAACCAAAAAAATCATGAAATATATCTAAAAAAAACACAACTTTACCTGAAATGCATATGCATGAACGAATATTAAAAGTGTTCGAGAGCCGAAAGCCTTTGCTGCTAGTTTGCTCTTATCAAATATATTTTGTAACAATTTTAAATTGTATATTAATATTCTAATAAATAAAAAAATAAAAATGTTCGGTAATTTACACATGATTCGTAAACCATTAATCGACGATTCTATTTGGATTGCTGACCACATGAAACAAAGTATAAAGCAATTTTAGATGGCTGCTTGTAGTTCAATCTAAAATTAATTCAAAGTCAATCAGTTTTAACCAAATAGGTTATCCGCAAGACATTCATAACTACTAACAAACCGTAGAAATATCATACAGATACCAATGCAACACAGTTCGCTCCAACTGAAGGAGACATCATTTGAAGTTCACAGCAATAACTATATTCCACACAACAAAACTCATAACAAAGGGATTGGAAGACAGTCGAAAACAGAACAACAATCGAACATAATTAAGCTTTTCTACCAACAAAACCCCAGACCAATACATTAGTGTCAGGATATCTAGAGTATTCACTCTTTCATCGAACTGCTTTCAAGGTCAATTTGTGGCAGTAAATTCGCCAACACTAGTATCTAATCTGTGAATAGGTATTCCTATATATTTCTCTAGATCAGAAATTACCCAGCCACCCATTGCGAAACAGAAGGAACCCAAAGAGCGATAGAAAAGGGAGATAGCAAAAAATACATGATACAATAAGTTCAGGTCCTCCACAAAATTTCCTGGTTACCTTATCGTGTCTATTGTCACCCCTACGTCTGTAGCTAAGTAGGTACATACTTTACTCGTATCTTCACTGTGTGGTTGCGATGATGGTAGAGAATGCCGGATTAAACTTGCTAGCTCGGGAATTTCATTACACGTCTACAACTCAGCCCACCCACCCGACACAGGGGGTAATTTGTCTGCACAAGGACCAGGCTCCAGATGCGAAGACGGCAAACTTTGTTACTGTCGCATCTATTAAAGCGAATTACATTTCCGATAAACAAGTTCGAACTAATTTAAGACCCAGCTGCATTAAGTGAACACTTGAAGCAACAGTTGTTGTAAGGTGGTTATTGGAATCAACCCAGAGCAGCACACACGAGGTATTTATTGGCACATCTGAAGTTGTGGCTCTCAAATTGTAATATCGGAAATCTGAAGAGCATGATGTGATGCTGCTTTCAATGTAAGGATACAGTTTAGGATAGAACGCTCTGCGCATTCTCTGGTTGCGTGCATCAGTGTGTGAGAACTGTGCTTTTTTCTTACACCTCTCAGCGTTAGGTATAGCTCTTGATTTTCATCGGGTGGTTATGCGTTAGGATAACAGACAGGGTTACCAATGGAACGTTTATATTTGCCACTAAAATAGCACTTGCCTTGTAGTGGGTTTGGAGTAAAAACCTCCAGGTTTTGTTCAAAACAAACTTCAGTGTATTTCTGCCGGAATATTGTAAGGCATACCGAAATGTCTAAACAAAAAACTCCCGGCATACAAGAATCCAACAAAGGATAACCTTGAGTGTCTGAATTTACTTGGGTGATTCGGCTCCTCTAAATCGATGTATGGAAGCTTAAAAAGCTGGAAGCTGGGTATGAAGGCTGGTAAGAAATGTGCAAGGAAAAATTTCGGCGAGAAGTTGGGCTCGCAGTAAACAGATCAGCTAATAAGGTGTTCCGGTATACCATGTAGCGCTTCAGAGGGAGGAAGTTAAATAGCATTGAAGCAGTCAATAAAAAAATATTTAGACTCACTTCTGTTGAATAGTACAACTTTTCGATGAAGTGAGCAGTTTTTTGGGAGTTTCCTTATTTGGTATTAGTGGCTGCTAATCTACCTTGTAAGGACACTAGCTACAGAAGCAAAACATATTTAACTAAGGTAAGCCTTATCAAACATCAACGGGGGCATATATATTTGGTATATCAGAATTACGAGTTTTAGGACAAAACATAATCGAAAATAAGGACGATACAGTTTGTTATACTGGTAAAACCAAAGGTCTACATGGAGTCTACATTCAAGTTGAAGCGTTGTTGTTGTGCTCGTTGCGGATTTTTTTATAAAGCGTGGAATATTCAATATTGTACCTAGTCCGTGCGTGTGGTTGTGTGTCACGTACGTGTGATGTTGGTGATGATGATGGCACGAAGCGGGGCAGAGCAGAGCCAGGCGACCAAAAATGTTCAACCTGTCTACTGCTGTTAATAGGCAACGATGTGGGTAGAGCCAGGCGACCAAAAAATGTTCAGCCTGTCTACTAAAGGGTGATCCATTTCGAGGTTCCCTACTTTTTTAAAGAAAAAAAACACAGAAAATTCAAATTTAATGGAGAATGTTTATTATCATTTGAAAGAACATTCTTTGGCATTTATTTTTTGAAGATTATGCCTATCAAATGTTGGCCGTTGCTACGTCGCAGATGGTCCATCCGTTGAGTCCAATTTTCGATCACTCGTTCGAGCATTTCGACTGGTAACTGGCGAATGACACGCGTGATGTTTTCCTCCAAGGCCTGAATCGAAGCGGGTTTGTCGGCATAAGCTTTTGACTTTACATATCCCCACAGGAAAAAGTCTAACGGTGTGATATCACACGATCTTGGTGGCCAATCGACCGGCCCAAAACGTGAAATTATGTGCTCACCGAAATGTTCTCTCAATAAGTCCATTGATTGATCCGATGTGTGGGAAGTGGCCCCGTCTTGCTGAAACCAAATGTCGCCGAGATCACGAGCTTCAATTTCAGGCATCAAATAGTCGGTTATCATGGGACGATAACGGTCGCCATTGACGGTTACGTTCGCACCGGCATAATTTTTAAAGAAATATGGACCGATGATTCCACCGGCCCACAAACCACACCAAACCGTTGTTTTTTCTGGATGAAGTGGCAGTTCTTCAATCTCTTCAGCTTGCTCTTCGTCCCAAATGCGGCAATTTTGTTTGTTTACATACCCATTGAGCCAGAAATGGGCCTCATCGCTAAACAAAATTTGCCTCGAAAACGTCGGATCTTCTTGGAACTTTTCAAGAGCCCATAGAGCGAATCGATGTCGCTTGGGAAGGTCGAGCGGCTACAGTTGTTGCAGAAGCTGTATTTTGTACGCTTTCAATTTAAGATCTTGACGTAAAATGCGCCAAGTCGTTCCATACGTCAGTCCGAGTTGCTGCGAACGGCGCCGAATCGACTCTCTACGGTCTTCGTGTACACTCTCAGCTACGGCCGCTATATTTTCTTCACAGCGTGCTGGACGTGGTCTATTCGGTCGAATATTATCCAATAATGAATGCTGGGTCTCAAAATGGGTGATGGTGTTGCGAATAGTACGCTCAGTAGGCCGATTATGTTGACCATAAGTTGAGCGAAGTGCACGAAACAAATTCCTCACAGAACGTGAATTTTCATAATAAAGTTGAACAATTTGTAAACGTTGTTCACGCGTAAGTCTTTCCATTATGAAATTCCAAACAATACTAAACAAAAATAACATGACAGCATGACACGACTCACACGTGATCAGTCAAAAAAGGCTATTGGAAAAATCATCTCTACTTGGATCACCCATTAATATTACCAATGCTTTTGCGTCTGACATTTTTTTGAATTTCTTGAAATTTGACCGAAAATCGTTTTTTTTTAAATAAAAACGTCCCACAAAAGTATGCCAACAAAACACTTTATGTTAACCAACATCTTTGGAAAATGTTAGCATGTTAGTGGGTGGATTTGCTTACACTTGTTCTGCTGGGAGCACTGAAGATATGTGTAACAAGTTTCAAAATTTAAGGCCCAAAAACTGTTAGCGTTCAGAGTGAATCTATCTATGTTATTCTGTGTGCGTAGATCTGGGAATATGTGTTCAATAAGAGCATTTTGCGTATCAACCAGTATTTTTACGGGCATAAATTTTTCCATCGCCGACATCGGATGGATCTGGGCGGGAATCAGCAAAATGAGAAATGTTTTGCCAGTTTCACCTGGTGCAGCCAAAAAGAATCCATCTTGTCCAGCCGAAACTGGGAAAAGGGTTCCACAAAATGAGCGCGGGTTAAAATTATCTATAGACAAAGTGTTAATAGTATTATTCACAAAAAAAAAAAACAATTTACTTAATATTGTACCGAAAAGTGTTTTTTTTTTACCTAAAAATGCACTTAAACGGTGAGCATGGCAAAAAAACGTTGTGTTGGCGAAATATAAATATTCAGAATGTCTAAAAATCTTGGTAAATTTTTTTGTCGGGTAACCAAAAACAAAGTTTTTGAAAAGTGAGTGAGGCAGTGGGCGGATTTTGAAAAATAGGGCCTATGTCCGTCTCAAAGGGAATCCAAATAAATCGGTTGAAAATTACGTGAGTTTTTTCAAGCACGCACAACACACACATACGTTTTGCGAAATCAACAAAACTTCACAAAAACCATATACATATAGACCAATACCAAAGATTCGTAAAAGTTTGGTTAGAATCGGTAAATGCGTAAAGGCCTGAATCGGTGACGAGCAAACACAATCCCAATGCTCAATTTTTATTTATATAGATTACAGTAGCTCCAACAAAACTGCGTATCCAATTTTTTTTCTACAAAATCCATATAACCGATTTTATGATTTAGGCCAAATAAGAATTTCTCGCAAACTATTTGTCAATTTCTCGCAAACTATTTGGTCAAATTAAATGAAATCTTGTATCTGCGTTACTATGATTGTTTGTAATAATTCCATATAATTATTTTATCCCAAATACTTTTAAGCGCATTTTTTAGTTATGGCCAAAAACGGAAAATCGATAAAATTCACATGGACACCGATTCCCTTAAATTCCGGAATAAGAGTTCTATAATCTGTTTTTTTTTCTTATAATCACGGTTCCACATTATTTATATATTTTTAACATCAATGACCAAAATGAACGTATTGTGTAATTTGACCAAGCTATGCAAATCGTCAAGTTCTCGCATGGCTGGTATACAGTGCGGTTCACATGGTTAGCCGCACCATTTTTCTCTCAATAAATTGCAGTTTTTCTGTTTGTTTTTTTTCATAAACTACCAAACAATGCATTTATTGGAAAGGTTATTAAATTCTCTTCGAAAAAAAAACTAAATTCAAGATGAGTGAGAGACACTTAACGGTTGTTTTGATCTCTTTCTTCCCACTAGTGCAAAAAAAAGCTCAAATAAATCGGTTCACTTGGTTAGACGCACGAATTCATACAGTTATTTCTTAATGCTGGGTAATGCAAATTAAATTTTGTTAATGAGTAAACGTTACTAAAGTTTTTCCGAGTGTTTAAAATGTTGACGGTGGCGGTAAAGGCAAAAATTGAGGCCTACCACTCAGAAGGTTTTTCTTTGCGGAAAATTGCAAACAAAATAGGAAGAAGTGATAAAGCAGTTCGAAATTTTTTATCAAACCCTGCTACCTATGGAAAAAATAACAAAGGAAGAACAAAAACAGCCTTAACACCGCACGAGAAGCACGAGATAATAGGAATTGCCTCAAATTCAGCACACTCCACGATGAAAATCAGACAATTAGCGATGATAAGTGCCAGGAAATCAACGGTTCGTCGAGCTATTGTAGGTGCTCCACACCTGAAATTCGAAAAGTTACAAAAAAAAAACCACCACTAAACGCTGCAAGAAAGGAACTTCGGTTGGAATTCGCGCGTCTTCATATGGCATGGGATACTCAGGTTGTGAGTGTTTCAAATTTTGTTTTTTTTTTTTATAATTTACACGTACTCAAGGGGTTAGGAATACCCTTTATATGTTACCATAGTACGAGCGTTTAGAGAAGGGGAAGAAAGAGAGGATATGAAAGATTTGGGATGTAGTGGAGACTTTACTCCATGGGTGGTGTCCGAACTAGCTTCGGGGAGTCACTTTTTCTTGTGTTCGTTAAATTTGAAGAAATTCAAGATGGTGTGCATACTTTTAGGTATCACACAGACCTTTTTATTTCTTTTAAATAAAAGTGAAATGGATTTTGGTTGGGATTGAACGCGCAACCTTCCACTCACGAGACGAACACATTTTTTTTTTTTTAATTCATTTTTTATTTCCTTAATATATTAACTTAATACTAGACAAAAATGCTTAAATCTAACTTATCAATAACATATTTACTTAAACTAAATTATGGCCCTTAGCGGGCGCTGTAAGCTTACATCTAACAGTTTTTATTTTGCCTTTCGACTTCAAGTTTCTTTTTTTTTATTTTAAAATAAATTTATATTTCAAAGAAAAATTTAAAAAACTTTGATTAGCGACAATTTTATATAAAAAAAACTTAATCTACTTAAGACTACTTAATACTACTTAAATACTTAATACTACTTAACTACTTAAGACTACTTAACTACTTAAGATTACTTAACTACTTAAACTTAATTATAATCTGGGTGGTGAGCCCTCGCTGCATATGCCCCGAGGGGTCGCCATCCTGATCGAGTCTTTTGGTCCACAGGCAGCATGCAACCACCCATATTGTACGCCAATATTGAGCACAATCCCCGCCACAGACCTAGTACTAGAATAATTTTTTGAAGAACTAATTATTGGACTAAAAGTCCGCAAAGTCTAGAGGATGTGCTGAATCACTTCCCTCGTGTAGCCATCAGAATTCGGTGCGATGCCTTTCGGCCTCGGTCCTATCGCGATCCGATACCGCCGTGCTAAAGCGGAGGAGCTCCGGAGCATTGTCAACGTACCCGTCGCGGATTAGCCGTTTGTCACGCGCGTCACGAGAGAGACGAACACATTACCACTACACCGCGGCCACCCACATTGGAGAACTGTGGTGTTTTCTGATGAGAAAAAGTTCACCTAGATGGTCCTGAAGGGTATAATTTTTATTTTCATGATATCCGCAAAGACGAATGCTTTTTGAATCGCAACCATTCCAAGAAAGGAGGAGTAATGGTATGGGGGGCCATTTCATGCTATGGTGCCTTTGAGTTGGTTTTTGTGTCTCACAAAATGACAGGAATGTCTTATAAAGCTCTTTTGCAAACAGCTTTTCCAGCCATAAGAGAGCTTTTTGGACCAATCCAGTGGATCTTACAACAAGATAATGCTCCGATCCACAACGCGCACGTTGTAAAAGCATTTCTCGCTAGTGAAAATTTAGAATTGTTGCCGTGGCCACCATACTCACCTGATCTAAACATTATTGAAAACCTTTGGGGGTGGCTGACCCGTCAAATTTATGAAGGAGGCAAGCAGTAAGAAAGCTGTGAGGAGCTTATTGCAGCAATTAAAGAAGCCTGGTCTAAGATTTCATTAGACTATCTAAAAATATTGTATGAATCGCTTAAAAGTAGAATTTTTGATGTCATTTCAAGTCGCGGAGGTTGTACAAAGTATTGAAATTGTGCAAAATAATTAAAATAACAAAAAAAGAGAAAAAAAATGATGGCAATCGATCAACTTCTTCTTTTTCAAACTTTTAACAGGTGCGTCTAACTAAGTGAACCGATTTTTTTGAGTTTTTTTTGCACTAGTGGGAAGAAAGAGATCAAAACAACCGTTAAGTGTCTCCCACTAATCTTGAATTTAGTTTTTTTTTCGAAGAGAATTTAATAAACTTTCCGATAAATGCATTGTTTGGTAGTTCACGAAAAATACAAACAGAAAAACTGCAATTTATTGAGAGAAAAATGGTGCGGCTAACCATGTGAACCGCACTGTATGTTATTACGCCTACCTCACTGTGAAATTCGTGCACCTATCACTCCTCAACAGCCCTGTGCCGAGTGGAGTCTTACTCGCCGATTATCAAATTTGATTTGAAAAATTAGTAAAGCCATGTAAACAATTTGCATTCGCACATTCGTTCATTTGTTTACATGAAAGAATACAACACCACGGCCAAAGGTATGCAGTACAATTTGATTATTTTCACTCAATCAAATCGAACAACAAATAGGAAAAATAAATCACAGACTATTACGTTGAACATATTTTAATCGGTTTGGCAAGCTGCCACATTTTTGGTTTTGCCTCAAACATCAGTATGAGGCCCATGCCGGCCATTCTGAGTCTGGCTATCGAGGGAGAGCAAACTATTTGTATCTGTTTCAGAGGTGGCATCTGCTATCTATATTTTCAGCGAACGGATATTCAATGACTGCCTCAAAAATTTAGAATATTGGAAATACGATGAATCGATTTGTTGGCCAATTGCGGTGTCATTTAATTGTCAATAAACTTTATTCGCTCCAATTAGGACTAAGTGAGTCGTTGGTTGGTGGATATACATGGTGGAGGGACATTCAATTTCAATTGGAGCTGTTAGTGCAGATAGTAGTAGTTCCAGTATCTATGCCTCTGAGGTTCAAACTTATTTTTAAATTAAGTGCGGTTACGCTGACGTCTTCCATGAATTCACATGTGTGTTAGTGTACGATTTTCAATTTATGTGAATAATTCGGTGGAAATAAGAACTCTGTCGTGTAGCTGCAATGTTTTTATTAATAGAGTCTGTGATCTCACAGTCGTTACACAGTTAGAAATAGAAATGTTTATTGTTGACATTTGGCAAGGATTGAGCTGTTTTTTTTTGTGTAGCTTTTGCTAGTTAATTGAGCTTTTTCTCAAAATATTAATTTTTTTTTGTTAATTTGAGGGACAGTTGAGTATTTATAACACAGCTAAGCACTTTAAACTTTCAATAGTTGTTAGCTTAGGTGAACGGACTTATTAAAGAGGGTACTGATCCATTGAGGACCACTGTCTGAGGTAACAATACTTTTCCACTATCGATTCGTCTCTATATCTGCCGAAAGTTTGGTTCTCTTTGTAGTCTCAAAACAGTTGAATATTCTCCAGGACAAGGCATTACAGTTACTTTGTTTAATTTGTCCAAGGCAATGCAGTCGACATAGTTGTACCTTTTGTTCTAAAACTACATGTTCTCGGGGTTATATCAACTCTTCCGTTCGCCCTCCTTGCATACAGGTTCAAACTTACTTACTAAAGTAATGCAGCAAAGATCACCGACATGGTGGCCGAAAGAGCTCCATAGCATTAGAAGGTAAACCAGGAAACTCTACAACGCACCAAGAAGCTCTAATCAGGAAACCGCTTGGGGTTTTATAAGAATAATCATGGCGGTATTTCTGTAGAAAGCACTATTGAATCAGCCAGTCTCTGAAAAGTAATCGACAAGCTCCCCAATGGGGACTGGACACAGTCCACCCATAAATCATTAACACATCTACTGGAAACCCACTTTTCAGGGTGTTCATACTCCGCTATGACTCCAGACATAACCGTTAATAATGGCAACCCCATGACAGCAACAATGTAGAACATGGTTAGTGTAGAAACAATCAACTGGGCAACTGACTCCTTCTCTAACTATAAATCCCCAGGGGTCGATGGTATTATGCCAATCATGCTACAAAAATTTAAACACCTCGTAACAGCATTCCTACACAAATTGTTTGTTGGTAGTTTAAAATGAAGTTACATCCCTAGATACTGGCAGGAAATAAAGGTAGTCTTTATCCCAAAAGCAAGAAAGCCCAGCCACATGACCGCGAAGGACTTTAGGCCAATAAATCTTACATCCTTCGTACTAAAAAAACCTCGAAAACACTAAAAAAAAACAGCAAGAAAGCCCAGCTACACGACCGCGAAGGACATTAGGCCAATAAATCTTACATCCTTCGTACTAAAAAACCTCGAAAAAACTAAAAAAAACAGCAAGAAAGCCTAGCAAGCTACACGACCGCGATGGACATAAGGCCAATAAATCTTACATCCTTCGTACTAAAAAACCTCGAAAAAACTAAAAAAAAACACATATCCTCGGCACAACATGCCTAAACGAAGGGTAAGGGAGTCGAGAATGCCCTACATGATATCGTTAGTACAATAGAAAAATATCTTTACGATAAGGAATAACACTCGCTGCGTTTCTCGACCTTGAAGGAGCATTCAATAATGTTAACACAAATGCAGTCAAAAGAAACCTCGTGGAGAATAACGTGGACCAACCTATAATACAAATTATTGGAAGTATGATCAGCCATAGAAATATAAATGCAAAGCTGAGAGACACACATCTCAAAGTAGTAGCATCAAGACAATGTGGACTTGGCATCAAGCCCCTCGTTCTCTTTACTGATACGAGAACGATACCAATATTTGACCTACCGGCTATCGACGGGATTACCCTCAAACTATCCGATAGCGTAAAAAATCTCATTAGTGATAGAAAACCCAACTGGAACCTTAACGTGTGCGAACGCATTAAAAAGGCCACAGTCGCTTTCTATATGTGTAAACGAATGTTCGGAAAAAACTGAGGTCCGAACCTTACGATTATCCTATGGATGTCGGACCTATATAAACATGTGGGCGGCTGGTCTGATGACAATCCACAAACCACAAAAAGTCACCCATCTGAAAAAGATTTCAAAGGTACAAAGAATAGCATGTGTGGGGGCTGCTAGCACAACGAGAACCACACCAACTAGAAACCATCCTCAACCTGCTACCGCTAGACCTTTACATGTAAGAATCTGCAGCCAAAAGTGCTCTAAGAATCGCCCAGCTTAACTGCTGAAAAAGGAACTCAAAAGGACATGCCCAAATTCTACACAGATACCTGGGATCAGCTATATCCTCTGATTATATGCTGCCTCAACATGACTTTCAAAGACCATTCTCCTGCATCTTTCCAAGCAGAGCGGAGTGGGAGAGGAAGGAACTAGGCACCGAAACCATATCCATCTACACTGATGGTTCAAAAACAGATGTAGGCGTTGGAGGTAAACTTTTCGTCTCCCTGAGCACAGCAGTGTCTTCCAGGCCGACATATTGGCAGTAGCAGAGGCAGCCAAAGTAACCTCAATGCTGGCGATACCATCAGATCACCATCTTTATTGACAGTCAGGCTGTAATAAAAACCTTATCTGCTTACTTACTTACTTAAGTGGCGCTACAGTCCGGAATGAACCTGGGCCTCAACCAACATGCCTCTCCAATTAGCCCGGTCCATAGCTAACTGCCTCCAGTTGCGCACTCCAAGTTGGTTGAGGTCGATTTCTACATGTGCGCGCCACTTAAGGCGAGGTCTTCCTCTACTGTGTCCGATGTCTGGCGGGGAATCGAAGACTCTGCGAGCCGGAGTATTGGTGTCCATTCGTTCTAAATGTCCTAGCCATCTTAAACGTCCAATCCGGAGTTTTTTTTACCAGGGGCATGTCGCTGTACAGCTCGTATAGTTCTTGTTTGAATCTTCGTCTCCATATCCCGTCAACGCAAACGTGACCGAATATTTTTCGAAGAATTTTCCTCTCAAATCGACCAAGGATTTCTTCATCCGCTTTTGAGACGGTCCATGCTTCAACGCCGTAGAGCAGGACTGCGATGATCAGGGTCTTATATAAGATCTCCTTAGTAGTGCGAGTGAGGGCTTTACTACTGAATTGCCTTCTTAGCCCGAAGAAACAGCGGTTGGCAAGAGTAATTCTTCGTTTAATTTCTGACGAGATGTTGTTGTCTGAGTTAATGGCGGAGCCGAGATAGATAAAGTCCCGTACTACCTCAAAGTTATATCTGTCAATGGTGACGTTCTGTTCAATTCGTCGATGTTGTGTGTCCTTTCGTGTTGACAGCATATACTTCGTCTTGCCCTCATTTACTGCTAAACCCATTTTTGCCGCTTCCTTCTCTATAATAGCAAACGTGGCTATGACATCACGTTGGGTCCTACCAATGATGTCAATATCGTCGGCGTATGCTAGTAGTTGTACAGATTTTTGGAAAATTGTGGCTCTGGTGTTGGCTCGTGAGTTTTGCACAATCCTCTCAAGAATCAGATTGAAGAAGTCACATGACAGCGCATCGCCTTACCTAAATTCTTTTTTGGTATCGAATGTGTCAGTGAGGTCGTTTCCGACCCTGATGGAGCAGCGAGAATTCTCCATCGTCATCCTACACAAACGGACGAGTTTGGCCGGTATACCAAAACTAGACATGGCTCTGTATAGTTCGTCACTGTAAATGCTGTCGTATGCGGCTTTGAAATCGATGAATAGGTGGTGGGTATCGATTTGGACTTCTTGGGTTTTTTCCAGGATCTGCCGAAGTGTAAGCATTTGATCGGTTGTGGACTTTCCTAGCTTAAAACCACACTGATAAGGGCCGATCAGGTTGTTGGAAAACGGTCTCAGGCGTTCACATATTACGGCCGATAGGATCTTGGAATCGATGTTGAGAATACTTATGCCTCTGTAGTTGGCGCAGTTTAGAGGGTCTCCTTTTTTGTTGATCGGGCAAACGATGCTGAGGTTCCATTATTCAGGCATACTTTCTTCCGACCAGATTCGGCTTATGAGTTGGTGGATGTTACTTACCAAGTCATCTCCGCCGGCTTTATAAAGCTCGGCGGGAAGGCCGTCAGTCTCGGCAGCCTTATTAAGCTTCAGTTTAGATAATGCTATCCTCACTTCACTCAGGTCGGGTGGTTGGCAGTTTTCGCTACCGTTTCCAATATTGAATGGTTCGTTCTGCCTGACAGCGGAATGTTGTTCGTCATCGCCGTTTAACAGTCTGCAGAAGTGGTTCTTCCATATCCTCCGCATAGACTGTGTCTCAACTACGATACTTCCTTGTTCATCTCGACAGGATTCTGTTCGAGCCTTGTATCCTTGGCTTTGACGTTTTACACTTTGGTACAACTTGAGAACATTGTTCCTTGAGTGGCGACTCTCTAAATCATCGATCGCGCGCTTTTCTTCCTCTTTTTTCTTCTTTCTAAAAAGCCGGTGTTTTTCCCTTCTTCTCTGCCTATAGAGCTCAACGGCAGCTCTCGTCTTCACCTGCAGCTTAGCCTTGTAGGCCTCGCTCTTGGCTGCGAGCACCTGTCGGCATTCCTCATCAAACCAGCGGTTTCTTGCAGTTGGGCGCGAGAAACCTAGCACATCCGTTGCGTCGGATCTAATGGCTTGTTGGCATCGTTGCAATTGTTCTTCGACATTCGATGCTGCTGATATGGTGTTAATCGAGAGTTTTAGGGATACGCGTTGCGCGAAGATCTTGGCGGTGTCTTGCGATTGCAGTCTTTCGACATTAAATTTTTTTTACAGTATTTCTGGATTGTTGTGGCATAGTGGATATCCGCATTCTAACCTTGGCTGCAACAAGGTAGTGTTCCGAGTCGATGTTAGCTCCTCGGAATGTTCGGACATCCAAAATACTGGATGCGTGGCACTTGTCTATCGCTATGTGATCAATTTGATTGACCGTTCGTTGATCTGGGGACCGCCATATCCCCTTACGGATATCGTGGTGAGGAAACCGTGTGCTGGCTATAGTGGCATTTCTTTCCGTAGCGAAGTCAATTAGCCTATGTCCGTTACCAGACGTGTTGTCGTGTAGGCTATGGTTTCAGACAATACTGCTAAAGATGTCTTCTCTTCCTACCTTTGCATTAAAATTTCCCAGCACGATTTTAACAACGTACTTCGGTAGTCGCTCATAGGTTTTGTCAAGGAGCTCATAGAAGCAGTCCTTAGCTATATCATCTTTTTCCTCCGTTGGGGCGTGAGCGCATATAAGGCTAATGTTGGCGAATTTGGCCTCGATGCGGATCGTTACAATGCGTTTGCTAATTTCTTGGAAACATAAGACTTCTTGCCTAAGTCTGGCACTTATAACAAATCCGCATCCGATTAGTCGCTGTTTCTGCTCACTATAACAAGTTCCGTCGTAGATGTCACAGTTTTTCATCCTCTTTTTGCCCGGTCCATCCCTTCATATTTCCTGTATGGCAGTGATGTCTGCTTTGTAGCAGTTTAGGGCTTCCGCTAGTTGTTCGCTTGCACCTCTCCTGTTTAATGTTCTCACATTCCAGGTGCAGATACGAACGTCGTTGTCCTTTTTTCGCTTAGCCGTGTCGTCAACAATAAAATCAGTACTTTCCGAGGCTTTTGGTTGCTTCGTAACCGTTAGATTTTTCCATGATTGGGTAGTTAACTCAAAGCACAACCCCCAACCTGGAGGGCCAGTTCCAATTTATTAGATACCCCTAGGACACGGGGCCATCAGTATCCACTACGGGATTGAGCGCTGCCGTTGGCCTCTCGGTTCATCCGCCACCAGCTCTGTTCAAGGGGCCTGACTAACCCTTGAAATTCCTATACAACCTGTTGTCCGAATATGTCGAAGCAGCTTGTCTTATCTGCTGTGGAAATAAAATTTAAACTTGCGAAGCGTTGTCGTGAAGAGGTAAAGGTTCTTGGCGTCCAACATGATGTTAAGCTCTGCTGGGTCCTCGGACACAGAGGTATACAGCGCAATGAAATTGCTGCGCAATGAAATTGCTGCTGAACTGGCGAGAAAAATATCTGCCTTTAGCATTGACCAGCCAGACCAGTCTGTCAAACTACCACTATGTGATCACAAATCTCAGGGGGGACAGTAAACACTGAATATTGCCAAAAACCGGTGGAACTCCCTGCACACCTGTGAAACTTCCAATAGGATGTGGCCTGAGTATGACAAAGCCAGAACCCATAAACTACTCCGAAGAAACAGGAAATCTATCTCGATTCTAGTAGGGATTCTAAATGGACACAACTTACGAATAAGCCACAAACTGGAAATGCATCTTATAGATGATGACCTCTGTAGATGCTGCGGTGATGAAGAAACACACGAGAATATCTTTCGTTTTCTGTTCCACTTCCCAGGCCTCAGCCAATTAAGAACGAGAACCTTAGCAAAATACTTTTCATGACCCCGCGAATCTATTTCCAGAATCCCTCTCTCTAATCTTTTCAGGTTTCCAACATCTGGATGGCTGGAAAGGGACAAACAACAATGCGCAGTAATGGGATAATGAAGGCACCAACCACACACGTGGACCACCAACGGGCGTCACCATGGTTCCATATTGACCTGAGTGTGATGGGAAAGGCAACACACCAACCTAAACTTAGTAATGCTGCAGTCCGGAGTGAAGCTCGGAATTAACTGAAATCCCTCTTCAATTATCCCGGTCATAGCTGATTGTATTCAGTTGCACACTATAAGTTCATTAAGGTCGGGTTCTTCTTGTACGTTCCCATAATGTCGAAGTCTCATTATCTGTATCCACCATCTGACTGGAAATCGAAGACTCTCCTGGCTTAAGGTTTTTGTCCATTCCCTATAAATGTCGCAGTCATCTTAAACTAAAAGCGTTTTTTTTGAAAAAAAAAAGTTGAATCAAAACGACCAAGAATTTCTTCATTCACGTTCGATACTTTCCAAGCTCCAGCACCACTGAGAAATACTGGGAACTAATAACAGGATCTCCAGTAAGATCTTTCGTTTGTGAATGGTAGTGGTTCCATAGATTTAGCAGACATAATTGCCTTAATATTGGCTTGAGATTTCTTAAATAAAACTCATGACTATGCGTCCGTCACCTTACTTTAATCTGGTTTTGGTGTCAAATGCTTCGATGAGGTCATTGCTAATGAAACATCGAAGGTCACCTTTTGTGTGTA
Organism: Rhingia rostrata; assembly: GCA_949824845.1. NCBI lineage: Eukaryota > Metazoa > Arthropoda > Insecta > Diptera > Syrphidae > Rhingia > Rhingia rostrata. The sequence goes on from OX463758.1 coordinate 32,086,772, forward strand.
CCGGACAATCAAAGGAAAAACTGCATCCTGGCAGCATTTTTTGGCTAGCGTTTGGATAATGCTCGTCATCGCTTTTTAACAGCACTTTTAAAAGTGCTGTTAGTGATTCATATAATTAACTTTTAAGGCTGATGTTGCTAAATAAATATGTATAGCCTTTTGGTCGATACAGAACAATTTTTTGTATGCGATTTACAACCACATTGTCTGGTCAGCAGGTCATTCAGATAAGTCTTTGTGTACAGCGTCACTATTTACATTTTTTTATTCAACACTTGTTATTAGTATCGAATGGGATCTAAATACTTTTGATATGTAGGCAAATCCTCAACCCATGAAGCTCTGATCCAATCTGATTTCAATGAAGCTCTGCCTCCAATGCGCGCCAATTTAGGCATGATCTTCCTACACTGCGATACTATTTGGTTCACTCGGCCTACATGACCTAGCCAACCTAAATACAAAGGGTGGTTAAATTTTAAAGGCCGATGATGTATGGAACAAAATATCGGCCAAATTGCCGCCGCGACCTCAGCGGCAAACCTCAATCCGATGGTCCAAATTTTATATGACGCTGAGGCATCATTAAGGTCTTATGCCGTTAATGTGCCCAATTATCTCATCCTTTAACTCTTGAATTGATGCTGGCTTATCGAGGTACACCTTTTTTTTTTAAAAAAACTAAAAAGAAAGAAGACCAACGGTGTCAAGTCACATGATCTTTGTGGCCAATTGACATCGCCACCACGTGAGATAACACGGCCATTGAGTTTGTGTGTGGCAAGTGGCACCGTCGTGTTGAAACCAAATATCGTTCAATTCCATATCTTCCAATTCGGGACATAAAAAGTTCGTTATCATCTCATGATAGCTATCACCATTCACAGTAACTACATGACCAGCCTCATTTTGGAAGAAATACGGCCCGATAATGCCGCCAGCCCATAAACCGCACCAAACAGTCAATCTTTGTGGGTGCATTGGTTTTTCGACAGTCACTCTTGAATTATCTTTCGCCCAAATGCGGAAATTCAGCTTATTGACGAATCATCCATCAATCCACTGAGGTGAAAATGTGCCTCATCACTGAAGATGATTTTCTTCGAAAATTGAGCATCCACTGTTGCCATTTCTTGCCATCATTCTGACCATTGACGACGCTTGAAATGGTCAAGAGGCTTCAGTTCCTGAGTCAATTGCACCTTGTAAGCTTGTAAATGCAAGTCTTTATGCATAATATTCATCAACGACGAGCGTGAGAGGTGCAATTGTTGGGCACGACGACGAATTGAGATGGACGGCTCTTCAGCCACACTTTCGCGGACAGCAGCAATATTTTCTGCACTACGAGCTGTACGAGCATGCACTGGTGTTTGCACATCTCTTACAGAGCCGGTTTGCTCAAATTTTTGCACGTTTTTCCATTTGGACGATTAAATTGACAGAAAAAATCACGAAGTGTACGATATGTATTTTGATTTGAACGCCCATTTTCATAATATTCCTGAATAACTTTAACCCGTTGCTCGATTGTGTATCTTTCCTTGGTTCCAATTGAATTAGTCTGAAATTAAAAAAATGTCAAATGAAATGCAGAAAAAAAAAATAACGTTTAGGTGTGGTTCATGTTCAACATCGGCCCTTTAAATTTAACCACCCGTTACAATGCCGATTTTTTTGACCAGGCCTGTGTCGATGCTCATAGGCTTGATTACCATTCATGGAATGGTTTGACGGTTTAATGCTTGTTCAGTAAAAAAGTGTTAGGTTGGAGATATTCCTACGATGTTCAAGCGAGACTAAGAGTCTGCTACGGTTAAATCTACTATCAATTTAATGTCTCGCGTTAGTATCCTATCTAGTAGCATCAATGATATTTTCGATGCACCTGACCAGATTTGAGCGGTTATCTCAAGTTTGGGGAGTATTATGCATAAGCGTTATAATATGGAGGCCAGATCAGATAGGGTGAAAAATTCTATTCATCGGCTAAGGATACCTATACATTCGGAGCGTTTTTAGCGATTCTGATTCCAAAGAATGTCGATACTAACACAACACATACCGAGCATGGAAAGTTTTTTTCGGTTTCGACGATGCAAATGTCATTTATGGATAAATGGCTGCAAATTTTGGTTTCGCTTTGTTGACAGCAGAGAGCATTAAGTTCCACGCAATTTGTCATAATTATGCTGTAGGGAATTAAATTTATGAGAAGCTCAGGGGATTGTTATCAGCAAAGGAATGGATTGATTAAAAGTTGCAGACAAGAGGTGGATAGATTGGTTCCACTTTTCGGTGAGATATATCATCACATCACCAGTGGACCTGTTGCTACGAAAACTATATTGTCGGAAAAGTTTTGGTAATTCATTATATTTCATAGGCTGCCGGTTTATTAGCGTTTCTATGACCTTAGAAATAAGGTTGGCCTTTCTTGGTGAAATGGTGTTTTCCATCTACTCGGGAAGAGTCCTGATGAATAATGCAGATAGAAAATCATTTTTATGGTGCTGCTATTGTTGAAATAGTAAGAAATATGAAACAGATTGAAGTTCTGTAAAAACATTCGAGCAGTGCCGAATATTTTAAACCTGGTGGCAGTGCAGTAGGTAGCTACCGTTGAGCCTATAAATAATTAAAAAAAATAAATACAAGGTGCCCGCCGGGAAGGGGTACTACTTTGTTTTGCCGCCATTTTGGTAGTCATTAGTCTTGACAGCTCATATTTGTAAGTGGTGAAGTAGACACGTGGCAAATTTATTATGGAAAAATATTCGATAAACCAACGTATTTTAATCGCTAAAACATTTTATCAAAATCAATCATCGAATACTGTGACGGTGAGGACGTTACGAGAAATTTTTGGGAGAAACAACGTGCCAACAAAACGCACTATTTGTAGTGTGATTTTGAAGAAAAAGTTACTGTAGGTGATTGGCTCAAGCATGGACCACAACGTACTGCAAAATCGGCTGAAAAAATTACTGCTGCTCAAGGAAGTGTTCAAAACAATCCATCAACCTCAATTCGACGCCGTGCTCAGGAGCTTGGTCTTCAAAAAACAACTTTGGCCACAATTTTGCACAAGGATTTGCATTTGTTTCCATTTAAGATTCAGTTGACACAAGATCTTCTTCCACAAGACCATATACGCCGCCGTACATATGCAAATAGTATGTTACAGCTAGCCCATGACAACCCCGATTTTCATGAAAAAATCATAGTGAGTGACGAGGCACATATTCATTTGAATGGAATAGTCGGTTCTGGGCAATGGAAAACCATAATTATTCATCAGTCGCCTTTGCATCCATGAAAAGTAATAGTCTGGTGTGCAATTTGGTCAGGAGGAATCATTGGACCTTACTTCTTTGAAAATGAAAACGGCGTAACGGTAAGTGTGAATGGGGAGCGATATCGTGGTATGATTGAAAACTTGTTACCACCACAACTGAATGCTTTGAGCTTGATTAGCATGTGGTATCAACAAGACGGTGCTAAATCGCATACAGCCAGGAATACAATGGAATTACTGCAAGACCTCTTTCTAAAGGGTTTTTCAATAAGAGCGCTACAAAAGTTTTTTTTAAATAAAACAAAAAACAATGAAATTCTTTATTCCTGTGAAAGTACGTTCGTTGCCATTATGTATGGAACTCGATTTCTTTTGCATTGCCACGCCGGGCACGCTTGCAGAAGACCAGATGATGAACACAATTTTCGACGATTTTCAAGCATAAATCGACCGATACTGCTGCAATTTCACGTTCGATATTCGTACGAAGTTCATCAATCGTCGCTGGTTTGTTGGCATAGACCATAGACTTGACGTAGCCCCACAGGAAATAGTCTAACGGCGTCAAATCGCACGACCGAGGCGGCCAAGCGACTGGACCATTTCGTGAGATAACACGTTCTCCAAACTTGGTTTCCAATAAATTGATTGTGGCATTCGCTGTGTGGCTTGTGGCGCTGTCCTGTTGGAACCACATGTCCTCCAAGTCCATATCATCCAATTGGGGCCAAAAATATTCGGTTATCATTGAACGGTAGCGATTCCCATTCACAGTAACGTGCCGGTCTTGATCATCACGGAAGAAGTACGGCCCCATGACGCCGCCGGCCCATAAACCACCCCGAACCGTAATTTTTTCGGGATGCAATGATGACTCATGGAGTACGTGTGGATTGCTGCCTGACCAACACCGCATATTTTGTTTATTGACGAAGCCATTCAGCCAGAAATGAGCCTCATCGCTGAAGATGATTTTTCGATGAAAATCCGAATCGTTTTCAAGTTGTTGCTCAGCCCAATTCACGAAAATACGACGCTTCTAGTGGTCAAGCGGCTTCAGTTCTTGCGTCAATTTAATCTTTTAAGGATGTAGGCCAAGATCTTTTCGCAAAATTCGCCACAACGACGTCACAGAGATGCCCGACGCTTGAGAACGACGTGTGAGAGCCACATTTGGGCTTTCTTCAACTGAAGCCTCAGCGGCAGCAATATTCTCGACACTACGGGCACTTCTTTGTCTCACTGGCAGGGGAACATTTTTTACTGTGCCTGTGGACTCAAATTTGTGCACTAGACGCTCAATTGTTGATCTGCTAGGACGACTATGACGACCATAAATCGGATGTAGCGCTCTTAACTTTGAGGCCACTTACTCCGAATTTCGGTTGTAAATTTTAGTAATTTCGACTCGTTGTTGGATCGTATATCTTCCCATCATGAAATGGCAAACCTTACTGAAGAGAAATGTCAAAAGAGCGGAAGGAAATATGGCGTCGTTTGCTGTCCCTGTCGCTCAACTTTTGTAGCGTCCCTGTTGAAAAACCGCTGTTGAAAAAAAACAAGTTATTTCATGATCTTGATTGGCCTCCACAGCCACATGATTTGACTGCTCCGGACTTCTTTTTGTGGGGATATCTGAAAAGCAAGGCTTATACAAACAAACCAGAAACGCTTAAGCAACTCAAACAAAATATTCGTGATGAGATTAATGTACGTAATGAAAAATGTGCTCAAAAGGGCTCGCATTTGTGAGACTAACAGAGGCGGACAGTTACCTGATATTGTATTCCATACATAATTGCCGACATTAAACAAAACTTTTGTCATTATAAGATCCATTCTCTTTCAAAAGTTTTAAGCAAACAAAGTAGTATACCTTCCCGGCGGACACCCTGTAGTATGAAATATCACTTTAGAGACTAGCAATGTTGTTGTTTTTTAAATCATTTTTTTGTAAAGTTTATTTTTAGTCACATAATATTTATTAAATAACTAATAGCAAATTTACTACTGAAAGAAAAATTGGTACCAATTTTTTTCATTAGTTTCCGATTAGCAATAAAATTGCTAGTTGACAGTTACAATACCATTTGATAAAATTGATTGATATATGCTAATTAATTATTGATAGTTGATCTTCGCAATAAAGGTGATTGCTTTGGTAAAAATAGTTATCATAGAAATTTTGATTGATTCTAACATTACGTTGATAGCGAACCCAAAATAGTGCTTTTTGAATTAACGTCTTTGGTACGGTCTGTCCGACTCTCCAGCCTAAGCAGCTTGACCGGTTTTCTTCAAACTTCGTATCCAAGTTTGTTTTGGTCATAATTCTGGGCCATTTTTTTACTTTTATGCATTTTTTTTAACAGTAACTGCGATGTTAAAACTACACAAAGGGTAAATTTTTTGAAAACAGCTCCAACGATTTAACACATATTATACACCCAGTTTTTTTTTATAGAAAATCCATATAACTGATTTTTGGATTTAAGTTATAAAGGGTGATCCATTTCGAGGTTCCCTACTTTTTTAAAGAAAAAAACACAGAAAATTCAAATTTAATGGAGAATGTTTGTTATCATTTGAAAGAACATTCTTTGGCATTTATTTTTTGAAGATTATGTCTATCAAATGTTGGCCGTTGCTACGTCGCAGATGGTCCATCCGTTGAGTCCAATTTTCGATCACTCGTTCGAGCACTTCGACTGGTAACAGGCGAATGACACGCGTGATGTTTTCCTCCAAGGCCTGAATCGAAGCGGGTTTTTCGGCATAAGCTTTTGACTTTACATATCCCCACAGGAAAAAGTCTAAAAAAGTCTATTATCCAATAATGAATGCTGGGTCTCAAAATGGGTGATGGTGTTGCGAATAGTACGCTCAGTAGGCCGATTATGTTGACCATAAGTTGAGCGAAGTGCACGAAACACATTCCTCACAGAACGTGAATTTTCATAATAAAGTTGAACAATTTGTAAACGTTGTTCACGCGTAAGTCTTTCCATTATGAAATGTCAAGCAATACTAAACAAAAATAACATGACAGCATGACACGACTCACACGTGATCTGTCAAAAAAGGCTATTGAAAAAAGTATCTCTACTTGGATCACCCGTTACTATGAGCACGCGCAGCCGGTTCTCATAGTGCCTCTCTGAGGGGTGAGGTTTAGCCCGTAGGCATATATTGACTGACACTACTGAAATTGTCAGGCCCGAAAATATTTGAGTCGGGCATAACCAATGGTACGGACCACTGGTATCCTCTGGGCGCACACGGAAAAAAAAAACATTTTTACTCATTTTGCAATATCGTTAGTTTACAATGTGTGAACCATTTTAGGTTTTCTACGAACAACGTTTCAAGAACGACCATAAAATTGCATGCAAACATTAAGTAGTTGGTAAGTCATTATATTAGTGTTGCTGTTGATACATAGTTTGTAACATAGAGGGAAAAAAATGTATAGATATGCATTTATTCTTGCCTTGGTTATGGAAGATTAAATGTCACAATAATATTTCAAAAGCTTACGACGTTTATCCCATTCTTGTGTTAAATTTCCAATATTAATGCAAAATAGATCTCATACAAGTTTTGATAGATCATTAACACGTCATATATTTACCACGCTTACAACGTTTGTGATGGCTTCCGTTCCGACGTTAAATAAATATCTCGTTGGATTTTTTTAAAGTTTTTAAGAACCTCATTTTGTTAGTTCTTAAAAATATTTACGGCTATATCGATATCAAAAACAAAATATCTTTCTCTTTATAAGAGAAATTTAAAAATATCTCGATCTTGTTAATATCGGCGAAATATTGTTGTGTATTAAGAAAATAATCAATAATCTGTTTGTATCCGCTTACTCTTTGAATGAATGGTGAAACCAGCAATCCGCACGTCTGATTTGAGATAATACCACTCGGTGGACCATGTGTCGTGTTGCGAATACAATATTTCAAGCACTAAACAAACGTTCATGATACCAGATAGCGCCACATTGCAACATATAACGGGTGATCCAAGTAGAGATACTTTTTTCAATAGCCTTTTTTGACAGATCACGTGTGAGTCGTGTCATGCTGTCATGTTATTTTTGTTTAGTATTGTTTGGCATTTCATAATGGAAAGACTTACGCGTGAACAACGTTTACAAATTGTTCAACTTTATTATGAAAATTCACGTTCTGTGAGGAATGTGTTTCGTGCACTTCGCTCAACTTATGGTCAACTTAATCGGCCTACTGAGTGTACTATTCGCAACACCATTACCCATCTTGAGACCCAGCATTCATTATTGGATACTATTCGACCGAATAGACCACGTCCAGCACGCTGTGAAGAAAATAAAGCGGCCGTAGCTGAGAGTGTACACGAAGACCGTAGAGAGTCGATTCACCGCCGTTCGCAGCAACCCGGACTGACGTATGGAACGACTTGGCGCATTTTACGTCAAGATCTTAAATTGAAAGCGTACAAAATACAGCTTGTGTAACAACTGAAGCCGCTCGACCTTCCCAAGCGACATCGCTTCGCTCTATGGGCTCTTGAAAAGTTCCAAGAAGATCCGACGTTTTCGAGGCAAATTTTGTTTAGCGATGAGGCCCATTTCTGGCTCAATGGGTATGTAAACAAACAAAATTGCCGCATTTGGGACGAAGAGCAACCTGAAGATATTGAAGAACTGCCACTTCATCCAGAAAAAAAAAACGGTTTGGTGTGGTTTGTGGGCCGGTGGAATCATCGGTCCATATTTCTTTAAAAATTATGCCGGTGCGAACGTAACCGTCAATGGCGACCGTTATCGTGCCATGATAACCGACTATTTGATGCCTGAAATTGAAGCTCGTGATCTCGGCGACATTTGGTTTCAGCAAGACGGCGCCACTTCCCACACATCGCATCAATCAATGGACTTGTTGAGAGAACATTTCGGTGAGCACATAATTTCACGTTTTGGGCCGGTAGATTGGCCACCAAGATCGTGTGATATCACACCGTTAGACTTTTTCCTGTGGGGATATGTAAAGTCAAAAGCTTATGCCGACAAACCCGCTTCGATTCAGGCCTTGGAGGAAAACATCACGCGTGTCATTCGCCAGTTAACAGTCGAAATGCTCGAACGAGTGATCGAAAATTGGGCTCAACGGATGGACCATCTGCGACGTAGCAACGGCCAACATTTGATAGACATAATCTTCAAAAATTAAATGCCAAAGAATGTTCTTTCAAATGGGAACAAACATTCTCCATTAAATTTGAATTTTCTGTGTTTTTTTTTTCTTTAAAAAAGTAGGGAACCTCGAAATGGATCACCCTTTATGTATACTGACCCACGCATCTTATCTATTTTGTTAGCATATATATTCTCAAAATTACAGTCAATGGCGGAAGCTACGATTAATAACCTACAGCTGGTAATTCGGTCCAAATTTCAAATTCTAGACGGCAGCTAGACTGACCGTTACATAAGCGCGTCCATGACAATTAAATCAAAGAACCAACAAAAGTTCTATTGATGCCTTTCTTTTGACTTTTGACAAATAACCAGACCCACTGATGACGGAGTATCTAATTTATTATTCATGCAAACAGGTGAAGAAAACATCTCAATCGAACTCGTTCTAAAGTATACGAATACAATTCGTCGTTACGTGACCAGCGAGCTTTTTATTTTCGAAAAAAGCATTCACCCAAATATTTGGTTTCTAATTTAGCTCAATCGCTTCTGATAAAACGTCAGGCCTCTTATCATTGCTGTTGGTGGGGTGTTGGCATTGGCACGGCTTGTCTGTGGCTGTTGGTGAGGGTAAGGGTGCAGATGAGCGAGAGTTTTTTACTCCGATATTTACCCATGTGTGTGTGTGATTGTATTACTCTCTTCGCATACAAGTGCACATTCCTCATATACCTCCCTCATTCAAAACCAAAATGTGCTCTTTACGCAATTCTTAGTCTTGGTCTTGGCATTCAGCAGCTATATCGCTTGTGACTTTGCGAGCTTCATCACACAGATACCTACAGCTTCACAGCGGTGGAGGATAATAATTACTACACTTTGATGTTGTTGTATCCATATCCACAACGAATATCTGAGTATATGTGAGAGTACCTACTTCGAATGAGAGAGCCTATCGGGGGATACAAATTCTTTGCCTGGGGGAGGAACTTTTTGTGCGAATACGCATGGGGTCTACAGTATACCATCGCATCGCACTTTACCCATCGCCATCAGTTCGGATTCTGAATCTGAATCAACAGATAGATAAACAGATTCGCTTGGATAATTTGCGCTTGCAATATACGGTGTACGATTCAAACGTCTCTCAAAAGATATTAAGAAAAAAAAACAAAAAAAAAAATTATAATAAAATTTCAATAATTTTTTTGTATAAATAAATAAATTAAATTTTTTCATTCGTCGAACCAGTGTAACAGTTTTGTCTTTCCTTCATTCTTCTATTCAATCATTTTTCTACGTTGATTCTGTGTGGTGTGTCGACAACGTCCAACGAATGTGAGAGTGATTTTCGATTTTAGTGCCGAAAGTTTAGTTTACTGCGGTTCGACGGTATAAGCAGAGGCGCTTCGGGGGAATTTTACTGGCGAATATTTTCTTCGATAAGACACATTCTCGTGTTCGCGTTGTTTTTTTTTTTGGTGTTGTACGTTGGAGGTACCTACGTTTATTCGTGTATCTAATTAGTAGCGTCAACAGTTTGCTACCTTTAGGACGGATTCGCATTCGGAGTGCAATTAAAGTGGAGTCGATCGACCCTCCGACAGCTAGAAACGAAAATTACGAGGCGCGTTTTCTTTTTTTTTTTTTTTTTGAAAAATTTCTCTTGTTGTGTTTTGTTTGTGGGGATATTGCATTGAAATCGCAGTGAAATCCCATTGAGTGTTTCGGTGCGCGCTTTGAATACAAAGTATCCGCAATAATTGTGGGTTATTCGCATTCTCGCAATGACGAATAAGTGTTGTTGTTGTCAGCTGTCATTAGTATGTATGTAATCCTCTGCTGTTTTGCGAGAGATTGAGTAAGCACCAGCATTACAAGGCAGCGCAACAACGTGTGGTGAATTCAACAAGTGGCTAAGTGCCTAAGTGGTTAAGCAGTAACATATATCGCACTACGGATACAAGCGAGTACGTATATCCGTGCGAGATATACTCGCCTATAGTACATATCTACCTTGAGGAGACAGAACATACAAAACAAGCACTAAGCAGTGCCTCCCGTCTTCACTGTACCAAAGGAGATAACCGAGGCAGCTGAGCCTGAAAGTGAACAGTGCCCCTGCGTTCTACGTTACGTAGTTAGGTAGTGACGGCGAGGCGACCGCTATCGCTATCGGTATTCGGTGTGTATGTCGAACACCAGAGACGCAATCTTCGGCTATTGTTGGGCTCGACTTGAATTGACTCGGCTATAAATAAAAGGTGAGAATTAAGCGACAGTTTTATACAATTGGGCATAAGACTTCACAAAATACCCAACACACCATCTCTATATTGTTATATACCCCATATAAGTGCATACCTACATATATACACCAACACATGCCGTATGTATGTGTTTATGTTTTGGTTGCTCTACTCATTATCGTTTTATTTTGGTTTTGTTGATTAGGTCTTGGGATTCGAATGGTTTGCGAGTTTCGCGAGAATTCATACTGTAAGATGCATTGCGCTGGCAAGTTGATATCTTTCGCGGGGGTGTTGTTGTCGTAGGGCAGCCACTATTTTTAGAATCAATCTGTTGAGGTTCATTGTGCCAAGTCATATGAATGTACAGAGTGCTTAGCATAGCGGTTGATGGGATTTTAAAAGGATTTTCTGCTATTCAAACGTCAAATTATCCTCTGAAGAGGGACTGAACGGGCTGATGTTTATGAAGCCAATTCGGGGGAGCATAAAAGTTCTTATGTCACTACGTAGCAAGAAGCGCAATTTTATTTTATAGACCCAACGGTACCGCCTTATCTTGGTAGGTATGGGTGCCATAATCAAACATTGAACTCGAGAACTGTTTTGCTCTGGGTACTCGTATGTGAAGTGAAATGTTTTATGTGCATCAGCTTTAGCAGAGGGTTTCTAAGTGCACAGATGAATTTTTGTTTCGTCTATAGCCATAGGTATATGTGTACACTTGGGCGTGAAATCGTTTTACTGTTCTTTTGTTTTTTTGGAATAAGTTTTTTTTTGTTTTGAGTTGCAGGAATACCCACCATATTCCTGCGTGAAATAGCATCTGGGAAAATTACCATTGGGTACTCTTTATTTACTCACTCCATTGTCCAAAGTGCTGCAAGCCATTTGTCACTACATTACCTTGGTTTTTAAATGTCCAAGGTAGCTTGGTTTTAAAGTGAGTAAAATTTGCAAAAGCTTCGGACATACCATACCTACCTACTTAAATTAAAATTCCCTATAGGCGTACGACGCACGGAAGAAAAAACGTTTTGGAATAATAGAGCCTGGGGCTGTGTATGTATGTAGGTACTTAGAATACAAGTACCAACCCATATTTTTCTGTTTGTAGGTATCTGTCATGAATCAGATAAATAAATCGGTAAATGAACACAAGAAAGAATGAATTGGGGACCTCTTTCGACTAGGATCGAATTATTACAGATGGTTTGCTTATAATGGCGGAGAATAGCTAAAAAAAAATGCTGGTACCCATGTTAAGCAATCAACAGAAAAAAAGTCCACATTGGTACGTAAAAAGTATTCACAGGAAAGAAATCCTTAACTACGTACCTATTACGTTGATATAATTATGGGCCACAATTATTGAGATTACTTACATGGAAGATGCGATGACGACAAGGTGCTTAACCCTAAAGAGGTAACCTTCGTCGATTTGACGAACATCAATTTTATTTTTTTCATTTACCTTTATCTCTACTAATCTTTCCGATTGCGTCCAATTTTCGTGTAACCCTAGACATCCCTACGTTTTTTTCATCGTTCGGATTTTCGGTGACGTAGCTGCTTGGGTAATTCATTTTTGATTGAAAAATGGCGCCAATGTTCATCGAAACGACGAAGGTTACCTTTATGTGACTTTTAGTGCTCGACCAGATTTTTAATAAGCGTAATATATGCTTACAAATTGCTTATTACATTTTAATATTAGAATGCGTTGGCAACTTGTTTTGTTGGATGAACAAATACACGACTTTATAATAGAGGATTTTAAAGAAAACATGGGAGTCTTATCACTAAACCCAACTAACAATTTCGCTTTGATAAAGCACTATCGAAGCTATTTCGCTCTCAGCAATATAACCTGTTTGGAAAAACATTTGTCGCACTTTAAGGAAGCTATTTACTTCTATAAGACTTCTTTAAATAGGTACTTCTAAAAAGCCTTACAGAAAAAAACTTTGTTCGCTGTAAATGACTTTACAGAGGCAAATTATAGGCTTCGCAAAAAGCCTTTCCGAAAATATTTGCAAGCCTCCTCGAAGTTGAAGAATAACAAAATGTTTTTATTATTTTTTTTTGTTCTTACATGTTGTTATTACATTATTTTACTTTTATAAATTTCAATCCTTTCTAATTACTAAAACCCAATTCGTTATTTTAAAAATATGAAAATCAATGAAATATTATATAAAAACTCGTATCTTACTGCGAACTTGCACGGTATTCCAACACGCTATCCACTAGGCTGTAATCTGGAACAACAGAACAGTCAGTACAACCAAAAATTATAAAGCCACATAGATGACGCATTCAGAACAAAAAAAACATAAACTTTTGCTCAACAGCTTATTGCTACGGGCGGGCGATAAAAACATATGGTGGGCTGTGTCAGTACGACCCGCCATAAAACCATTTTTCTTGTATGGAGTGTGTCTTCTGAATCGTAGTACTTAAATCGTGCTGATTCATTCTCCGGTAGGTTCCCAATCTTTTCTCATTTTTCCGATCTTTTCACCCTTTCCCGTACTTTTCACCTTTTTCCCGATCTTTTTACCTGAGCTATTTTAAGCCTTCATTTGTTAGCTCTGCACATGCTTTGCTTCAGATTAACCTCTTGCGAAGTTCTATCGAAACATCTTAACGTATGTTACATGTACACACATCTCCCGAAGCTAAAAAAAACAACCTAACAGAGTTTATACCATCATAACTTCGGTTACGCTTGTGAATTTTGCTGTATAATGTCACAATCCACTGTAAAAATGCTCAACCTCCACGCACAGGTACTATACAATGCCAACAGAAATAATTGCTTGTGGAAATTAATTTCTATTGCCTTATAGAAAAGTATATATTAGTTGGGAACAAAGGGAGGAGTGGATAATTTAGACCAAAATGTGTGGTAACATGCCATGTTTCTATAAGACGAGCAGATCGCCAATGTGTATATATTACGGTATATAAAATACTTCATATATAAACAGTTATTTCATCGACGCCTTTTTAAATGAGTTTTTGAACCATTTTAACGAAAAGATTTTATGAAGAAGTTGCACTCGAAATTCGCAGTCTCATGTATGAAGACGCGGTTAGGAGCAACATTTTTACCCGGTAATGTTAGATATTATATCAAATAAAGTTCCACTGAAAAAAAAAACATTAAAGGAGGATAACGTTAATTCAACAAAAATAAAAAATAAAAAAATGTTCATTATTGTTCCCACATAAAACATTGCATGACAAATTCAACGTTCAATTAGTGTTCAATATGCTGAGAACATCAAGTTGAACTCTGCAATACAGAGGCAATTACAAATAACGAGTGATTTCTTAAGAGTTAAGTTCTTAAGGTTGGCAGCACTGGTTAGTAATGGCGTCCAAACTACATCTGTCAAAGTGAAAAGTTTTCAGTATACTCTGCCATTAAATCATGGAAAGACTTACACGTTTGTAAGTTGCTCGTTAGCAACGGTTGCAAATTATTGAAATTTATAAGCAAAATTCGTGCTCTGTGAAAAATGTGAAAATCCGCTGTCTTATCGAAAAATTGTGTTCAGCGATGAGGCTCATTTCTGGCTCAACGGATACTTAAATAAGCAAAACTGTCACATCTGGAGTGATGAACAGCCACATGCCATACAAAAATTACCAATGCATCCCGAAAAAAAACGACAGTTTGGTGTGGTTTATGTGCTGGTGACATCATCGGTCCATTTTTTCTTCAAAGACGACCGCGGAAGAAACGTTACCGTCAACGGCGAATGATAACGAGACATGATACGTGACTTTTTTGTTCCCCCCCAGTTGGCTGAGTTGAACTTGGTTGACATTAGGTTTCATCGAGACGATGCCACATGTCACACAGCTCGTGAAACAATGGAAATAATGAATTTGGTGAGCGGTTTATCTCCCTAAATGGCCCCGTGAGTTGGCCGCCAAGATTATGCGATTTAACGCCTCTTGATTATTTCTTGTTGGGTCATGTAAAGCCCTTAGTCTATGTGGACAAGCCGAACACAATTTAAGCTTTACAGGATAACATAACACGCGTAATTCGTGGAATACAGACCGAAATGCTCGAAAAAATGACGCAAAATTGGACCGTTCGAATGGACCATTTGAAAAGGATCCGCGGACAACATTTACACGAAGTTGTCCTTAAAACGAAAATGGCAAGGCATATTTATGGATTACAATAAGTAAATTTGAACATTTGATGCAAATTTGAGTGTAAACGATTTTGAAAGAAACTACGATTAGAAAATCACCCGTTATTTAACCCAACAGGCTCGTTAGTACCCAGGGCCGAGCTTTCGCACAACCATTCATGTGTGCGTGTGGACTTCTTGGACGATGGCGGGACCCTACCTTTTTATGCCGACTTCGAAGGGCGAATTTGAGATAACCTTTTCTTGACAATTGATACTATTCCGATGATTTGTCAGATCATCACGAGAGGAGGGCATAAAGATGCTTTTGTATAAATTTCATTCTTTGTTGTAATTTTTTAAACTTGAAATAAAAAAAAAATTATCCCAAAGAGCTCATGTAAAGAGCATAAAGTTGCCCTTTGCAACAAATCGCAAAATATGTTTTTTTTTGTTATCAAATGAATTAACTTTTAGGGTCCTACTTCTTTTTATAAAAAGAAAAACAAATGAGAATGCTGCAATCCACTGTGTGGATCGTTTTATACCCTATGCCATCCCTTCCTTTAAATCAATATCCCTTAAATGTGGGTTTTATGGCAAAGAAATAATAAAATTGAAATTGTAGCAACATATTGCTCAGACAGTTTGTCAAAAATTTGTATGGTTCGACCAAAAACAACGTTTTTCTCCTACAATTTGTTTGGCGTAGGGTATACAATTGGTTTAAGTATGAAAACGTCTCCAAAAAGTGGGCGTGTGTAAAAATGTAATATGAAAGAAATGTTAACATTACCAAAACCAATTATTTTGCATTAAATTTTTTTTTCAAAAATTTTACCGAAAAACATTTTTTACTTAAAAGGATCACATGTACCAAATTTCATTATCCTAGTTCAACATTTAAGGCCCAAAAACCGGTTACCCACAGACGGACGGACGGACGCACAGACATGGCTTAATCGACTCAGCTAGCGATTCTGAGTCGATCCGTATACTTTGAGGTAAAGGGTGATCCATTTCGAGGTTCCCTACTTTTTTAAAGAAAAAAACACAGAAAATTCAAATTTAATGGAGAATGTTTGTTCTCATTTGAAAGAACATTCTTTGGCATTTATTTTTTGAAGATTATGTCTATCAAATGTTGGCCGTTGCTATGTCGCAGATGGTCCATCCGTTGAGTCCAATTTTCGATCACTCGTTCGAGCATTTCGACTGGTAACTGGCGAATGACACGCGTGATGTTTTCCTCCAAGGCCTGAATCGAAGCGGGTTTGTCGGCATAAGCTTTTGACTTTACATATCCCCACAGGAAAAAGTCTAACGGTGTGATATCACACGATCTTGGTGGCCAATCGACCGGCCCAAAACGTGAAATTATGTGCTCACCGAAATGTTCTCTCAATAAGTCCATTGATTGATGCGATGTGTGGGAAGTGGCGCCGTCTTGCTGAAACCAAATGTCGCCGAGATCACGAGCTTCAATTTCAGGCATCAAATAGTTGGTTATCATGGCACGATAACGGTCGCCATTGACGGTTACGTTCGCACCGGCATAATTTTTAAAGAAATATGGACCGATGATTCCACCGGCCCACAAACCACACCAAACCGTTGTTTTTTTCTGGATGAAGTGGCAGTTCTTCAATCTCTTCAGGTTGCTCTTCGTCCCAAATGCGGCAATTCTGTTTGTTTACATACCCATTGAGCCAGAAATGGGCCTCATCGCTAAACAAAATTTGCCTCGAAAACGTCGGATCTTCTTGGAACTTTTCAAGAGCCTATAGAGCGAAGCGATGTCGCTTGGGAAGGTCGAGCGGCTTCAGTTGTTGCACAAGCTGTATTTTGTACGCTTTCAATTCAAGATCTTGACGTAAAATGCGCCAAGTCGTTCCATACGTCAGTCCGAGTTGCTGCAAACGGGGCCGAATCGACTCTCTATGGTCTTCGTGTACACTCTTAGCTACGGCCGCTATATTTTCTTCACAGTGTGCTGGACGTGGTCTATTCGGTCGAATATTATCCAATAATGAATGCTGGGTCTCAAAATGGGTGATGGTGTTGCGAATAGTACGCTCAGTAGGCCGATTATGTTGACCATAAGTTGAGCGAAGTGCACGAAACACATTTCTCACAGAATTTTCATAATCAAGTTGAACAATTTGTAAACGTTGTTCACGCGTAAGTCTTTCCATTATGAATTGCCAAACAATACTAAACAAAAATAACATGACAGCATGACACGACTCACACGTGATCTGTCAAAAAAGGCTATTGAAAAAAGTATCTCTACTTGGATCACCCGTTATATCTAGCTAAAGTATTTCACTATGTTACAAACTATGTATCAAAACTAATACACCGGGTATAAAAACTTAAACATAAACTCGTGATCTGAAAACCAGTGTGCTCGAAAAACATTTTTGAAAACAAAAACGTATGTATTCAAACATTTTTTTGTCATTTTGTTATGAAGAAAATAAACTAATCTACATAAATTAATTAACTTCGCAACAATAAGTTTTTAAATTTTCTTTAACGGCAAAGTTGAATATCGCTTCGTCGATTCGACGAAGGGTTACCTGTAACGTACTAAAAAATATTGTTATCCGTCTATGGTCGTCAAATACAAACTACAAAACTTTGGCGCAAAAGGCTTGTTAAGGGTCAAAACCACCGAACAAACGAAACCTAATCATTGTTTTCATATATTTTTTAAACCGCTTATTTCTTCCACTTTGCAGTTAAAATTATTTCTTAAATAAAAATTTATTAATAAATCATACTTTTCTAATTTATTTGAATTTCTTAAAATCTTTTTACTTTCATATAAAACGATTTTATTTATTTTTTCCGTCCAAAAATTCTACATTTTCGTTTTGCAGTTTTGCATTTCTTCGTAGGTACCGAAACCTGCAACTCTTTTTTCCATCGTTGTAAATTCTGTTTGCCAAAGTTTGTAGAAATCACTTTTTTTTTTAAATTTTCGTTATTTTGTTTCTGTTTCTGCACCATTTACGTTTTCAATGAAATTTCAAAACTGAACAGAAAATTAAATGGTGGGCTTGGCCCTTTACAACCCAAAGACTAGCTTTTTCTCATTACCATTGATATGTGCGCGTGTCTCAGGTCGAATTCGAACGGCTGAGTTGAGTTTTTAAAATTGTCAACACACAATTCAAAATCTTGTTGCAATGATTATTTTAAAATTGAGTGTGTTGACAATTTTAAATACTTAGGTAAAGTTTTAGATAACAAGCTCTGTTGGAATAACCATACCCTTAACCTTAAAAAATATCTTTATAAAGTGGTAAGATAGCTGTATCTTCTTAGTCTATATCGCCCACAATTAATTACATAACTCGTTTATAATGGTCTAAGTTGCAATATGGTATCTCTTGTTGGGGTGGTGCTTATTTTAATAAAACGCAGTAACTAATCGCCCAAGGATCTCTTCATTCGCTTTTGACACAGTCCATGCTTTAGTGCCGTAGTGCAGAAATGGGATGATCAGGGTCTTATCTAAGATCTCCTTAGTAGTTCGTGTGAGGGCTTTACTACTGACTTGCCTTCTTAGCCCGAAGAAACAGTGGATGGCAAGAATTATTCTTCGTTTAATTTCTAACGAGATGGTATTGTCAGAGTTAATAGCGGAGCCGAGGTAGACAAAATCCCTTACTCCATCAAAATTATATCTGTCAATGGTGACGTTCTGTCCAATTCTTCGATGTTCTGTGTCTTTAAGTATTGACAGGATATACTTTGTCTAACCCTCATTTCCTGTTAAACCCATTTTTGCCGCTTCCTTCTCTATACTAGCAAACGCGGCGTTGATATCACGTTGAGTCCTACCAATGATGTCAATATCGTCGGCGTATGCTACTAGTTGCACTGATTTAAAAAAAAATTGTGCCTCTGGTCTTGGCTCGGGAGTTTTGCACAATCCTCTCACAGATCAAACTAAAAAAGTCACATGAAACTGCATCGCCTTGCCTAAATCCTTTTTTGGTATCGAATGTATCGGTGAAGTCGTTCCCGACCCTGGTGAAACAGCGAGAATTCTCCATCGTCATTCTAGACTAACGAACGAGTTTAAGCGGTATGCCAAAACTAGCCATGGCTCTGTATAGTTCGTCTCTATAAATACTATCGTATGCGGCTTTGAATTCGATGAATATGTGGTGGGTATCGATTTGAAATTCTTGGTTTTTTCAAAAATCTGCCGAAGTGGGTAAAAAAACCCACTAACAAGGGGCGGTCAGGTCAGGTTCATGGTTTCAGACCTTCACATATTACGACAGATAGTATCTTGTAAGCGACCCCCTGTATTTGGCGCAGTTCAGAGGGTTTCCTTTTTTTGTGCATCGGGCAAACGATGCTGAGGTTCCATTCTTCAGGCATACTTTCATCCGACCAGATTTGTCTTACAAGTTGGTGGATGTTACTTACCAAGTCATCTCCGCCGGATTTATAAAGCTCAGTGGGGAGCCGTCATTTCCAGCAGCCTTAGCAGCCTTATTTAGCTCGAGTTTAGATATTGCTGTCCTCCCTTAAGGGTGCTTGGCAGTTTTCGTAAAATGGTTCGTTCTGCCAGATAGCGGAATGTTATTCTTCATCGCAGTTCAACAGTCTACAGAAGTGGTTTTTCCATATCCCCAGCATCGACTGTGTCTCCACAAGGATATTTCCTTGTTCGTCTCGATCGGATTCTATTCGAGCCTTTGACGTTTTAAACTTTGGTGAAAACTTGCGAACATCGTTCCTGGAGTTGTACCTCTCTGTATTCTCGATCGCGCGCTTTTCTTGCTCTTTTTTCTTCTTTCTGAAAAGCCGGTGTTCTTCCCTTCTTCTTTGCCTATAGAGCTCAACGGCAGCTATCGTCTTCACCTGCAGCTTAGCCTTGTAGGCCTCGTTCTTGGCTGCGAGCATCTGTCGGCATTCCTCATCAAACCATTGGTTTCTTGCGGGTGGGCGCGAGAAACCTGGCACATCAGTTGCGGCTGATCTAATGGCTCGTTGGCATCGATGCTATTGTTCTTCGACATTCGGTGCTGGTGGTATGGTGTTAATCGAGAGGTAGAGGTATACGCGTTTCGCGGATATCTTGGCGGTCTCTTGCGATTGCAGACTTTCAACATAAAATTTTTTCACACTATCTCTGGATTGTTGTGGAGTGGGGGATATACACATTCTTACCTTGGCTGCAACAAGGTAGTGTTCCGAGTCGATGTTAGCCCCTCAGAATGTTCGAACACCCAAATGTGTTGTATACTCAGCAAAAAGGTGAAAATATTATTAGTTTCCTGGTCGTTTCCACTTTTTAAAATAACTAAGTTAGTTTTTTGTGTGAGTTGTACGTTTATCATCACCCATGAGGTCCATCAATCGGGACCGACGTTTTTCACACAGAACGACTAAGTATCAGCGCCATTCTTCAGTTGAAGAGATTTCTGAAGAGATTTCAGAGGCAGACTGTCCTTCATGGAGAAACGAGAATTCTCCTTCGATTTCCTGAACAGACTATACACGGATCCGTATAGTTGTTTCATCCATATTCTCAGCATCGACTGTGTCTCAACTACGATTTTCCCTTCCTTTTCGACTGTGTCTCAACTAAGATTTTCCTTGTTTATCTGGAAAGGATTCTCGTGTGTCCCTTGCTTCACGTTTTACACTTTGGTTAGACTTATGAGCATCATTCCTCGAATGGTTCTGGAAAACCAGTGTTTTTCTATCATTTTTTGCCCGAATGAAGGAGGGATGGATGATTACTCCCATCTATGCTTCTACCCTCCTTGGTTGAATTTCAGAAGATTTACACGTTTTCACAATGCCTTGAGCTGCTATTTCAATTTGGTTTACGTCTCGGAGATAGATATTCGCTATACAAGGGTTTGAACATTTCCATTCAAAAATTACATTTCTGTTGTGAGAGAAAGTTATGAGCCCCAATATTAGTATGGTCCATAAAGATGCTACAATGACCTTAGATCGTTGTTCACTTTTAGGTTAAAAAAAATTGTAGAGATTTTCGAAGCAAGACTAAAATGTAAAGAATCCTTGAATTAGAGAGGGATGGACAAGCATTTTTTGTATTTTGGACAAGTAGGTAAATAGTTGCCTCTTCCTACTCCTCATCTAAATACTTTCTATAGAGGTCATCAAGCTTCCAATCAAGCAGTGGCCATGTTCTTACGTTATAAAATGTATGATTTGTGTGCGTTTCATGTCGTACGTAGGTACCTTGGTTACCTTGATGAAGGCTAATATTTCATTAATTTTTATTTTTGCCTGGTAGATGGCATTGGTTTCAAGTCATTGAAAAATTCTTATTCTTAGTAAGGTTTGACTGGAATTCAGAATGTATTAACGTTTCGTCAAGATAATATCCTTTATGATTGTTGATGTTGATGTTTGATATCAAGTAGATGTCATCACTGGCACACTGAACCCAGCCTTCACAAACTTCATTCATTCATTGATAAAGAAACTTTTGAGAAATTCATTTAACAGAATTATAGTTGAAATTTTGTAGTTGCAACATAAGATTTTGTAAATCTTCTCTCGTCTAAATTCAACAGAACATCTTGGGAATATGCATATATTTTTCAAATGATTTAGTATGTCACCTAGAATACTTTAAAATCAAAACTGCAATATGATCGAGCAAAGCTAATTTCCTTTAGTAGAAACGAGCATAATAATTTTTTGGGTGTTCTTTATGTTGCCGTCTGTTAAAACGTTGAACTGCTGAGTAAGACGCGGAATTTCAAGCAAAATATAAGTTTTTTCATAGCCCCACTCCACGTCCTTAGCGTAAATTTTGTTTATTATTGTTATGAGAAGCCTGACGTATTTTCGTCATTAAAAGTCACCATAATAATGTACATCCCTCCATTTTACTTAACATTTTTATGCAATTTAAAGATTTGAATATTTTTCTTTAAATGGTAACACTCCTCCGTCTAAACACGGGCTGTCTGTGTTTTACGCTTAATATTAATTTTCATTTTGTGTACATTATGTGCTCAATTTCACCATAAAAAAAAAAACATTTAAAATATTTATTATCCATGAGGCATTTTTGGGGGTGAAGTACACACGAAACAGTCGTAAAGATTTTTATTTAAAATCTGAAAAAAGTCGTTAAAAAGTTTGTGTTCCAAAGAATACAACTCATCATTTCGGCAGCTTGGTGTTAACTCGAAATCGTATCTGACCGATATGTTTCTACACATATATCTAATTGGGATAAATATCACCCAGTCGATGTAGTGAATTCTTCTTAACAAATTCATTTGTTCCTATGTTTCATGTTTAGATAATGTACTTCGGGTATTATAGAAGACGAATTCTGAGAGCTAGGTTATGCTAACAATTCAATTTTCGGGATTTAAAGTTGAGCTATGGAAAAATGGGGTGTAAACACTTTATAATGAAATAAAGCGCAACTTTAACCTTTTTAAGGGCTGGCGGTGTGTGTAAAACCATCAGCCCGGGTATACAATATTATTAGCATGATTAAGTTTACGAAAGAACAACGTTTCGCAAAAAATACTAGCAAAATACTATGTCTGTGGTGGTAACAATAATTAACACTTACATTAACCCTTGGGAACCAATTGGGAAAATACATCCCGAAAAAATTCAAAATAAATCCTTTACAATGTTTTTGGGACAGTGTATCGCAGTAGTTTATTCTGTTGGGATTTTATTATCATTTTATCATTTTTTTCATTTTATTTTATTCATTTTTTTTGTAGGAAAGTATGACTTCCATGCGAGGTTTGAGGTAAAGCGAAATAGATGACGTCATATACGCTTTATTTGTTATACTTATTATCATGTAAAAAACAATGTTCACAGAAAACTGCCTAAACTGTTCATTGTTAACAAATTGCTTGCTTTTTTTCCTGAGATACGGTTGGGACAATACATCCCAATTAAAACGAGTGGTGGTTGCACGACTGGGTCGTACGAAACTTTCTCTTTCATTGCGAATTAATTTGACGTTTATATCGGGTTTTTCAACAGGGACGCTACAAAAGTTGAGCGACAGGGACAGCAAACGCCGCCATATTTCTTGCCGCTCTTTTGACATTTCTCTTCAGTAAGGTTTGCCATTCCATGATGGAAAGATATACGATCCAACAACGAGTCGAAATTATTAAAATTTACAAATGAAATTCGGAGTCAGTGGCCTCAACGTTAAGAGCGCTACGTCCAATTTATGGTCGTCATAATCGTCCTTGCAGATCAACAATTGAGCGTCTGGTGGAAAAATTTGAATCCACAGGCACAGTACAAAATGTTCCCGTGCCAGTGAGACAAAGAAGTGCCCGTAGTGTCGAGAATATTACTGCCGCTGAGGCTTCAGTTGAAGAAAGCCCAAATGTGTCTCTCACACGTCGTTCTCAAGCGTTGGGTATCTCTGTGACGTCGTTGTGCCGAATTTTGCGAAAAGATCTTGGCCTACATCCGCTTGACCACCAGAATCGTCGTATGTTCGTGAATTGGACTGAGCAACAACATGAAAATGATTCGGATTTTCATCGAAAAATCATCTTCAGCGATGAGGCTCATTTCTGGCTGAATGGCTTCGTCAATAAACAAAATATGCGGTATTGGTCAGGCAGCAATCCACACCTACTCCATGAGTCATCATTGCATCCCGAAAAAAGTACGGTTTGGTGTGGTTTATGGGCCGGCGGCGTCATTGGGCCGTACTTCTTCCGTGATGATCAAGACCGGCATGTTACTGTGAACGGGAATCGCTACCAACAACCGCACTTCATAGATTTATTCAAAATTTCTCGTAAAATTGGGCCTATATTTTCTATTCAATCTAGTAGCATGTTTGCACTCATAAAGTTAAAATCTTTCTTTGTGCCAATGGACTTCAGAAAGTTTACGATGTCTTTAACGCGTATGAGTTTGAATTTAAAAATTGTCTTGGCTTGACTTATGTTACACTGATAATTCTCTTGAGGAATTTGATTTACAATGTCTTCTACACTCTTAACAAAGTAGGTTTTAAATTCACGCGCTATCAAACTATTGTCCTGTATAACGTTGCCATTAAATTCAACATTACAAATAGGAGTTTTTTTTTCTTTTTTTTTTAAATTAATTTTTTTATATTATTCCATGTCTCTTGTTGGTTTCGCGATGACTGTATTTTGTTCTGTATGTATTTGTTTTTTAAGATTCTTAGTTCATAAATAAAAAGTTTAAAATAAAATTATTTAGTTGATTTTATCAAATGTTTTGCTTCTTCGCTGATCGAAACTTAAATGTTTCGCTTCTTCGCTGATCAAAAGATTTTTCCACTTCGGTTCGGGCCGTAAATGCGATATTTAATGGTCAGATGAAATTAAAAGCGTATGAAAAACATCTTCATTTGTGGCCGTTTTTGATGATTTCCTGCTATTGTGGGACCGGAAAAATCTGAAATCTTTTTTAGAGCTCTCATGCAGTTTCTCGAATAAAGAGCCAATTGGTACAGAAAACGATTGAATTATTTGCTTGCCGTGCATAGGAATTTTGTGAACGAGTTACGATTCCCCAACAACAACAACAAGATACAATCCCCGGACAACAAACTCCCACGGATGAGTTCTAAAAAATATTTAGCACCTGTGCACTATTTAGTGCTAAGTAAATTTGTTCCATAAAAACGATTCCCATAGCAACAGTTAATAGAGATAACTGCAATAGAATAAGTAAGCAGTCGGTAGCGGGAACTCAAACACTAATCACTGACCCTTAACAAAACGTTTCTTTTGTAGAACTTTGTTTTACTCACGCTCAACGCTCGTAATTCACGCTTGCAGGAAATTAGCCCCAAGGGTACATTTCAATAGACATTTTCGCAGTTTGAAGGGCAAGTTTATCCGAATCGATATAATATTTGCAACATATTACCTCTAAACTAGACAATCATTTTATGAGTACTTCATCTATTTGTGTAATTTCTTCAGTCACAGCAAATTTTAATAACGAAATAATACCTACAGATTTGATGTTTTGTTCTCCAAATTGTGTAAAGCTAAAGGATATTCGTGGAAACTGTCTTAAAAAAATGAAAGACTGCCGATTAAACAAAAGATAATAATTTGTATGGCAGGTTCTATCGCATAAAGTAGAAAGAAACGAATACAGGATGGTGTAATATGAATAACAAGACCCTGATTACAATTAAACAAAATAGCATAGAAATTATAAACAGTGCTGCCAAATTTAGTTATGCTGCAATCAATGTTAAATTATGATTAATATGGAGATGATAGATGTGTAACTGTAAAAATAAATGTAAGCAATAAAATCTGAAATTAAGTATTTTATTTTTGACATAAAATGCAAGTTTTGCACAATCCTCACTAAGAAGTCACATGACAGCGCATTGCCTTGCCTAAGTCCTGTTTTTTTTTTTTTTGGTATTCATTTTTATTTTACTTTATCTTAAAACTAACTTACATGCTAGACACAAATTCATGAAAAAACTAGCCTACTTGTCAACTACTTAACTAACTTACTGGCCCTATGCGGGCGCCCTAAATTAAATGATAACAACTTGATTCTAATGCCTTTCGGCCTATTATCTAATAAGTAAATCTAATAGCAATATAATGATGTTTACCAAGAAACATTTGAGAAAAACTTGGTTTCTTGTCTTTTTTTATTTTATTTAAACTTACATGCTAATTAAAACTACTTATCGACTAACTTAAACTACTTAAAACTATTTACATCTACCTAAATAAAAACTTAAACTTAAAAACTAGAACAGCCACAGCAAGCATTTTTAGATTTTTTTTTTTGTTGGTGCCACCACGACTGTTTACCTTAACATAAACCTAAACAACTATGCAAGTCGGCCATAGATTTTCAAAAGTCAACTAACTATAACTACGTTAACCACCACAACATGATGATGTACAATAAAAACACGTTTTTTAATACATTGGTAAATAGTAAAATAAAAAATATTAATGGTTGCAGCGATGTTAATATAATGGGGACCTTTTTTTAAAAGGTACAGAAGAATCAGTATCAATGTTTCTAAAAAAAAAAACACATTACCGATAACCAGAAGGAGTGGTTCGATAGTCGACATGTAAAACTAAGAAAAGAAAACATTTCAAAACACAAATCAGCAACAACTACTAATACGGAGGTGGATTGGGAAGCTTACAGGAATGCAAGGAACAAATATAAATCAGAACTCGAAAAATCAAAACGCATATTTTTAAAAAATAAAATTGAAAATTGTACGGATCAAAATCAATTACTAACTCTATAACAAATGTACGTTTTACTAACTATCCGAATTGCTCTTAAAGATATAAATAATAAGAAAAACTTTTACTACATGTGTACTCGAAGATACCTGGACAGTTTTGAAATTATAGGTCCATCGTTACAACTCATAATAAATCATTCTATCGAATCAGGTATTTTCCCTAACTCGTGGAAAATGGCTGTCGTTACGCCAATTGAAAAAATAACCAACTCACGCTTAAGCGAAGAATTTAGACCGTTGAACGCGATTCCCCTCTTTGAAAAAGTGTTCGAAAAAATAATATTCCTACAACTAAACAAATATTTCGAAGACAATAATTTAATAACAGACATTCAATCTGGATTTAGAAAAAATCATTCGTGTGAAAGTGCAATTAATTTAGTAATTACGAGCTGGAAAGAAGAGTTATCCATCCAAATACTTAGGCGTTGTCATTGATAATAAACTTAATTTTTCTAAACACGTAGATTATATCTGTAAAAAAAATTGCTAAAAAAATCGGCTTTCTAAAAAGAATAAGATATCAAATATCTACACTAAGTGCAATAAATATATTTAATGTTATAGTGAAACCTCACTTTGAGTATTGCTCAACGATTTTATTTTTATGTAATGATAGTTTGATTCAAAGATTACAATTGTTACAATTGTTACAAAATAAGGCTATGCGAAGTATTTTAAAGTGCAACCGGTATGTGTCAATCAATTATTTGTTATGTGCGTTGAACTGGCTTTCTGTAAAACAAAGATTAGTTATGAATGTTGTCACTTTTGTGTATAAGATTAAAAATAAAATGATGCCTAAATATTTGTTAAGTTATGTTCAATATATTCGTGATGTTCAGCCATACAACCTAAGAAATGTTAATAATTTTAGACTTCCTTTCCTAAGGACTAGTAACACGCAAAATTCTCTTATTTATAAAGAATTTAAATTATTTAATAAAATGGAGGATGAGGCTAAAAATAATAAACCAAATATTTATTTATTTAAAAAAGAAGCTATCGCATTTTCAAGACAAAAAGTCATTCCCTATTAATTGTTTACGTACTTTTCATCTTTGTTTTCACTAATTTCTATTTTACAACTTGTACATATAAAAAAAAAAAACTGTAATGCAAACATGTATACGATATAATTAGCTATTTGAAGCTAGTAAATAAATAAACTAAATCTAACAGGTTCTCCTGTTGCAACCTACTCCGGCGGTCCCAATCTGACACACTCCTGCTGAACCGCAGGCGCTCTCCTCCGCCCTGAGTGTGACGACGTCTCGGTCGTACAGGAGCCGCCTATCCACAGTTCGTCGGAAGACGTGGTAGATTAGCGGAAGCGCCGATCTATCCTGTATCAGCCCTCGACTATCCAAATAGAGGAAAGCTTCGGGCGGAATAAAGCCGCTTAAACGCGCACTCTCAAAATATTCATCATTGGGATAGAAGACCCCAAAGATGAGACTATTGTTCGAGGCCATCGCTCTTGCAGCGTGAAACCGAATGAGTTTCACCAGAAAATTGTCTATTCGGTTTATGTTGGCCCCGTTGTATAGGACCTGGTTGGAATAGTATTTTGTGTAGTCAGATACTGGTGTTCTGTGAAGTCCAAGGCAGCTCCTCAGACACTGCCTCTCAAACACCCGTATCTTTTCCATTTGAGATGGGGCAACGTTGAACCAAACCGGGCACCCATAGGCAATCATCGGCCTAATGAGGACCATGTAGCAAATCACCTTCACCCTGCTGTCAAGACGACTGCTATAAAACAATCGTCTTGTCAGGGCAAATGCTCCCCTAGCTCTAGCCAGAGCAGCATCTACATGTCTTCCGAAATATAGATACTGATCTAACCAGATGCCAAGGAACTTTACTACACTTTTACTCGCCAGTGGCTGTCCGTTTGGTCCAACGATCACCAGCTTTCGCCAGTTCTTTCTCGTATCCCTAGAGGCCCTAGACAACGGTGTCCTAAACAGGATAGTTTCTGATTTCTGAAAGTTGATTTTCAACTTCCAGTCATCACAATATCTCTGGATCTTGTCGAAGCCCCGCTGCAAAAGAGTTCGAAAGACTTCGACAGTAGAGGCTGTTCTGTACGCGATAAGATCGTCCGCATACGCAATTGCCTGAGTCCTTTTTTGGTATCGAATGTTACGGTGAGGTCGTTTCCGACGCTGATGGAGCAGCGAGAATTCTCCATCGCCATCCTAAACAAATGGACGAGTCTTGGCGGTATACCGAAATTAGGCATAACTCTGTATGGTTCGTCTCTACAAAAGCTGTGGTATCCGGCTTTGAAATCGATGAATAAGTGGTGGGTATCGATTTGGTCTTCTTGTTTTTTTTCCAGGATCTGCCGAAGTGTGAAGATTTGATCGGTTATGAATTTTCCTGATAATGGTTGTTGGTAAGTGGTTTCAGGCGCTTACATAATACGGCAGATAGGATCTTGTAGGTGATGTTGGGTGAGACTTATGCCTCTGTAGTTGGCGCAGTTAAGAGGGTCTCCTTATTTTTCGATCGGGCAAACGATGCTGAGGTTCCATTCTGCAGGCATACTTTCTTCCGACCAGATTTGGCTTTACCAAGTCATCTCCGCTGGCTTTATAAAGCTCAGCGGGAAGGCCGTCATTTCAGTCAGCCTTGTTTAGGTTGGGTTAAGACATTTCTATCCTCACTTTACTCAGATCCGGTGGTTGAATGGTTAGTTTTGCCTGACAGCGGAATGTTGTTTGTGATCACCGTTTAACAGCCTGCAGAAGTGATTCTTTCATATCCTCAGCACTGTGTCTCAACTACGATGTTTTCTTGGTCATCTCGACAGCATTCTATTCGAGCCTGTATCCTTGGCTTTGACGTTTTACACTTTGGTAAAACTTGCGAACATCGTTCCTGGAGTGGCACCTATCACTTGCGGCTGATCTAATGGCTTGTTGGCATCGTTGCCATTTTGCTTTGACATTCGAGGTTGGTTGTATGGTGTTAATCGAGTGGTTAAGGGATACGCGTTGCGCGAAGGTCTTGGCGGTCTCTTGCTATTGTAGCCTTTCGAAATTAAATTTTTTCACAGTATTTCTGGATTGTTGTGGCGTGTTGGATATCCGCATTCTTACCTTGGCTGCAACAAGGTGGTGGTTCGAGTGGATGTTTTCTTCTCGGAATGTTCGGACATCCAAAATACTGGATGCGTGCCTCCTAAGTCTGTCACCAGACGTGTTGTCGTGTAGGCTATGTTTTCCGACAATACTGCTAATGATGTCTTCTTTTCCTAACTTTGCGCTTAAATCTCACAGCACGATTTTAACATCGTACTTCGGTAGTCGCTCATGGGTTTTGTCAAGCAGCTCGTAGAAGCAATCCTTAGCTATAACATGTTTTTCCTCGTTGGGGTGTGTGCGCATATAGGGCTTATCTTGGTGACTTTTTCCTTGCTGTTTCTGCTCACTATAACACGGTCCGTAGTAGATGTTACAGTTCTTCATCCTCTTTTTGCCCGGCCCATCCCATCGTATTTCCTGAATGGCACTAATGTCTGCTTTGTAGCAGTTTAGGGCTTCCGCTAGTTGTTCGCTTGCACCTCTCCTGTTTAATGTTCTCGCATGCCAGGTGCAGATACGAACGTCGTTGTCCTTTTTTCGTTTAGCAGATTCGTCAACAATAAAATCAGTCCTTTCCGAGGCTATTGGTATCATAACTAGTGTATTTTTTCCGTGGGTGGGTAGTTAACCCAAAGCACAACCTCCAACCTGGAGGGCCAGTTCCAATTTTTTAGATACCCCAACAGTATCCACTACAGGATTGAGCACTGCCGTTGGCCTTTTGGTTCATCCGTCACCATCTCTGTTCAAGGGGCCTGACTTACCCCTGAAATTCCTAGACAACCAGTTGGCTGAATATGTCTAATCAGCTTGTCTAGGCTCGACTGGGACAGCAGACCGGGTATTCACTCCGTGCCATTCTGACCTGGATGTTTATAGTGTTGCTGTTTTTCGTCGTGTTATCAACACTCGTGATTGTCGTTAAGCAAGTCAAATGCGGTTTAATGAGACTGGTGCCCTGTGGTTACCACTTGGAGTTGAAAAATATGCACTTGATGTATAGTCAGAGTTACAACCACTGTGCATGCCCAAGTTAAAGCCAATCAGAGTCTACCCTCGTTCTACAACAAAGATGGTAATGACAAAACTAATCTAATTTTAAGTTAACCTTAACACCCAGCATCTTTCAATCCTGAAATATACCGGGTGTCGTCAGCAGACATCTTGTGACACTTCCGTTGGCTATCCCCCTGGCCACGTTAGTGATGGATAGCCCCATTGACCATCTTTCTTTGGATTGAAGTAATCTTCAAATACTCTGGTTTTTTTTAATATTTTTTCACGTAACTAATTGTATTTGTATGGGCATATGTCAGCATTTATGGTGGCGACAAAAAACCCAAATTAAATAAATATTAGAGCTTCACGATTCTATCGTTTATTGACTTCACGTGAAGATTTTACATCCGGACACATTATATTGGACCCTGGTAAGTATGCAGGGTGGCACCTACTTACTGCTTTTAGCGGCCTGTTTTACTACCTTTACACCATACCTTCCAAGTCCTATTTAGAGGAGACTAGCAATTTAGAAGAAGCTCAAAAATTCCCGGAAATCAAATTTCATGAAGTTTATGAACAAAGTCATCAAATTAAAGAAAACGATGAACCTGAACCTACATCAATTAAAATCAAATATGACTTTATATAGGCTCTAAGTATCTTTAAAGTTTTATACCCTATCCTTAGTACATTAGTTTTGATAAAAATTTTGTAATAAACAGAATTTTTTTAGACATACCTTACCTTACCTTCAGCCGAACCGTAAGGAATTTTTAAAAAGTGTCTGAACAATATATTTAGACTCAATACCAATTTTGCCACGCCCACATAACATATGCAATAGAAACCCTTTTTTAAAGATTAAGATAAACTTTCTGAACAAGATGTGGTAGCAATATTATATTTTATACATTTTCTACGCGAAAAACCTAAAGACTTTTCCAAATTTCTCAATCAAAAAAAACGTTTTTTCGATAAAATGGGTGTGGTAGTGGTAGGAAAATCGATCAACGGATCGATTGGCATGTCTAAATGGATGCAGCTAGCGATACTGAAGTGTTCCATAAGCTCTACGGTAAATCAATTTAAAATATTTCTCTACGTTGCAAACTATGTAGCAAAACTAATATACCCCTATGGGATATGGTATAAGGATCACAAAAATGACCAATTTAGTAGCCTTTTAACGGGCGTTGAACAACTTGTCTCTTCACATCGCACGGTCCTCCACTTAGGCACTTCCATTTGGTAGAGCTCGGTTGCTTCTTCGGTGCACCACTTAAGACGAGGTCTTCTTCTATTGCGTTAACCATCTACAGCTTGAAAGGTCGTGAGCTTAGCATCTATAGCCAGTCAAATGAAACTTGACAAAATATTTTCTGCAAAAACAGCGGTTGGCAAAAATTTCAATTATTTGAGGCGTCATTTTCTACGCTGATAGCAGAGACAATCTGTCGATCATGATGTTTTGACCAATGGTTCTCCAAGCAGAACAATTGTACAAAATGCTAGATGACCGGCTACTTTAAAAAAAAACTTTTATGTCAAACCATTGTAAATTTTTCTTCGAAAAAAATAAATTTTTGGCTAAACTTAACAGAAATTGGAAAATTGCTTAATATGCAATTTTTGTCATTAGAAAATTTTGATTGACACCCAGTTTTGGGGGATGTTTTAACGATTCCTACTACGGATTGATGCCTTCTCGTATCTTTTTTTGATTGCATCTGTATTATTGGTAGAAAAAAATTTTACATTACATAAGACATTGAGGGCAGGAGTGGGGTAACATTTTCTCAATTTTGAGTTATTTTCACCATCATGACGAATAAAAATTTTATTCGATGCAGAAGTGTCACTTTTTGTGTTGTACTTTTCGTTTTTCAGTTGCTATTTAAAAAATTAATTGAAAAAATGCGTTGTTTTGTAAAATCTTTAACCACCAACATCCAGTTGGCAGTTACGCCAATACTGCTCTCAGTGTCTCACATAATGTATGGTGTGTGTCTTAAGGGAAACGTAAGATTTGCTGACAAATCCCGATTTCCGATACCACACGTTGAATACTTAAAAGAATGTCGATCCGAATTTTTTGTATACTAATGATACACACTGAGCAACTCCATGTGTAATCCCTTAGGCCACCCGGGATAACTTGTGCGCCCATATAGAGGAGTGTAATCTAGTCATGCTCCCCACTACTCACTGATAGGAATATTTCTATGCGAATTGTCTCATTTTCTCAAAAATTAATATTTATTCTTCATTTCTGCTTTTCGCGATTTTTCTTTCAAGGTTTTTGCTGTTCGAGATATATTTTCTTTAAGATTTTCTTTTGGGAGATTTCTGATTTCAAGATTTTACAGGGTGTACCATCTTTTATGTGATATTTGATATTTTTATCAATGGATTGACTGGAGTAAACATGTTTTTAAAACTTCAGCAACAGTACGACAAGTGTGGCGCCAATAATTAATAACGGTTATTTGTGGAGGGGACAAAAACAAGCACTTTTTACTACGGGAGGGGAGACTATCTCCCACCTGCTTGGCCTTACTGATTTAGGACTTGGGATTTGGGATGGGTGCGAGGTTTCTTTATGTATTGTTATAAAATGTAAAATTCAAAAATATTACCGAACAAACGTTTGACTTTTGTACCTTGGTTTTTTCATACACATGTGTACTTACAAAGATAAACATTTTTTTTTTAACGTTTATTTATTCACAATTTCTTTAATATTAATTAATAGCCTAAATAAACTTAAAGACTAGACATTTTTAAGTTTTGCCAAAGTAAAAGACCATTATGGTTCGCATTACATGATATATAATTTGTTTGTTTAATTCAATTTTTATATTTTTTGTGAATTTTTGTATTATTGTTATGTACTCTATATTTTTTTTTGTTTTGAAAATAGGAAAATGTGAATCAAAACCTATTAGAAGACAGTCGCAACTTTTTTTTTTCATATAAAACTAAAACCTACAAGACTAACTTAACCTATCTAAACCTATCTAAATCTATCTAGGCCCTGTCATATGATCTCTATTCCATCGACTAACAAGTCATCGTTAGATCAAAGATCACATGTCAGGGCCTAGTTTTACTTAACCTAAGTATCGGCTTCAGCCCAGTCTAGCCACCAGTATCGGTCTCTATTTAACCTGTTAGTGTTACTTTTGTCGCTTTCAGGTATGCTAATGCAGTATCTAATTTGATCAGTATTCCCGTCCCCCGACTCAAAAGGCTTATAAAGGATCCTTTTATCTGTTGCTCTCCTTGCAGCATGGTATATTATTGGAACGTTCGTTGAATCCGATAGGTAGCCATATGCATCCAGAAACAGAAATGTTTCTGGCGGAATGTATCCACTTTACAAGGCATTTCTGAAATACCCAGGATTCGGATAGAATAATCCAGAGATTAATTCGTTTTCGCTAACACTTGCCGAACGAACAAAGTGATTCCTTACAAGATCTAGAATGAAATTGTCAATTCTGGACACACCGGAAGCATCCAGAAGTCTTTTGTTTGAGACATAATGCCTATAATCGGAATGTGCACTCCTATACATCTGTGTGCAGGCTCTAAGCTATTGTTCCACCACACTGGACTCGCATAAGTCAGAATTGGACGAACGAATGCTTGGTAACAAATTATCTTCACATATTTTGAGATTTCTCCAGTTGCGTCTCAAATCTGAATTACCGCGTCTCATTAGGGTGCGGAACAATATGGTTTCACATTTCGTATAGTTTATTTTAAGCTTCCATTCGGAGCAGAAAGCTTGAAACCTATCAAACTTGCTTTGAAGTTGGATTTGAATGTCTTCAATTTTTGAGCCGCTTGCATACAGTGTAGCGTCGTCGGCAAATGCCAATGAATTATCGAGTTCCCTAAGTATATCAGAAATGTAGATATTGAAGAGCTGTGGAGCAGTTACTGTGCCTTGAAGTAGACCATTATGGACATTAAAAACTTCAGCTGTCGTGTATTCTCTATCTGTTACAACAAATTTCTTTCCGTATAGCATGGATGCTATCATCTACAAAGATAAACATTAACCCAAAGTGAGACAAAAAAAAAAAAATCGTACAAATATTTTTAGTAATTTTTAATTTTCTCAAAAACTAGAAGACGAAAATTCGATATATGTGATTGATTCAGAATTGATATAAGCATTGACCATAAAAAGGTAACTAAGCGATTCATTTTTTTTTTTAAATTTTTGTATCAACATTTTTAGTTTGCATGCAAATTAAAAAAAAAACTATTGACACAAGTAATTGAATTTAACTTAAGGATTTAAAAACAGGTTTCTGGCTTTCAATGCCCGTACATCACTTCATTGTAAGTGTTGCCGTTGTTTTTGTTATTATTTTTGATTATTTGAAGGCATATTTTTCTAATATTGCCACAACCTTATAATCGGGACAAGACAGACCCCCCCCCCAACAGTAAAATATGCTTCTTATTGACCCCTCTATACAACGCCGTCATCAATTATTGGCGCCAAACTTGTCGTCCTCTCCCAAAAACGTCCCTTCAGTCAAATTTTCACCCCGAAATAGTCCCACTGTACATTGAAAATATTTGTTCAGTATTATGGCCAACAAGGAGTGTCTGGCACCAGTATTCGTTGTTTGATGTTAACTTTCTTTCTAGTCTCCATACCGTTCATTAACGCTAAAGATGTTCCAATGAACTGAAAGCGAGAACCCCCGTGTATATAAGTGCCCAGTTATAGCTATCATTGAAAACCCTCATTGGAAATTTTCTTTTACTTCTTGGGGCTTTTTTATAAATCCAATCTTTGGCGAGTTGGTGTCAAAATAAAGCTAAAAATTCAGTTTTCGCAGAAAATCACTAATGATTGCCATTCAACCGAACTGAAACGGAATTTTCCAATAATTTCTATCGTTAAATTTCTATTGTGGTTTTAAGGGCCGATGTTGAATGTGAACCACAACTAAACGTCAAGTTTTTTTCTGCATTTCATTTGACATTTCTCAACTTCAGACAAACTAAATTTGAACCGTGGCAAGACACACAATCGAGCAAAGCGTTAAAGTAATCCAACCTTATTATAAAAATGGGCGTTCAAATTAAATTGTTCGGTCAATTTAATCGTCCAAATGTGCATACAATCGGAAAAATTGTGCAAAAATTTGCGCAAACCGGGTCTGTAAAAAATAAATTTATGGCGCAACAGGCTCGTTAGTACCCAGGGGCTAGTTTTTTTCTCACGTACTCGTACTACTGTGCGTGTGTACTCTTATCACGATGGCGGGACCTCCTGTTTTTTGCCGAATCCGAACGGATGAGTTGAGATAAGCTTTTCATGACAATTGATACTACCGGGATGATTTGTCAGATCATTACGAGAGGAGGGCCAGTGAAAAATCTTTTAGGTGTTGCTACGGCTGGGAATCGAACCCAGACTCTCTGCGCGGCAGTTCATCGCACTAACCATCGCACCACAGAGTCCATCACCGGGTCTGTAGGAGATGTGAAAACACCATGCTCGTACTGCTCGTACTGCAGAAAATATTGCTGCTTTTCGCGAGGGTGTGGCTGAAGAGCCTTGCACCTCAACTCGTCGTCCTGCCCAACAGTTGCACCTCTCACGCTCGTCCAATTGCTTACAAGGTGCAATTGACTCAAGAATAGTCAAAATGGTGGCAAAAATGGTCGAAAAAAATCATCTTCAGTGATGAGGCACATTTTCACCTCAGTGGATTCGTCAATAAGCAGAATTGACGCATTTGGGTGAATGATAATTCAAGAGTGATTGTCGAAAAACAAATGCACCCACAAAGGGTGCGGTTTGTTTGGTGCGGTTTATGGAGTGGCGGCATCATCGGGCCGTATTTGTTTTTCCAAAATGAGGCCGGTCAGGCCGTTACTGTGAATGGTGTTCGAAATCGTGAGAGAATAACGATCTTTTTATAGTCCGAATTGGAAGATATGGATGTGGGCGATATGTGGTTTCAACATGACGGTACCACTTGCCACACAGCTAACGAAACAATGGCTCTTTTGCGCAACAAATTCAGTGGCCGTGTTATCTCAAGTGGTGGCGATGTCTATTGGCCGCCAAGGTCATGTGACACCGTTGGACTTCTTTCTTTGGGGTTATTTGAAAGAAAAGTTGTACTTCGATAATCCAGAATCAATTCATGAGCTAAAGGATAAGATAACTCGGCACATTTACGGCATTGAACCCCAGTTATGCTTCAGCGTCATCGAAAATTTGGACCATCGGGTGGAGGTTTGCCGCCGAGGGCGCTTCAGCCATTTGGCCGATATTTTGTTCCATAGATAATTGAAACATACCAATATTATCATAATAAAAAAACAACAACAATTTCCTCAATAATTTGTGTTTTATATAAAATCCACATCGGCCCTTAAAATTTAACCACCACTTTAGTTATCATTGAAAACCCTCATGGGAAATTTACTTTTACTTCTTGTGGCTTTTTTATAACTTCAATCTTTGACCAGTTGGTGTCAAAACAAAGCTTATGAATTTGGGGACATGATTATACAAAAAATATTTAAATTTCTAAATTCAGTTTTCGCTGAAAATTACTTCTTATTTTTCACTGATCAACATTTATTTTTATGAAGTTATGATTGCTATTCCACCAAACTGAAACGGAATTTTCCAATAAGTTCTATAAGACGCCTTCTTATAGAACTTATTGTTCTAATGAATTTGTTCAATGATAGCAATAATTGTACCCTAAATGTCACCGCCCTTAAATGTCACCGAGGCGTCAGTGGAAGCATATTGCGGCGCATTTCGAAGAATGATTTGCATTTCTTTCAGTAAAAAGTGCACGTCACTGATTGGCCAACCAGATCGCCAGATTTGGAACTCCTTTTACTTGTAATTTGTGGAAGCAAATTTTGCGCCAACAACCCTCAGACAATTAACTAGCTGAAGGCAAACATTCCTGTCGGAATCATGGATATACCGGCTGAGATGCTCTTAAAAGTGATGTTAAACGTAGCAAACTTTGCTTTGGTCAATAGAGGTGGCAACTTGATTGATGTATTCAAAAACTAGTCCAGATCAAGTGTAAAGGCCCAAATTACATAAAAAAATGGAAATCAGTTGTTGAAGTTATTCAATATTCAACAGCCAACAACCCTCAGACAATTGACGAGCTGAAGGCAAACATTCCTGCCGGCTGAGATGCTCTTAAAAGTGGTGTTAAACGCAGAAAACTTTGCTTTGGTCAATAGAGGTGGCAATTTGATTGATGTATTCAAAAACTAGTCCAGATCAATTGTAACGGCCCAAATTAAATAAAAACATGGAAATCAGTTGTTGAAGTTATTCAATATTCAACAACCCTCAGAAAATTGACGAGCTGAAGGCAAACATTCCTGCCGGCTGAGATGCTCTTAATGGTGGTGTTAAACGCAGAAAACTTTGCTGCTTGATTGATGCTGTTTTTAAAAACTAGTCGAGAGAAATTTTTTAAGTCCAATATTAAGTAACAACACGGAAATCAGTTGTTAAAGTTCTTCAGTATTCAATTCCCGACATTGAAGATGGTTACTCAAGACATCTTCAAAAAAAAAAGTTGGATTTATTCGTATCCCAGTTATTTCAAAAAATAAATATAACTCATGCTTTCCAATACGAAATTAATTAATTACTTTAATTGAAATCCCATATCTCTAGTGTTTACTTTTTGTCTCATATGAATGAATACGATTCATGAGAGTATATCGGTGAGCTAATGAAATTTATTTGCAAAACCTGAGTACGAACGGTCGGTATCTGATAATGGTACGTCGTCATTCTGTTCAATTCTGGAAGTTATTTTATTTAACCAAATCGGTCGATATTCTTATGACTTTGTTTGCAAAACCTACAAACACGAGGCTACATTTATTCTCCCGCTCTGTCAATTTTTAATAGAAACATGGCACAGCGATTCGATTTACTCGATATACGAAAAAAGGTTAACCTACCAGATAAGAGAATCGCGAATCAAAATGTTAAAGAGAGTAAACAAAAGCAGAGGAAATTTTATCGCGGTAACCGAATTTTTTGTATGTTTAGGACGGTTTTTTTTTTTTGCAGAAGATTACAGCAAACTATGGACTACAATTGGGAGTAAACTTTCGTTTTATCTCATGCTTTGTCTGAAATTTAATCGTTTGTAAATATCGTCTGTTTAGGTCAATGGAATTCGGAAACCATTGGTAAAACAATAAAACCCAAAAAGAGTACTCTGTCCGATTGTATCGTATCCAGAGTTGACTAAAGGTAATTTTTTTGTGTTTCTTGTTAGCCGAAGAAAAATATACCTCGACTTATTAAAAATCTGCAAGGATATGTTTTACAAATGTAGAATACGTTTGGGTTAGTTTGAGCATCATAAGTTTTGAAGATGATCCCAGACATGAAGATATTTTGCTTTTCGGCTTAAATTTTTATTTCTTTTATTTCTATATGCATCTATATATCTATATTGCTTTGATTTTCCAAGAAAAATTACAAAAAACTTTGAGTAGCGACATTTTTGTTTGTTTTATATAAAAACCTTAATCTAGATTAAAACTAAATTATACTACTTAACTACTTAAACCTAACTTAAACTACTTAAGACTACTAAACTACTTAAACCCAACGTTAATATAGTCGGGGTGGCGAGCACTCGTTGCATATGCTCCAAGGGTCGCCATCCAGATTGAGTCTTTGGGTGCCCTTCCATATTGTGTCAAACTATATTATCCGCCAATATGGTGCACAATACCCTACAGACTTTGTACTTAAAAATTTAATTTTCTTAAAGACTTAGGAGTTGGACTTAAAGTCCGAAAAGTCCTGAGGAAATGCAGACTTTCCTCATGTAGCCACCAATATTACGTGCGCTGCTTTTCAGCATCGGTTATATCGCGATGATAACGCAGTGCTAAAGCGGAGGAGGTCCGGAGCATTGTCCACGCACCCGTAAAGGTTAGCCGTTTGTCCCGCGCGTCACGGTAGCGGTAGTATAAAACCGGGATACCGTTCCTGTCTTGTATTAACCCTAACGAATCGATGTAAATGAATGCCTCTGGTGGAATAAAGCCGGACATGAGCGCACTCTCCATGTACATTTCATTGGGGTAATAAGCCCTGAATATCAGGCTGTTGTCGCTAGCCATCGCCCTTGCAACGTGCCTTCGAATCACTTTAATTAGAAAATTGTCAATTCTATTCAACTGAGCCCCATTGTATAGAACCTCGTTGCGATAATATTTTATGTACTCGGACTCCGGCGTTTGCTACAATCCTTAGCAAAATCGGAGACACCGCCTCTCAAACAGCCGTTTCTTTTCCATGTAGGCTGGTGCCACATTGAACCACACGGGACAACCGTAAGCGATGATCGGCCTTATGAGGGCCATGTAGCAAATGACTTTCACCCTTGGGTCAAGTTGACTGCTTTGAAACAATCTCCTTGTCATACCATAAGTCACCCTAGCCCTAGCCAGACAAACATCTAAATTTCTGTTAAAATACAGAAACTTGTCAAGCCAGATGCCAAGGTATTGGACTTCACTTCTCACCGCCAACGGCTGTCCATGCTGTCCAATAATACACAATTTTCTCCAGTTTTTTTCTGGTATCGCTAGAAGCCCTATGCAATAGGGTCCTAAACGAATCGTTTCGGTTTTTGGAAATTGATCTTCAATTTCCGATCATCGCAATATACCTTAATGTGATCGAAGTCACGTTTCAAAAGAATGTTGATGACTCCGATTGTCGGACCTGATCTGTACGCCAATAGATCATCTGCGTACGCTATAGCTTATGTGAGAGAACCTACAAGATCGCTTGTAAAGGGTTTTTCAATAAAAGCGGTACAAAAGTTTTGTTTTGAATAAAACAAAAACGATTTTGGATATCAATGAAATTTTTTATTCCTGTGAAAGTACGTTCGATGCCATTGTGTATGGAACTCGATTTCTTTTGCATTGCTACCACGGGCACGCTTGCAGAAGTCCAGACGATGAACCCAATTTTCGACGGTTTTCAAGCATAAATCGACCGATACTGCTGCAATTTCACGTTCGATATTCGTACGAAGTTCATCAATCGTCGCTGGCTTGTTGGCATAGACCATAGACTTGACGTAGCCCCACAGGAAATAGTCTAACTGCGTCAAATCGCACGACCGAGGCGGCCAAGCGACTGGACCATTTAGTGAGATAACACGTTCTCCAAACTTGGTTTCTAATAAATTGATGTGGCATTCGCTGTGTGGCTTGTGGTGCCGTCCTGTTGGAACCACATGTCCTCCAAGTCCATATCATCCAATTGGGGCCAAAAATATTCGGTTATCATTGAACGGTAGCGATTCCCATTCACAGTAACGTGCCGGTCTTGATCATCACGGAAGAAGTACGGCCCAATGACGCCGCCGGCCCGTAAGCCACACCAAACCGTAATTTTTTCGGGATGCAATGATGACTCATGGAGTACGTGTGGATTGCTGCCTGACCAATACCGCATATTTTGTTTATTGACAAGTTGTTGCTCAGTCCAATTCACGAACATACGACGCTTCTGGTGGTCAAGCGGCTTCAGTTCTTGCGTCAATTTAATCTTGTAAGGATGTAGGCCAAGATCTTTTCGCAAAATTCGCCACAACGACGTCACAGAGATGCCCAACGCTTGAGAACGACGTGTGAGAGACACATTTGGGCTTTCTTCAACTGAAGCCTCAGCGGCAGCAATATTTTCGACACTACGGGCACTTCTTTGTCTCACTGGCACGGGAACATTTTGTACTGTGCCTGTGGATTCATATTTTTCCACTAGACGCTCAATTGTTGATCTGCTAGGACGATTATGACGACCATAAATTGGACGTAGCGCTCTTAACGTTAAGGCCACTGACTCCGAATTTCGGTTGTAAATTTTAATAATTTCGACTCGTTGTTGGATCGTATATCTTTCCATCATGAAATGGCAAGCCTTACTGAAGAGAAATGTCAAAAGAGCGGCAAGAAATAAAGCGTCGTTTGCTGTCCCTGTCGCTCAACTTTTGTAGCGTCCCTGTTGAAAAACCCGATATAAATGTTAAACAATATCGGGAAGTTCACCGCCCCCTGTTGTAAACCGTTTTTAATTTCAAAGACTTGACTACAAGTTACATTGCCACATTTGACAACGAACTTCTTTCCCATAAGCATTTCATAAATCATATATAGCATGGATTTCCGCATGCCCAATCTGGTCAGCTTGTAGAAAAGCCCCTCTGACCATACGGTGTCGAAGGCCTTTTCAAAGTCAAACAGACAGGCCAGACAGGATGTCGGACACTAGTTTCGACGCGGCATGAATGGTGTCATGCCTCGCTCGAAAACCAAACTGATTATCCGGAATAATTTTGTTTTCCTCAACCCACTTAAGCAGAGCTCTATTGACTATCTTCTCGAATACCTTGCTTACATTCGGCAGAAGGCTTATTGACCGAAGATTTGCAGGGTTTGTTTTGTCCTTGTCTTTTTTGGGGATAGGATGTACCACCGCCGTTTTTCAGTGCACCGGATTGTGTGCATTATTCAGTGCATTGTTAAACAGGGTGGTGAAGATATCGACTGCTTCTATTGGCAGGTGTCTCAATACGACGTTTGGGACACCGTCCTCTCCTGCCGACTTTTTATTTTTCAGTGATACCAAGATGTCCAGGAGTTCATCTTTTTGCACCAACAGCATCATCGACTATGCCATTGGAAGGGTTTTCGTCATTGAATACGGAAAAACCGTGGTTCTCAGATCGTCAATCTTGAAGTTCAGTGCGCAGATTAAAGTGATTCTGAAAGGCTCCTTCCTCAATATCGCGATTTGGGCGAACAGGATTGTTCACCGTACACAAGTTCTAGAAAATAGCTCCTAACGAATTCGCCTTCTCTTGAGGATCTTCGATCGTGAAAAAACCGTCGTTCGAGTCAACGTTTTCCGGGCTTATACCAACTGCCGTGAGTGTCTGTCTGTTTTCTGTCGTTTTGGAAGTTCGGACACATGGAATGTCGTTATGATCTTTTCGCCTGAATATTTTATTTATTTGCGGGAACATATTCGGGCTACTGATTTTTATAGCCCGAATTTTGTTGCCCCAGTAAAACTTATAGATTTGCTGTAATTCTGCAATATAAATTTTTAACGTTTTTGATCAGTGACTTCAGTGTCCGAACCTCCGGGTCTTGTTTGTCAGTAAATTGTCTATGCAGCCGTTTATGCCTCGAGACCAGTCTGCTTTTGTATCTGTGGAGTGCATGGATTGTTGGCGTTCGATATTTCTGCGTCTGGTCGTCAG
The DNA here is from genome assembly GCA_949824845.1 of Rhingia rostrata. NCBI lineage: Eukaryota > Metazoa > Arthropoda > Insecta > Diptera > Syrphidae > Rhingia > Rhingia rostrata. Next base: position 32,129,401 of record OX463758.1, read on the forward strand.
AACTAGTAACCTTAGGGATAGCTAGATCCATTGACCTCATTCATTTTAGTAAATTTTTGTCAATTTCGTCGTTTGTAAGGTTTCTGTTTGTCGGTGGATTAATTTCACTCAAACGTAATTCTCGCTTTACAACTCTGATGAAACTCTGATAAAACTCTGGTGAAGCGCGGCCAGTTCGTCTTTTGGTAGTCGAAAGAAAGCACTTGGTCGACCTCCTCCAGTTGAGTTTTCTCGTTTGGGATCCTGAATACGGCATCAATTCCGAGGTGGTCACTATCGTAATTGAATGCTCGCACACAGTTCCGTACGTGTTCGTTATTTGTTAGTTCTATTCTATTGTCCATAAGCGCTGAGTCCAGAAAAGAGTTTCCTCTCACGAAGGACGGGATATCCGAATAATTTTCAGCCGACATGTGTCGATTTTGTTAGTGTCCAAGTGCCGGGTGACCCTATAATCATTCAGGTAGGTAACTATTGAATTATTGCTAGTGATGGTTTTATGGATGCAATTAGGAGCTTAGCTAACTTTATTGACTATTATTGGCAAGTCAGTGATCCTCTGATTAAAGTCATTTGTCACTCTTTTGAAATGCAATCTCTTCTGACATCGAAACATATATTTTTCCTATTTTAATCAAATTAAATTTATTTATTGCTTTCATAAATGCAGAAATTTAATTGCAAAATATTTCGCCAAAATCGCACTCGAATGGTAATAAAATCAATTTTAACCGATTTTAGCGATTCAATTAAATTATTTTATCATCAGTAAATTCCATTGATATTGTTGCGAATTCGCGGATTTTAGGCTGTTCAAGGAAACGACGGCTAGAGAAATTAGCGATGTAAAAAAAAAATACACGAGGTCAACTCTTAGGGAAACTTTATTAGACTCTTCAATAAAAATGACAATCGAAAATTAACTGAACAAAAAAAAAGTGACAGGCTTGTCATGACATCGATTGCTTCTTCTGTCAACAATGTCAAAAAAATGGGGCCGTTCATAGATGCGTAACACTCCCCCCTTCTTGAACTGGAGCCGATTCGGTTAAAAGATGTTTCTCGGAAGGCCAGGAGTCAAAGTTGTTGCCATGGTAAATGGTGACCCGATCAATGTGAACGACCTTATACTTAGATCGTGGCGTCTTCTGAATTTTAATGGTGACGTCGGTTATGACTTCCATGACACGGTATGGTCCATCCCAGTCCGATTGAAGTTTCGGGGAAACTCGAATTTTCCTCCGAGGACTGTGCAACCACACAAAGGTTCCAACCTGTAATTGAGCGACGTTAGCTTTTAAGTCATACCTACTCTTCATTCTTTCAGTCGAGCGTTGTAATTCAAATCTTGCTCGATCATGAATCTCTCGAAGTTGGTCGCTTAATTGTTGTGCGAATCCCCGATATGTCTTGGGATTGGGATCAGGTGGTGTTTCGAAAAGTAAGTCTTGAGGCAGTCGCATATTACGCCCATACATCATTGCGAAAGGGGTTTCTTTGGTTGACTCTTTAATTGACGAACGGTAAGCCATTGCAAATAATGGAAGAAGGTCATCCCAGTCATCCTGTTTATCGTTAACAAATTTTGCAAGATATTGGAGTATCGTTCGATTCATCCGCTCTACCAGACCATCGGATTGAGGGTGAAGTGCTGTTGTTCGAGTTTTTCGTATACCCATAATTTCCATGACACTTTGAAAGACCTCCGACTCAAAGTTCCGCCCCTGATCCGAATGTAGCTCTGTGGGAACACCATAGCGGCAAAAAACTTCATTGACTAATGTTTTGGCTACAGAGTCCGTTGTTTGGTCAACGAGTGGCAATACCTCTAGCCACTTAGAAAAATAGTCCATCATCACCAAAACATATTTATTTCCTCGCTTTGTTGTAGGTAAGGGTCCCAGAATGTCAATGGCTACTCGTTGGAATGGTTCACCAGTCAGATAAGTTTGCAGATGTCCTTGAGTCCTTCTTTGAGGTCCTCGCTTTGCCGCACAAATATCGCATTCCATGCAATAACGCTCTACATCTTTTCTGGCTCCTACCCAATAGAAACGGCTTCTTAATTTCGTGAACGTCTTGTTCGATCCAAAATGTCCTCCCGACATGGTATCGTGGTACAACTTAATAAATTCATGATACAACGACCGCGGCATAATCGGAAGTAAATGGTCTGGCTGTTGTCTTTTAGTTTGTACCCACTTTTTTGATAAAATTCCGCTTTGTAGCATTAAACTCGCAAATTGCGCCCAATACACTTTAAGCACATTGCACTCACCAGAGATCTCGCTCCATGTTGGACGATTTTCAGATTTTACCCAGTTAATTACTCGAGCAAGGATGGAATCTGTTTCTTGCGCGTGCTGAAGCTTCTGGAGATCTAGATCAGTGTCGACCAGTCGAATGGCAAGCACTGCTATAGTGCGTACCAAAACAGTTGGCCATTCTACTGCGCAGGTCTCTTAAAATGTGTTTTACAATCTCTTAAAATTGCAAAAACAAGCATAAAGAGACGAAATTGGGCGTGGCCATAATAAAAAACGACGTATACCCTGCCTTGTGTTCAAGATCGCTGTCGCGATCTCACTGAGGGTAGTTTCTTCATTTTCCTTTTTTTATACTAAAATTAGGAGCGGAGGAAAAATATAGACCATTATATGTCAACTTTACTTGGAGGAAAGTATATTGTTTCGTTTTTTGTCTTGTCGGTTCTTTGTAGGAGTATGATGTGATCACGGTTGGATAGATTAAGCAAAACATTGCACATGAATTGATTGTGTGACTGTGTCTGTATGAAGGTGTACGGTTTTAGATTTAAACCCTATTTGCTCATTATGCTTTCGTTGATCATTATTAATTGTGTCGTACATATTGATCATGTAGGTACTGATATTGGCACGCAAAGCAAAGTAAATTGCAGTGTCACACCAAATTTTTTTTGTTTATATCATTGAATATGGGCGAGGTAGGTAAATTTAATAAAAAAATTACAATTTGGGAATTTTTTGGAAACGTAAACGATTTCATACACAATAACAATAGGCACGATTTTCTGTCACAAAAAAGAGGATGGGGTATTAAACGGTTCGTTAAAGACAAAATGGTGAACGTTCTTGATTCTTCAATAATTTTTTTTAAGAAATGCAGTTTTTAAAACCTATTCAACTACCCACCACTTTTAAATTTGTAACCTTGATTAAAAGTGTAAATTATAGCGAGATAAAATTGACGATGAACTGAAAATATAAAACAGATTTACAGCGAGCAGCAAAACAAAACACCAGTATAATAAATGGGTGGTTCGGTTTGGTTTGAATTAAGAAGTAAAAACACACACGTTTTAGTACTAAGATAAAAATATTTATTGATTTTGCTACCTATATATGAAATAGTTAATATTAATGTAATATTAAATTGAATTCGAAGAACTGTCAGTTTCATAATCGGTTGAAGAATCATCTCCTGGATTGATAATTATTGCATCCGACATTGTGTCCCACATCTGCTCGTGTGAAAAGTATTCCTCCTCTGTCCTTATAATTTTTTCACAAAGTCGACCTCGTAATAAAAAATTAAGTTTATTTAGATATTCAACAGCATTTTAGTTCTAAGCACTGTAAAGTTGGGTTACGCATTGTAAATTACAGGCAAAAACGCTTAGTGATTAAATCTCTTTCGCGTCATTTTTGTTCTCTTAAATCCTCTTTCTGCGCAATCGACCGTTGGCCAACTGTTTTGGTACGGACTATACATTGTTGGCCGTTGACTGCAACCGTTTTTCTTTACCATCACAGTGATTGCAAATTTTATACGCACATGGCCGCCGCGAAAGCGCATCAGCATTGAGGTGTTTTTTTCCAGCTCGATGTTGCACCTGGAAGTGATATTGCTGAAGGCGCTCCATCCACCTGGCGAGTTGACCTTCTAAGTTCTTGAAAGATAACAACCAATTTAATGCGGCATGATCCGTTCGGACTAAAAATGTTCGACCATACAGGTAAACATGGAAGTGTTCCCACCAATGCCAACAGTTCCTTGCGGGTCGTGCAATAATTGCGAGATATGTAGAATAAAAATATTGGTATCTATAATTTAAGTGCGGATGTTCATTTGTATTTTCGTAACTTATATAATACGTTACGTTACACTGACCTAACTTCCTTCAGTTACGAACTTCAATTTGTTTGGGGTCAGTCGATTCTTGTGGGCGCAACTAAAGTTGAGATATTCCTCTATTGCGTCTACCAGCAGGCTGGAATTTGAAGATAGAATTGATGTCCATTCATCCTAAAGGTGAGATATTGCTCCATTGGGTCTACCAGCAGGCTGGAGTTCGAAAATAGAATTGATGTCAATTCATCCTACATGTTCCAGCTTTTTTAAAACCTCGAATGTGTAGTATTTCTTTTGGCTTACGTCGACAGCTTGAAAGTTCATGGTAGATCTTCCCATCTATGCTCTTTAAATGAAATGTGACAAAATATTTTCTCCTGGAACAGCGGCTGGCTAGAATTTTAATTATTTAAGGTGTAATTTTCTAAGCTCATAGCAGAGCCGAGGCAGACATCCTTACACGCAATTTACCTCAATGACCTATCTGCCGATTGTCAAGTTCCAATTCGTCGATGATGTGTATCCCTTATTGTTGACAGGCGAAGACGAAGTCTAGGTTTCGACTTGCGATATCATCTTGATCTAAATCAATGACGCCAAAGTCACACATTGACATTGACATTGACATCACAGTACTTCGCACATGAATACAACGAACTACCGACACATAACAGCACTGGCGACTGAGGCCATCGGCTGGGACAGATCAAGACATTTATACAACAGAGGGAGACGGATAGATACATAGAAGGAAAGACACATGACATAAACCTACGTGGCACAGAGGGGGAGTCATAGATCTATATTGTCCCATATTATCGCACAGGTGGCCTCAGATAAGCTGGCAATTTTCGAAGAACACAAATGCTGCCAAAGCTGGGGCTTGAACCAGCGGCGCTTGGCTTAGCAGTCAACTACGCATTCCTCTGAGCCATGGCCACCTGCTTAAAGTCACACAGATTTACAGAGGCTCGAAGGTTTCGCACAAAGTTTTTAAAACGCAGTTCATAAATCTTAACAAAAAATTTCATATGTGTAACATATTTACATATGTATTGTGCTCAACCCAAGAACCATTCAGCACATTACGATAATCGTATCCTTGCCACAAACGTAATGCTGAGTCAATTATTCGACGTTTGATAAAACATCGAATAAAACTGTTGATACATAATAATCTTACTAACTTACTATAGAGGCGCTACAGTCCGGAATAAACCTAGGCCTCAACCAACATCCCTCTCCAATTAGCCGAGTTCTAAGCTTACTACCTCCAGTTGCCAACACAAAGTTGGTTGAGGTCGGTTTCTATTTGTGAACGCCACTTAAGCGAGGTTTTCCTATATAGCTTCCGACGCATGTGTGGCTGGGAATCGAAGACTCTGCTAGCCGGAGTAATGATGTTCATTCGTCCAATGTGGATTTTTTGACTGGGGGCATGTCGCTGTACAGCTCTTACAGTTCTTGGTTGAATCTTCGTCTCCATAGCCCGTCAAAGCAAACGGGACCGAAGATTTTTCGAAGAATTTTCCTCTCAAATCGACCAAGGATTTCTTCATCCGCTTTTGAGCCGGTCCATGCTTCAGCGCTGTAGAGCAGGACTATGATGATCAGGGTCTTATATAGGATCTCCTTAGTAGACCGAGAGAGGGTTTTACTACGAAATTGCCTTCTTAATCCGAAGAAAGAGCGGCTGGTAAGAGTAATTCTGCTTTTAATTTCTGAAGAGATGTTCTTGTCAGAGTTAATATCGCATCCGAGATAGATAAAGTCCCGTACTACCAATACAAAAACTAGACATGGCACTGTATAGTTCGTCTCTATAAATGGCATCGTATGCGGCTTTGAAATCGATGAATAGGTGGTTCGTTTTGATTTGAACTTCTTGGGTTTTTTCCAGGATCTGCAAAAGTGTGACGATTTGATCAGCTGCTGACTTTTTAGGCCTAAAACCACACTTAAGGACCGATCAGGATGTTGGTAAGCGGTTTCAGACGTCCACATATTTCAGCAGATAGAATCTTGGAGTCGATGTGAAAAGATTTATGCCCCTCCAGTTGGAGCAATTCAGAGGGTCTCCTTTTTTATTGATCGGGCAAACGGTGCTGAAGTTCCATTTCCATCCGACCAGATTTGGCTTATGAATTGATGGATGTAATTTACCAAGTCATCTCCGCCGGTAAAGCTCAGCTGGAAGACCGTCATTTCCGGCAGCCTTGCTTATCGCGAAATTAGACATTGATATCGAAATTCGGGTGGTTTTTAGTTTTCGCCAATATTGAAGATTTCGTTCTGCCTGACAGCGGAATGTTGTTCGTGCAGAAGTGGTACTTCCATATCCTCTGTATCGAATGTTTCTCAACTACGATATTTCCTTGTTCATCTCAACAGGACTGTGTTCGAGACTTGTATTTTTGGCTTTGACGTTTGATACCTTGGTAAAACTTGCGAGCATCGTTCATGGAGTGGCACATCACTAAATTATCGATTGTGGCGCTGTTCTTGCTCTTTTCTACTTCTTTATGAAAAGCCGGTGTTCTTTCCTTCTTCTTTGCCTATAGATCTCAATGCCAGCTCTCTACTTCACTTGCAGCTTAGCCTCCCTCATCAAACCAGAGGTTTCTTGCTGTAGGGGGCGATAAACGAAGCACATCACTTGCGGCTGATCTAAAGGCATGTTTGCATCGTTGCCATTTTTTTTTTTTTGACATTCGATGTTGGTGGTATGGTGTTAATCGAGAGGTTAAGGGACACGTGTTGCGCGAAGTTCATGGCGGTCTCTTGCGATCGCAGTCCTTCGACATTAAATTTTTTCATAGTATTTCTGGTTTGTTGTGGCGTGGTGGATATTCACATTCTTAACTTGGCTGCAACAAGGTGGTGGTCCAAGTTGGTGATAGCCCCTCGGAATGTTCGGACATCCAGAATATCTGATTCGTGCTTCTTGTCTATCGTTGATCTGGAGACCGCCATGTCCCTTTATGGATATCGAGGTAAGGAAACCATGTGCTGGCTATAGTAGCATTTCGTTCCGTATCGAAGCCAATTAGCCTAAGTCCGTTACCAGACGTATTGTCGTGTAGTCTATGTTTTCCGACAATACTGCTAAAGATGTCTTTTCTTCCAATTTTTGCATTTAAATCTCCCAGCACGATTTTATCATCATCGAACTTAGGTAGTCGCTCATAGTTTTTGTCAAGAAGGTCGTAGAAGCAATCTTTAGCTGTATCATCTTCTTTTCTCCGTCGGGGCGTTGGCGTATATAAGAATTATGTTGACAAATTGGGCCCAGATGCGAATTGTTAAAATGTGTTCACAAATGTCTTATAAACGTAAGACTTGCCTAAGTCTGGCTTTTATAATAAATCCTCACTTTTTGTGAGGCATCACCACTTGGGTCGTGCAATTTATCATATTAGGCCTAATCAAACAGTGCAACCGAATTCAGCCGAAAAAGCTCGAATGAAATCTGATATTTGAAACAAACCGATATATTCATGTTTAACTGCTCGAATCGGATCCGAACAGTTTGTTTTTTTTTTTTATTAAAATTCAGTTGTTATTTTTTTGCAATTTAAAGTAAATTATCTTAACATGTTTTTCGCAAATAAATAAATCGATAAATATGATGACAAATTTCATGCTAATATGTACATCCCTACTGATTTGGCTGCACTGTGCTATCAGCTTATTATTAATTTCATTGGGGCTGCTTTAAATCGCAGGTCTAGGCGAATAAACTAGTGGCCTTATATAACTACCTCATCAGATATGTGTAACGCCATTTCTGGAAATATTAATCTATGAAAATATATTTATTTAAAACATTTTGGATTATCCAAATCTACCGACCGGAGTTGAAACTATAGCTATAAATGGCACAGTTATTTGCATTTCTCCTCATATTTCAAATAGTACAAGAGATCCATCGAAAAGTACCAAAATAAAATTAACCTGAAACTTTCACACACTTGTGTTTTCTCCACATACTACACCATCTTATATCAAAACTTATAAACGAGCACAGAAACAAAGATTGGAATAAGAAACTAAGTTCTCTCGATAAAAACTCGAAACCATTTTGGAGCATAATGAAGGTAGTAAAAAACAAAAATAGGCAACTGCCATTTCTGAAGGATTCCACCAATATCTTTTGCTCAGACCAAGACAAAGCAAATGCACTTGCATCCAACTTCACTAAAAATCATGCTATTTCATCTAACTTAGGAGATGTGAATACAAATGTTTTAGTTAATAGTGCCGTCCAAAATTTGTTACTACACAACAACAGTACGCCCTATTCAGATGTATATATAACTATCGACGATATAGAATTTATAATAAAGGATCTAAAAATTCGAAAAGCTGGAGGTATCGACCTTATACAAAATATATATATCAAGCAACTGCCAAAATCAGGAGTTAAATTTATAAAATTCATTATGAATTCATGTATTAAAATGCATTACTTTCCTAATAAATGGAAAATTGCTAAAGTAATACCAATAATAAAAGCTGGTAAACCTCCTGAGAAAGTTGAAAGTTATAGACCAATTAGTTTGCTAAGCAGCCGTAGCAAAATTTATGAAAAAATTCTAAAAGAGAAATTATTAAAGTTTATTTCGGACCACAATCTTTACCCTAAGGAGCAATTTGGTTTTAGACGTTTTCACAGTACGTCGCATCAAGTGCTTAGGATATATAACCATATAAAAATGCATCGTTCGATGGGCAAATCCACTGGAATGATCTTACTAGATATCGAAAAGGCTTTGGATACCGTTTGGCATGACGGACTTATTTATAAAATGATTAATTTCAACTTTCCTATTTTTTATTTGTAAAATTGTCCACAGTTTCCTGTCTGGTCGTTGTTTTAAAGTGCACGTTAATAGTGGTGTCTCAAACTTAGTATTATTTGATTCCGGTGTCCCTCAAGGGTCAGTCCTTGGGCCTGTTCTGTATAACCTTTATACATCCGATTTTCCTGCTTTACCTTATTTTGAAGCAGCAATTTTTGCTGACGACACAGCAATTTTTTCATCAGATGTTTTTGCTCTTGACATTGAGAGTAACTTAATCAATGCGATGAAAATATTAGAAAACTATTTCAACAAATGGAAAATTAAATTAAATGAGGAAAAAATACAAGCCATCTTTTTCTCCCGAAAAAGAAAAGCTTGTTATCTTCCCAATAGACAATTGCAGATAAATGGCATGAACATAAATTGGGAAACGTCTGTCAAATATTTAGGAATATATTTAGACACCAAATTAACTTTTAGCACTCATGTTGCCAACACATTAAGGAAAATTGCGATTGCTATCAAAATACTATACCCTTTTATAAATATCTGGTGGCGTACAGATCAGGTCCGAAAATCGGAGTCATCAACATACTTTTGCAGCGTGACTTCGATCACATTAAGGGATATTGCGAGGATTGGAAATTGAGGATCAATTTCCAAAAAACCGAAACAATTCTGTTCAGGACCCCAGTGCAGAGGGCTTCTTACGATACCAGAAAAAACTTGAAAAAATTGTGTATCATTGGACAGCATGGACGGCCGTTGGCGGTGAGAAGTGAAGTCAAATACCTTGGCATCTGGCTTGACAAGTTTCTGTATTTTAATAAAAATGTGGATGCTTGTCTGGCCAGGGCTAGGGGGGCTTATGCTATGACAAGAAGATTGTTTCATAGCAGTCAACTTGATTCAAGGGTGAAAGTCATTTGCTACATGGCCCTCATAAGGCCGATCATCGCTTACGGTTGTCCCGTGTGGTTCAATGTATCACCATCCTACATGGAAAGGATACGGCTGTTTGAGAGGCGTTGTCTCCGATCCTGCTTAGGATTGTACCGAACGCCGGACTCCGAGTACATAAAATATTATCGCAACGAGGTTCTATACAATGGGGCTCAATTGAATAGAATTGATAATTTCCTAATTAAGGTGACTCGAAGGCACGCTTCAAGGGCGATGAGTAGCGACAACAGCCTGATATTTGGGGCTTATTACCCCAATAAAATGTACATGGAGAGTGCGCTCATGTCCGGCTTTATTCCACCAGAGGCATTCATTTATACCGATTCGTTAGGGTTAATACAAGACAGGAACGGTATCCCGGTTTTATACCATCGCTACCGTGACGCGCGGGACAAGCGGCTAGTCCGCGATGGGTACGTCGGCAATGCTCCGGAGCACCTCCGCTTTAGCACGGCGGTACCGGATCGCGATAGGACCGACGCTGAAAAGCAGCGCACCGAGTTTTGGTGGCTAAACGAGGAAAGTATTTCTGCACTTCCTCATGTCTTTGCGGACTCTTAGTCCACTCCTTAGTATTTAGGTAAATTAAATTTAGGTACAAGGTCTGGGGCTGGGCTTATGCACCATATTTTATTTAATATGGTTGCATAAATGCTTGCTGGACCCAATGACGCAATCGGGATGGCAAACCCTCGGGGCATATGCAACGAGTGCTTGCCACCCCGATTATAACTAAGTTAGGTTTAAGTAGTTAAGTAGTCTTAAGTAGTGTTAGTTAGGTTTAACTAGTCTTAAGTAGTCTAAGTTAGTTTTAGTCTAGATTACGTTTTTATATAAAACAAAAAAATTTTTTTACTGTTTAAAGTTTTAATTTTTTCTTTAAAAAAAACAATTAAATGTCTTAATACTAATAATAAGAAACAAATGACAAACTTAAGCTGAAAAGCAAAACAAAAATGTTAGTTATAAGCTTCCAGCGCCCGCTATGGGCCGCTAAGTTAGATTAAGTAGATATGTTATTGATAAGTTAGATATTAAAAAAAAAAAAAAAAAAAACCCTTTTATAAATCGGAAGTCAATGCTCTCGAATGAAAACAAAATAATTATCCATAAAGTGATCTTCCAGGCTGTTCTTCTCTATGGTTGCCAAGTTTGGGGAAATATTGCAATGTGCCATATTAAAAAATTACAAATATCCCAAAACAAATTATTAAAAATGATGCTCAACTTACCGTGGCATCACTCAACTTCGAATCTTCATAATAGAGCGAATGTTGAATTGGTCGTTGACAGAATCCAGAAGTTAAATCTTCGTTTTTTGGACCGCTGTAATTTTTCTGATAACCCTCTTATACAAAACTTAATTATGAATTAATTTAGATAAATAGTTAAGAACCTTTTAATAAACTCTCCCTCCTTGAGCATTTATGATTATTTATTTATTTACCTTATTATTTATTAAATTATACTTTATGTTATTAACTTATTTATTCGTTTGAATTGTTATTAGTTTATTTACTTGTTTAGTTGTTATTAATTTATTTATTCGTTCAATTGTTATTAATCTATTTATTTGTTTAACTGTTAAATTATTTATATGTTTATTTATTTATCTACATATTTCCACATATCTACATATTTCCATATATACATGTATTTTCGGGTTAAATTTTAGAGTTTTTTTTAACGTGACTTGCGAATCGAATTCCCAGCTAATGCTTCGACCGATTTTGATGGTCGACCACTTATTATAAAGCTGAAGAGGTCTTGTTAACGAAAAATATACAACATTACATAAAAAATACATTGAATCAGAAATACGCGTCATTTTGTAAATCTGAACTATCCAAAATCATCTTTCCGTTTTTGTTCCATAAAACTGATTAAATTGGGCTTACAACTCCAAAACAAAAGTTTTCTCCATATTTATTTTACACCAAATAATACTGGATCCAAAATTATGTTCATAAAAGCGTTTTTAAAAAAAACATGTTTTTTCGGGATAAATTTTAGAGTTTTTTTTTAATGTTTGGGACGTCTAGCGTGACTTGCGAATCGAAGTCCCAGCTAATGCTTCGACCGATTTTGATATTTCCATATATCTATAAATATCACTACGTACCTTATTATTATTATTAAGTTATTTATTTATTTATTTTTTTAATTTATTTATCTAGTCAATAGTATCGCTATATTATTATTGATTATATTTATTATTATTTATATTATTATATATTTTCAAATTGAAGGTTTTTTTTCGTATTTTCCCTCAGTATTATTATATTTTCCTCAATGTTAATTGCTCAATTATGTTTAAAATCATGTTTCAGAAGAAAGATACATATTATCATATCTCTGTATTGTAAAATGTGTGGTAACTAACCTATTGTAAATTTATATACGAAAAAAAATATCTATCTATCTAGTCCATTTTTAACAAGATTCACCATAAATTCATCCTGCGACCAAAAGCAACAAAATATATATTGTTGGGGAATAATATACACCAGTTCGATATAGTATCTAACTACAAAAGATCTAATTTTTCTAAGCACAACCTTCCGACAGATATTTTTCCCCAAATACCACATTTATTTAGATACGAGATGAATCAAAAATTTAAACATTTTAATTAATTGCTGTTTCTTCCAGAAATTCTCTAATGTTCATCCTCATTAGTATTTGTGTATGCATTATTGCCCTGTGTGCGCTATCTATACAACTTACATACACCTTCCTCCTACGCGTATGTCAGTCAGATACAGCATCTTCTTTTTTTTTCAGCTTAGAGATAATTTGTAATTTCGGATGTGGGCGGAATAGCGTCATATATTTTTTTAATATGTATTTCCTTTAAGTTTTTGGAGTAAATACATAAACACTTTTTTTTTTTTAAATGTTAACCCCAACTATAGCAGCTGCTGCGTAGCCGCGGTCATTTAGGAGCATTTGTGGTTTTATTTGGGGCATGTTGTACGAAAAGAAAACAACATAAGATATAACACAAACTATAGATTAATTGCAACAAAAGATAAATATGTTAGATTAAGACGAGTACATAGAAATAAATAGATTTATAGGTCTAGAATGCTTAACAAATAAATTCGAGTAAAATTTAAGCAAATTATTTATTTTTGATGACGACACAATCGCTTACATTTGATTTTCCAACAAACTTAATATAAAAAATAAGTATTTACCATGTCAACAGCATAGAACGATGGAATGAAATAAGTCTTAAAAAGTGTCTGAAAATGAGATGAGAAGTGTGATCATGACTACGGATCCTTCTCGGATTATACAAGGTGGCGCAAAAATAACCTTCCGAAGTTTTTTGGCTGTAATTTAAAAAAAAAAATTAAAAACTTTGATTCTTCTTGTGGATTCTTGTGGACGGAATTAATAAAAGGTGGGCCAAAATAAGTCATCCGATGTTGTTTGGCTCTCATTTTTTTCTAAATGGTTCGCGCAGTGTGTGCCGTTCCTCCGTCCTGTTGGAACCGCATGTCCTTCAGTCCTAATTCGTCCAATTGCGGCAGAAAAACCTCGGTTGTAAACATGGCCCTATAGCGCGCACCGTTCACTGTTGTCATTTGATAGGCGGTGTTTTTGAAAAGACATGGCCCGAAGACTCCTCCAGCATGAACAGCGCACCATTCAGTAACTTTAAGCGGCAAGGAACCAAGTTTTTCAAAGTTTTCTTGGTAAAAATTTTGTTACTTTTGTATTTATATATTAGATAATAGGCCTCAAGGTAATAGAATTATGTTATCGAGTAATTTAGGGCGCCCGCATAGGGCAAGTAAGTTAAGTAGTTGATAAGTAGGCTAGTTTTTTCATGAATTTTTGTCTAGCATGTAAGTTAGTTTTAAGAAAAATAAAATAAAAATGAATTTAAAAAAAAATAAAAGTAACTTTAAGCGGGTGTAATGGCTCCTCGTGCATAGCTCGTGGATTTTTGGTGACCCAGAAGCGATAGTTTTACGTTTTCACGTACCCGCTGAGGTGGAAATGAGCCTCATCGCTCATTATGATTTTGGTCAAAAAATCGTTCACTTCGCTCTCGAGATTGAGGATAGCTTGGGCGTAGGATACACTCGTTTGGCGTCGACAGACAGCAGCTGATAAACGTATTGGATTTTGTACCGGAACCTGCTCAATCTTTGACCAAAATCCGCCTTAGGGACAACCGGCTGTTAGCTAGTTGCGAGGCACGGCATCTGGTCGATGTTTCCAGCGACAGCTCGACATCCTCGGCAACAGCGGCGATATTCTCGGCACAACGGCTTCGTCCATGAAATCTTACTAAATTCGAGTTCTGGAACGCGGTCAGTCTCATACTTATAACTTTATAGGCCACAACAACAAGTTCCACAAGTCCATAATATTCGTTCCACTAACCACTCCTATAACTTTATTCTGTGGTTTCAATGAGCAAGCCTCACGCGACAACATGACCAAGTCAGAGTGAATTAGTTGACTTTCGAGGAATGGTCATTTTTGTTAACAATGAAATGTGATTGCTTTTCGTTCGTTCTCGTTTACAGGGACCCCCCACATTATGAATAATATTATGTAAATCACAAATTACAAATAATAATTTAAAAAAAAAAATACGAATTTACCGAACACAATAAAGAGTGACTTCTCAAAGTTAGCTCGGACAGCACCCCTGAGGTACGTCGTATCTGTATCTCTCAAACCGTTATAGTTTTATTGATAATTTTGCTATGTTTAACGCAAATTACGAAAAGACTTATCCGACGTATACGCCAATTAAGATTTTGCACATAGGTATTTGGAACGACGATTTAAAGGGTGATCTCAACCCCTTAAGCTTGAGCAAAAATTATAAAAAAATGGTTATAACTACATCAATGTAGGCAAAACAGTGGGATTCTGCCATCACATAAACTGGTGTCATTACTCATAACCATATCATATTCTGACCTACGACTTCGTCCAACGCCCGAATTGATCAGTGACTGTCTCTTGATACAGGCTTTCATTCGCATTATGTACAAGGTGGGGAAAAAATAACCTTCCGATGTTTTTTTGCTGTAATTTAAAAAAAAATGAAAAACTTTGATTCTTCTTGTGGATTATTTTTATTCGGTCTTTTAATTTTTTTTTTACATCAAGTCGAGAATATGAAGTCATGTAAATGGCCGCCGCCACAGTTGATTTTCATTTGAGCCCTTTTTATGGCATTTTCCATCACTTTGGCCAAAACTTCCGGCGATAGGTCCTCACATTCTTGACGGATATTGAGAGCTGCAAGAGGCTGAGGCTTGCTGACATAAACCCGCGACTTCACTTCAAAAAGCCCCACAAAAAGAAGTCTGGAGCGGTCAAATCAGGCGATCTTGCTGTCCAGTGCAAATCGCCAAAATGGGAGATCAGGCGCCCGGGAAATGCATCCTTCAGCATATCGGTTGTGGCACGTGCAGTGTGTGCCGTTGCACCGTCCTGTTGGAACCACATGTTTTCCAATCCCAATACATCAAGTTGCGGCAAAAAGAACTCGTTGATCATTGCTCTGTAGCGCTCACCATTCACAGTAACCGTTTGGCCCGCGACGTCTTCGAAGAAAAAGGTCCGATGACTCCCCCAGCGAAAACAGCACACCATACAGTGACTTTGAGCGGGTGTAATGGCTCTTCGTGGGTTACACTCGGATTTTCAGTGCCCCAGGAGCGTAAATTTTGCTTATTTACGTACCTGCTAAGATGGAAATGGGCCTCATCACTCATGATTATTTTTGATGAAAAATCATCTTCCTCTTGGTGGTGATTAAGGATGGCTTGAGCGTATGTAAGACGCGATTGGCGGTCAGCAGCTGGACTTTGTACGGAAACATCTTCAAATCTCGTACCAAAATTCGCTGTAAAGACCGTCGACTGATACCCATTTGCGTGGCACGTCGTCTGGTCGATGTCGACGGCGGCGCTTCCATGACATCTTCGGCTACAGCAGCAATATTCTCTGCAGAACGGCTACTCCGGGGTCTGCCACGCCTGGCGGCATCTCGTGTTGTGCCAGTCTCTTCGAGGCGAGCGGCTAAACTTCGCAGTGTTTCACCAGTAGGCGTTGGACGGCTAGGAAATCTGCGACGAAATTCACGTTGTGCCAAAGTCACCGACCGATTATTGCTCAAATAAATAGTGTCACCAATATTCCGCGTTCTGGAGCAGTGTAGCGTAACATTGTTTATTTACGTGTATTTCGCATGTGTTTACTACACAAATGTCAAAACAGAACTGACATTAGGGGCCAATCGCAAAATTTATAGCATTTTCTGATAGGAGGATTCCTTTTGCGCTACCTTGTATGTCGACGAGAATTGGGATTTGCTTTCCATCAAAAACGACTGCGTCGTACGCAACTTGGTCTTTCATTGTGATGTGGGTGAAGGATCAAATGGCAACCATACCAGATTTTGAAGATAACAATAACAATAACCGTTTTGGTTACGGTGTTTCTTATTGGCTTGCCAAGCACCACCCTTAAAGACCCCTAGATAAATGTAATCTATCTAGTTTAACTTTTAACTAAGGAGAAGACTACCAGTCCATAATGAACTGAGAAGCCGCTGAAATACTATCCTCAATATTCAACCCCGGAATGCGGTGTATTGCCATTCTGTATTAATTTCGTCAAGATCTGAAATCACTGTTCTGCCGACGTACCCATCGTGGATCAACCGCTTATCTGACGTGCCACCTTTTCGAAGATTTTATACCGATTTACCATCCCTCTCTTAAGTTTACCTTAAGGAACCGATGTAAATGAATGATTCAAGCGGGATAATCAACTGAGCCGCATGGTGTAGTACCTTGTAACGATAATATTTTATGTAATCGGATTCTCGAGTTCGGTAGAATCCTCAGCAGGTTTTACCAGTTAGCATAGGAAGGTACAAAATTGAACGCCGAAACGCATGTTTTCACAAAATCATTGACAAATTATTAAATAACAGAACACTTGCTCTCTTGGTATCCGAAATATTGGGGATTATTACATTCCATGAATTGTCGATGGGTGCTCTGCTACTGTTATCATGATTAGGCTTCAAAATAAAAGTTTTATATCCCACTAGTTGCAAAAGTTGTGTTTCCAAGACATCAGCGAACGCGTTCTAACAATCCGCATCAAGGCCAAATTCGCCAACATAAGCCTTGTATGCGCTCACGCCCCGACGCAGGAAGAAGATCATATCGCGAAAGGAACTCCTTGACAAGACATTTGAGCAACTACCGAAGTGCGATGTTAAAAACGTGCTGGGAGATTTTAACGCAAAGGTAGGAAAAGAAGACATCTTTAGCAGTATTGCCGGAAAACATAGCCTACACGACAACACGTCTGGTAACGGACTTAGGCTAATTGACTTAGCTATGGAAAGAAATGCCACTAAAGCCGGCAGATGGTCTCCAGATCAATGAATGGTCAACCAAATTGATCACATTGCGACCGACAAGAGGCACGCGTCCAGTATTTTGGATGTGCAAACATTTCGAGGAGCTAACATCGACTCGAACCACTTCCTTGTTGCAGCCAAGGTAAGAAAGCGGATATCTACCACGATCCAACATACCAGAAAGCCTGTGAAGAAATTTAATGTAGAAATACTGCATTCGGAAGAGACCGCCGAGAACTTCGCGTTACGCGTATCCCTTAACTTTTTGATTTACACCATACCACCAGCATTGAATGTCGGAGAATAAAGGCAAAGATGCCAACAAGCCGTTAGATCAGCCGCAACTGTTGTGCTAGGTTTCTCGAGCCCACTAGCAAGAAACCATTGGTTTGATGAGTAATGCCGAGTAATGCTCACAGCCCAGAACGAGACCTACAATGCTTAGTTGCAGGTGAAGACGAGAGCTGCCATTGAGCTCTATAGGCAAAGCAGATGGTAAGAACCCCAGCATAAAGAAGATTAAAAGAGCAAGAACAGCCTGATCGGGGACATAGAGAGATGCCACTTCAGGAACGATGTTCGCAAGTTTTATAAAAGTGTAAAACGTCAAAGCCAAAGAATCGAACAGAATCCTGTCGAGGTGTACAGGGAAATGTCGTAGTTGAGACACAATCGATGCTAGAATTTGGAAGAACCGCTTCTGCGGACTGTTAAACGGCGATCCTAGAAAAAACACAAGAATTCCAAATCGATACCCACCGCCTATTTATCGATTTCAAAGCGACATATGACAGCCTTTACAGAGACGAACTATACAGAACCATGTCTAGTTTTGGTATACCGCACAGACTCGTTCGTTTTTGTTGGATGACGAGGAGGAATTCTCGCTGCTCAATCAGGGTCGAAAACGACCTCACCGCCACATTCAATACCAAAACAGATGTAGGCAAGGAGATGGGCAGTCATCTGACTTCTTTAATATGATTCTCGAGAGGTTTGTGAATAACTCCCGAGACAATACCAGAGGCACAATTTTTCAAAAATCGGTGCAACTACTAGCATACGCCGATGATATTGACATCATTGATAGGACTCAACGTGATGTCGTAGCCACGTCTGCTAGTATAAGCAAGGAAGCGGCAAAATAAGTTTAGCAGTAAATGACTGTAAGATTAAGTAACCTGTCAACAAGAAAGAACACACAACATCGACGAATCGGACAGAACGTCACCATTGACAGATATAACTTTGAGGTAGCACGGCTCTTTGTCTACCAGGGCTCCGCTATCAACTCTGACAACAACATCTCTTTAGAAATTAAATGAAGAATTAGTCTTGCCAACCGGATGAAGAAAACCTTGGTCGATTCGAGAGGAAAATACTTCGAAAAATCTTCGGTCCCGTTCGCGTTGACGGGCTATGGAGATGAAGATTCAACAAAGAACTATACGAGCTGTAAAGCGACGTGCCTCTTGTCAAAAAACTCCGCATTGGACGTTTAAGTGGGTTAGGGCATGTAGAACGAATGGACAGCAATATTCCGGCTCGTCGAGTCTTCGATTCTCAGTCGGACCTAGGACGCAGTAGAATAGGACCTCGTCTTAAGTGGCTCGCACAAGTAGAAACCGACCTCAACGCAACTTGAGGCAGTTGCAGGACCGGACTAATTGGATTGGGACGCTGGTTGAGTCCCAGGTTCATTCCGTTCTGTTGCGTCAGTTTTGGTCACATCGGACAGGGTGATACCCTTTGGCCTATCATGTCAAGTAGTCTTTTTTGTATTTTTCTTTGGCTTACGATTTAATTGGTGCAGTGATGTTGAATCACGTCCCAATCTATTATTTTGTAGTTCTGATTTGACATTTTCCCTGAAAGCCTTAAAATCTATTATCTGGTTTTTAACTAAGTGGTACATATCTATATTGTTACATAACTCGCTATCTACACCTGGGATAACCTCTTATACATAAAATAAGAGAAATTGCCTTCCTAGTATGTTTTGAAATTTACCTCAGTAAGCTTTCATATTGATTAAATTTTTTTTTTTTTTTGGAACACCGGCAGCTGCCAAGTATCGTTAAATATTACATCTCTTGCGTTGACACGTGTTCAACACTCTATATACACCATTACTCGATAACTGCGATAACATCTCAGTCAGGCATGAAGAGTACGTGCTGGAGACCACAACAACAAACAATTAAAGCAAATAGCCTACAACCTTAAATCAGCGCTGTTTTATTCACAAGATATGAATTAATTGTTGTTTTTCCGACAGTGACCTAAGAAATGTGAACATTTGTCAAAACGTCAATCAAAATAGAAATGTGTCCGTCGCATCAGTTTTTAATAGCACAAAGTACTTTAAAAAAAATCGTTTGGCGTAGTGTTCCTTCCTAAAATAACTGTTAGCTATATTTTTATAAATACATTCGTTCGTTTCCCTTATAGATGAATTTCCATTTAAATATTCAATCCAAATAACTATTAGCAATAAATGATAATACAGGACGTGCAAGTAAACAATTGCGCGATTAATTGCAAACGTGCGATATTTTCTTCTATTTTGCGGTATAAAATTTGATCATGCGGTGGCTTAATTTTTTGTGGGTTTTTGCGATATTTTGTATCATTATTGATGATTTCAACAATACAAAATACTAATAAAAATCGAGTGGTGCACGACTTGGTCGTACGCATCTTTCTCGTTCACAGCGAGTTAATTTGACTTTTTTTTTTTTATTAATTTGACCAAAATACACAAAAATATTTATTTTGAGTTATGATGCGAAATGCTATTAACAATGTCGAAATCTGATTATACGAACGTAATTGACAGTAATCGGAGTCCATGTGAATAACTATTTTCCGTTATTGGCCAAAACTTAAAATTGCGTTTAGGGATAATCGGGCCAAAACCAATTATATGCAATTCATGAAAACAGTAATAGTGGAATACAAATTAAATTCCATTCAATCTGGAAAAATTGTTTGCGAGAAATTGACAATTTATATGGTCTATATGAAAAAATCCCTTATATGGATTTTCTCAAAAAAAAAAAAACTTTGTATGCAGTTTTGTTGCAACTAATATGCTGATAGTATATAAAAATCAAAATCTTTAAAGCCTTTTTTGAGAAAATTGAGGTTATGTATGATTTTCATATGGCAGCTACCGGTAATAACATGGCTAAAAGCAAACAAAAATGCCCTAGAATTATGTCCAAGCAAACGGCATACGAAGTTTGAAGAAAATCGGTCAAGTCGCTTAGGCTGGAGAGGATTGTACGGACCGACGAATCGAGGAAACAACGGACGGAATTCCAAAAAACACTTTTTTTGGTTCCGCTATATTCGAAATGTTCGAATCAATCAAAATCTTGATTTCGAAATTTTCACGAAAACAATATCTTTCTCTTTGTAAGGACGGTGCGCACGTGCACACATGAGAATCGAGATCCAAACATATGGCGGGCTGTGCCAGAACGACGCGCCGTAGAACAATTTTTCTCGAATGCAGTGTGTCATCTGTATGACTTTATAATCTTTGATAAAATTTAATTCACACCGTCCCAAAGGAAGTTTCACTACAAAAATACACATAATGTGTGTAATTAATATGAACGAATAAATGCCAAACTTTGCCATCAATACCTGCTCACGACGATAGTTTATAATGAGTTTATGAGTTCATCATGTGTAGGGTATTTCTAAGTTGGTTGTAAGATAATAAACGTTAATTTTAGGGCCTATAACAAGATAAAGTTTTACCAATTTTCTTCCCTTTTTCTTTTTAGACTTCTTTTAGTCTTGTATTTTTTTTTTTTGCAAGGATAAAAAATGTTTGTTGAGCTGTGATTTATGGTGAGAGGGAATGAACTACCTTCGTCCGACAAGTGAAACCGAACAATCTTTAGATACGTTTTAAGGAAAATTTAATACCGATATATGGAGGCGCTATATGAAGGTACTGTTAAAATGGATTACAATTGCCCAACTTACAATTTTTCTTCTACACAGAATAAATTTTCAATTTCACGAAGTAATTTCTTTTATTGAGTTTTTTTGTAATTGTGTGGAAAAGTTCAGCATGTATAAAAACTCTTTTAGGTAAATGCACAGACTTTATAGAAGATGAAATGGTATACTACTCCTAAGAAGTTGAAAATATGTTTTGGTAGAGCTTCCGCTGAAGTAATATAGAAGCATTATGTATAAAGTTTGTGACTTAAGGCTTATATCAGCTTTTGCTTCTCATTTTTTTCGATAAGCTATCATGCAAACGTTTTGTTCTATATACAGACACCCATTTCTTAGTATAATCGCATTTAATACACATAACAAATGAAATATTCCCAATTTTATATGATTGTCCTGATTGCTAGAGCTGATGTCTATGATTCGTATCTATAAAAAAAATTAATGTGTAGTGGACAAATGATAGAATCTGACAGCCATTTCTTCGTCTTTCAATCAATGGTGTTACAGAACACGTTTCAAGTGGCTTGTTACTGAGGCCACACTGGCATGTTGCAGAGAATAGCGTAGTGAATGTCGTGGTGGACCGGCCGTGCAAAGAGACCCGAGTTCTAATCCCAATAATAGCCTTATTTATTTGATTAAATTTGTTTTCATAAATAACAGTGTTCACAAATAAATTTTTGTTAATAATATTAAAATGAATATTAAAACAAAAACAAATATTGTATGATAGAAATTACAACAACAACTTGTTTACAGACAACACTTACTTACTTACTTACTTAAGTGGCGCTACAGTCCGGAATGAAACTGGGCCTCAACCAACATGCCTCTCCAATTAGCCCGGTCCTTAGCTAACTGCCTCCAGTTGCGCACTCCAAGTTGGTTGAGGTCGGTTTTTACTTGTGCGCCCCACTTAAAGCGAGGTCTTCCTCTACTGCGTCCGACGTCTGGCTGGGAATCGAAGACTCCGCGAGCCGGAGTATTGGTGTCCATTCGTTCTACATGCCCTAGCCATCTTAAACGTCCAATGCGGAGTTTTTTGACCAGGGGCATGTCGCTGAACAGCTCGTATAGTTCTTGGTTGAATCTTCCACTTTATAGGCCGTCAACGCAAACGGGACCGAAGATTTTTCGAAGAATTTTCCTCTCAAATCGACCAAGGATTTCTACATCCGATTTTGATTGGGTCCATGCTAGTAGTGCGGTAGTCGCTCATAGGATTTGTTAAGGAGCTCATAGAAGCAATCCTTAGCTATATCATCTTTTTCCTCCGTGGGGGCGTGAGCGCATATAAGGCTAATGTTGGCGAATTTGGCCTTGATGCGGATCGTTACAATGCGTTCGCTAATATCTTGGAAACATAAGACTTCTTGCCTAAGTCTGGCACTTATTACAAATCCGCATCCGAATAGTCGCTGTTTCTGCTCACTATAACACGGTCCGTAGTAGATGTCACAGTTTTTCATCCTCTTTTTGCCCGGCCCATCCCATCGTATTTCCTGGATGGCAGTAATATCTGCTTTGTAGCAGTTTAGGGCTTCCGCTAGTTGTTCGCTTGCACCTCTCCTGTTTAATGTTCTCACATTCCAGGTGCAGATACGAACGTCGTTGTCCTTTTTTCGTTTAGCCGTATCGTCAACAATAAAATCAGTCCTTTCCGAGGCTTTTGGTTGCTTCGTAACCTTTAGATTTTTCCATGATTGGGTAGTTGACCCAAAGCACAACCCCCAACCTGGAGGGCCAGTTCCAATATATTAGATACCCCTAGGACACGGGGCCATCAGTATCCACGACGGGATTGAGCGCTGCCGTTGGCCTTTCGGTTCATCCGCCACCAGCTCTGTTCAAGGGGCCTGACTAACCCTTGAACTTCCTAGACAACATACCTGTTGTCCGAATATGTCGAAGCAGCTTGTCTAGGTTCGCCTGGGACAGCAGGCCGGGTATTCATTCCGTGCCATTCTGACCTGACTGTTTATAGTGTTGCTGTTTTTCGTCGTGTTATCAACACTCGCGCTTATCGTTTAGCCAGTCAAATCCGGTTGGATGAGACCAGTACCCGATGGTTACCACTTGGAGGTAAAAATATGCACTTGATGTGTAGTCAGGGTTACAGACAACACCATTTTGGTTAAAGTTGTAGCTATTTCAGACATTACCAAGTATCCTCATCAGATTTCTTCTAATAGTGACGCTAATTCAACGTTCAGTTCTCTGCATGATTATTGAAAGATTTGTATTCCATAACCGGGGATTGAACTTGTAACCCCGTCCCTAGTGACCCAAGTACCGACCTACCAACAAATGTGGTAGGTGCAGAAATAAATAAAAAAAAAAACAATTGAATTTTTGTTTTTTGTGAGTTTCGTTAAGGAAGCCTTATAGATTCACGTAGAGTGCGTTTCGATAAGAATTCATATAGTAAATTTCGCTGCATGGAAAATAGTTTCGATAGTGATTTATCGAAGTGAAATTTTTAATTGGGTGTAGCTATAGGAACTCCAAAAATGAAGATTGTGGAAAATCGATTTAGTAGGAATCAATTAGTTCAGTTATCATCGTATAGTAAGAATTAATCAAAATCTCGAGTTCAAAATGTTGTTTAAAAATCTCTTGTACGAGAAAATTTAAAAGTTTATTTAAAATTTGCTCGGTTCTTAATTACCCTATGTTTTATATCCGTCATATTCAGTTTCTGTTAATATTGAAGATTCAACTAAATAGTAAACAAAAATTGTCTATAGCTTTGAGTATAAGAACTTTTAGTGTTTCATTTGTGACAAAAACAAACAATTACGTTAAGAGATATTTAGTTAAAACTAATTGTAAGACATTACTACTTACGTTAAAAGTATCTAAGGTATTCAATTTCATTCGACTAGACGGATATCCGAGCTAAGTGCGTATCAAAACTAATTAACCGCTTTGGGAAGGGGCATACAAAAATGGCCCATAATGTTGGCCGACAAAACAATTCCAAAAACAAATTTTCAAGAACATCGGTTCCTTTAATCCTTATTCCCAATGCAAGAACAAAAACTCATGAATACGAATATTTTCCGTATTCAACTCAAATTTAGCATTTTTTTCTTCAAACTTGCAAAGTCCTATGTGGGCCCATAGCGATACCCCTTTCTTGAAAACTTTTGGTACCTGAAAAAAGATTGTTGTGTAAGTTTAAAGTGTTATACTAATGTGATTTGCGTTGCTCCTGCACGGAGCATCTGCCCTGAAGCACCGATCTTCCGTTTCTGTTGCTAGCTTCACCAAGGCCTCGTAGTAAAAGCTGTCATGGAGTCTGTTACAGCTGCTGCTGATCGCGAGCCAGTGACAAAGTAGGTGGGTGATGCATCCATCGACGTCTGGATCTCCGATTTTCCTACTTATTTGGTGTCAGTCAGTTAGTCTGATTATATTCGAGTGCTTACCCAACATATTGTGAATGATTTGTAACCTGTTGTCACTCTCACCGCTATAAAAATGCAAGCTCTGTTCAGAGATATAAGCTTCTTTGATTTGCTATCTCTTAATTCTGGCCATAGGTCTTTGGTGTGTTTGCAAGTGTTAATGTTTTGCCACCACGATTTTGTTACAATTTGCGTGACGCCATGTCGTGTGCTACGGTCTTTAGCATATATTAGGATATCACATTAAATAAATGTAAGCATCCTTAATGGCATTCATAGATTCGTAAATTTACATATAATTTCCATCGGTAATTCCAAGTGAACATCTCGTAAACACAATCACTGTAGTGAAGAGCGTACACTGATTAAATATAGCCAGAGCGACATTTAATTAACCTCGTTGAATAACTTTTTTAAATAACGATGCCGAGTGTGAACAAAATCATCTTAAATACGATTTAACATCGCAATGGATTATTTATGTTCTTTTGGTATGAGTTATTGCTTAATTAAAGTATTTGACTGTTCAGAATATTAACGTATGCAACACAATATGCAGTAAAAGTTAAGTATTCACCAAATGAAATTTATATCCAATTACATGGATGGAAATTGTTTGTTGCTATTGTATAATATCCTACGTTTCTCATTAAGTTAAGAAATCTGTGTAAACGTAATATATTGTAAAATTTGTAATTGCGTTCTGAAAATACCTTTTTATTATTGCATGTAACAATAGCTAGTACTTGACGATGTAAATCATTGGAATAGCATGTTAGTCTGTTTAATTGCTACTCACGAAGTTCTTTTCAGTGAACTTTATTATTTTTTGGATTGCTATATCAGATGCAATCTGTGGAGTTCAAAGATGAGCTATGTTTCAATTTTAAATCGCCACTGTAGTTTTGGGAATGAATTATTGTCATTTGGACCACATATGTTTTTTTTTTTTTTTTTTGATTTAAGAAGTTCAAGACTTTCTGGTCCTAAACGCATACTGATAAGGACCGATAAAGTTGATAAAGGGTTTCAGGCGCTCATATATAGCGGCAGACACAATCTAGTAATCGATGTTGAGGGGAATAATGCTTTGAAGCCATCCCAACTAAGAATTATTCCTCTACAAGGCAATAAAATGCTATTTCCATAAGCAATTATTTCTGTAAGCCTTATCGATTGTTTAGGTAGACCCCGTTTAAGAAACTATGCAGGAAAATTCACAAGCATAACCGAAATTATGATAGTATAACCTCTGTAAGTTTGTTTTTAAACTTCCGAAGATGTTTGTACACTGTAAATGCACCATACCTTAAGATGATTCGAAAGTTAACTTTAACAAAATCGCCTAACGGCGTTATTTGAGGAGTACAGGGATGACATTTTGTTTGTAGATAGATTGATTGATGGAATTTCTAACTCCAATTAAATACATTATCCAGAAAATTAACTTTACCATCAGGGAGCGATGCAAAACAATAAAAAACGTTTTACAACTTTTAGTTGCAATCGGTCAACATCGTCTTACTGAAGGAGAACAAGAATGAGATGGGTGGCTTTCTAAATCCTCTTTAATATACTACTCCTGCAAGTTAACTTTAACATCAGGGAGCGATGAAAGACAATAAAAACGTTTAACAACTTTGACTTGCAATCGGTCAACAGCGTCTAACGGCGTTATTTGAAGGAGTACAAGGATGACACTTTGCTTGTAGATCGACTTTCAAAATCGACTTTGATATACTACCCCGAAAGTTAACTTAAACATCGGCTAGCGATGGAAGACGTTAAAAACGTTTAACAATTTTTAGTTGCAATCGGTCAACATCTTCGAACGTCATTACATGAAGTCGTACAAGGATGACAATTTGCTTGTAGATATGTAGATAGATAGACAGTTAGACTAAAGGGCTTTCTAGATCATATTTAAACTACCCAAAAACTAAACAGAACTTCGCACGAAGTTAATCCGAAGCATGTCATTTCTAGAGCTTACAAATGAAGGCTTACATTTTTTCACATTAGGTGGCCCATAATATATGGTTATTCCATAGATGTACACTTAATAACTAGAGTTGAGGAAATTAAAGATATGGGCGTTACATTTGATTCGAAACTAAATTTCAAAAAAACATATAGACAGTACAATATGCAAAGGAAATTCCCTTCTTAATCGATGCAAAAAATATTTCACCCCCTCTGATCTAAAAAATAAATGAAATTATGGCGCAACAGGCTCGTTAGTACCCAGGGCCTAGCTTTTTTTTCTCACAACCATTCATGTGTGCGTGTGTACTTCTTAGAACGATGGCGGGACCTCCTGTTTTATGCCGAATCCGAACGGCTAAGTTGAGAAAAGCTTTTCATGACAATTGATACTACTCGGACGATTTGTCAGCTCATCACGAGAGGAGGGCCAGTGAAAAATCATTAAGGTGTTGCTACGGCTGGGAATCGAACCCAGACCTTCTGCGCGGCGGTTCATCGCACTAACCATCGCGTCACTGAGCCCTCATTCTGGCCTCTGATCTGGCCTCAATATATAAAGTGTATAGACGCCCCAAACTTGAGTTCAACGCCCACATCTGGTCAGGTGCAGCAAAAACATCATTGCACCTACTCGATAGGATACAAAAGCGAGCGATAAAACTGAAAGAAGATCCAACCGTAGCGAACTCTATAGTCTCGCTTGAACATCGTTGGAATATCTCCTGCCTAACACTTTTTTACCGCTATTTTAACAGGAAATGCTCAATCGAAATAGCCAGCTGCATTCCGCCACTTCAAACATTCAATCGTGATACTCGCCATGCCATGAATGCTAATCAATTCACCCTAAAGCCTACCTTCGGACGTACTATGAAATATACAGATTCATTCCTTTACCGAACAACACGAATGTGGAATGCTTTACCAAACTGAGTCTTTCCTCCCCATTGCAATTTAAGGAAATTCAAAACCAATGCACATCGGTATCTCCTCTTTTCTTCTTCTCAATTTCCTTAATGCCCGCGCTGTTTCCAAACTCTATAAGGGTATTCATAAAACGTTTAGCAAGTGCTAATTATAAAACGTTGAACGTTTCTTCTAGATGCTCGGCAAATAAATCCGCTTTCTCTTTGTCTCCTTTTGCCCATTCGCCATTAGCTTTTCTGATTGGTGGCGAGTGTATTTTGGGTTTCCTTATGGACTTCATGGCTTTCCATAGTCTTGTCAGCAGTCAACCCCTCGAGGTATGTAGAAGTCTCGTGATTTCTTAAATCCTGTAGCTCATTCTTGAGTTTGTTACAGTGATAGTTCAGATATGTTGTATCAGGGGGTGCGCGGGATTGTTGCCATCTCTTGCGCGCTCTCCTCTTTTCTCGTATGCGGCGATTTCCGGCTGATAGTTGACTTTTTTGTTGCGTGTTGCTGTCTTCCGGAAGGGAGTGTTTTCCCACGCTGCGCTCTGAATGGCTTCCACGAGCTTGTCAATTTCGTCTTCTATTTCGAGCGGTGTGTTTAGTGGCACATTTAAAACCACATTTTCCTTGCAGTCTTTTCTGAAAAGATCCCAGTTAGTTTTTTTTATTAGTTAACCTAGGAGGTCCTTCTTTTTTTGCTAGACTTCCGTCCATTTTCAGAGCATTCTTCGACTTCCGTCTGATTTTTAGTTAGCCCTTTTGCGATAAAAAAGTCGACTAGGTCAGGGATTTTATTTCTGTCAGTTGGCCAATACGTTGGCTTTCCTGTCGAATAAAAGTCCACCCCACGCTTCATACAGGCTTTGTATAGTAGTCTGCCTTTCATTGAATTGCATCTTGAACCCCAGAAAGTGTGTTTCGCATTAAAGACCCCACCGATGATAAAATTAGACTCTATTGAGTCAAAGAGGCGATCGAGGTCGTCGTCTACCAGTCTATATCCCGGGGGGAAGTAACTTCATCCGATGAGGTAGTCTAAATGGTTTATTTTTACAGACACTGAAATTATTTGCATAGAATCAAGTTCTATTTTTATGTTTTCAGAGTGCTTCATACATTCATTGATGTAAAGAGAGTATCCTCCTCTCGCATTTGCCGAAGGATGATGAGCGTGATAACCACTGTACCCATTTATTTTGGGTCCAGAACCCCTTTTTAAGTGGGTTTCCGATGTCAAGCATATATCAATATTGTTTTTCCGTAGAAAAACTTCTAGTTCGTCAATCTTGTTTGTGAGACCATTTGCGTTCCATGTTAGTATCTTCAGAAGCTGTGTCATATTCATGTCTTATTGTTTGGTTTTTGAGGTTTGAACTCGAGCTTGCTCAATTTGTCAAATATAACTTGATTGATCTTGGTTTGTTCATCAAGTTTTTCGTATATCACAGTCAGTAGTTGGCGGATCGGATCTGCTGTATCTGATCTTGTCTGATTTCCCTGTGTCGCAACTTGCGCGTATGATCTCGCACCAGCTAATGCCGATTTTTCCTTTGCGCTTGGGTCAGCGACGTTCTGTTTTATAATTTTTTTTATTTTCTTTTATCTGCTTCCTCCTTTTAACTGGCTTAGTTGTCTTTGGCTTGTCAGCTTTGGTATCTGCTAAGCTTGGGTCTGGGTGTGGCGGTTTCCTGAGAATGTCGCGTCTTTTTTGCAGTTCTTTCGCGATTTCGCAACCTCGATAATTCGCTGGGTGGTTTTTTGTGCAATTGGCGCAGACCTCTGGGGACTGCTTGGTTGTGTTGCACTCTACAGAGAGATGTGTACCGGCACATTTAACGCACCGTGGTTCTTTTTGGCAGTGTGCCTGCGTGTGGTTAAAACCTTGGCATCGTTTGCACTGAGGTACCGTTTTCCTTTCCTTACGCATTGGCTCGATTTTTACCATATTCTCGGTCCGATCAAAGGTGAGCATAAATAGTGGAAGTCCGCGTTTGACTACGGTGTCTTTGTCTCCTTCCCTACATTGCTTTTCCTTCTTGATAATATTCACGGCGTCAAGAATTTTGAAACCTTGGGTTTGTACGTCTTCGACAATGTCTTCCTTTGTGCAAGACGGGTGGAGTCCCCTGGCGAAGACTCGTATCGGTTTTTCGTACTTATTTTCGTAGGTAAACCATTGGATATTCTCTGCGTTTAATCCTAGAGACAGTGCTCGGTAAGAATCAGAGTCCCCTACGTAGATTTTCCACACGTTATTCCGGCGCGAGGTTATATGGTGCTTTGTTCTCAGCGTATTTTTGAGAAGATTACGAAGTTTTCCGTAATCCTCTATCCCGATGACATTTATTGCGGGTGGAGGGTGAGTTTTCGCATGAATTTTTGTCTTTTTTGGTACGTCGGGTACGTTTGGTTCCTTTTGTAACAATTCGGGTGAGGTGACAGCCTTACGTTTTTTGTTAGGTCTTTTCTTAGAGGCGGGATTCGTTTCGCGATCAAGTTCTTCCTCGTCCGTAAAATATTCACTTACTGGACGGTTCGATGTTGTCTCGAGATGTTTCGGTGCACGAATGTTTTTTACATTCTCGTTTTCTTTTCGCAGAGAATCGACTTCCTTTTTAAGCTCAAGGAAGAGTTGCTCCATTTTAATAAGTTTTGCTCGTAAATCGTTATTTTCTATTACGAAGCACTTGTTTTCACTGAGTCCTGATTAACCGGCGGACTTCTTTTCCCGGAGATACACGATCCAGTTGGAGATCGACATATCTTTGTTCTTTTTTCAAAGGCATTTGTCGGCAATATTGTTGGACTTGCACTTGACGCTATCGGTGGTGATCTTAGCGTCGGATTTGCCCTTCGACTATGACCTGTCTGCCTAGGGTGGCCCTACTAGGAGAATACTCTCCCGACAGCATAGCTCATATCATCATAAAGGCTACTCCTTCGGGCGTTAGATTTTAGTCGCCTCCTACGACAGGCATACATTACCTCAAGGCTATTCTAACCCCGTCCTTGCTGGGATAAAAATAAATAAACTTTAACTAAACCCAGTTTTTATGGGAACGATTGGATGATCTAATGTATTAAACGATTCGCACAGCGGATTGTTGCCTTCCCATTTTTTTCTTAAATGGGACCTTTAATGAAACACTGAAAGACTATTTCCTTACTACAAATACTTTCAGTGTTTCCAATTAATATTTAAAATAAATCCTTTTTCAGTCTCTTCCTGTACTTGTACTTTATTCACTATTCCACTCACCAATTACAGGTAAACATAAAACCCATCAACGAACTACAGCACAAGTTTGCTCTTTTGCTCTTCAAAACAATAAACCTTACGCCTGCTTAAGAACTTTGACAAAAGCTTTCCACTAAGGTCATGGTAATTTCATTAAAGCACGGAATTTTTTCCAACTTTTTCTTTATACTCAAAGTCACGCATATTCCAAGCTGAATGGTAGCAATTTCCTAGATAACACTGGGATTTACTTTATCGAATTAAGTTTGGTAAACTTCTGAACTAAGTCGTTCCCATTCATGACTTTTAATTCAAATGTCGTCATAACATTGCTTTTTGTTATCATATATGCGTGTGCTTATTTAAAAAAAAAAAAATACAAGAACTTTATTCACCTACCTTGAGAGATAAGAACCTTCAATGTGATTTTGGTCTTCTCCAGTTCTTTAATAGGAGTAACTAAAACAGCCCCCATACCAATTCGTGAGCCTTAACTTAATTAGACGAAACCAATTTTTTTTTAATCAAAACATGGAAAACGCAATTTCGGGAAAATATGACTGCGATTTTAAAACACGGCATGTCGGTAAAGGTATTGATGTACACTAGATTTCCTTTGTATTGTTTGGCTGTTAAAAGGAGATGAGGTGGTGGTAAAGTTGGATAGCAGTACGACTTATTATAATCCTTGATGGGCATGATATACTAAGGGCATGATAAACTAAGTTATCCGTAACTTTTCTTTCTGCATTTCCAACTCACTGACAACACTTGTTAGAGCGAGAAATTGTTTGATAAATGTTCTTATAAACTATTCGAGCTGAAGATGGGCAAAGTCGTAACTTTACATTTCAGTTGATGTTGGTTAATCTAAACTGTTATGATGGATAAGACAACAAAAGTTTCAATTTTTTATAAAACCCATTTAATAGTTATTTGCCGTATGCATGAAACAGGTAAATGCTGTTACTAGACGATTTTTTAGTAAATAATTGATTTTCATATGCATATACAACTTAAATTAGTGCTAGAGAACAAGCGTTTACTAAGGGACAAAGTAATTATGTACTAATTTTGTAATTATGTTTTGGCTGAATTTTTCTAGCAAATACCTAATACCGTATGCATAAAAAGTAGTAAGTATTATTTGTACAGGGTGGCGCACCAATTGTGCTACAATAAGAAATTCAAATAACTTTTTTTTTAATCGATGTATTTCATTTATTTTTTTTTATTGGTTAGAAAATTAAATTTTATTTTAAATAGTTAGTTGTTTTTAAAGAATTAGATCGCAAATGACCTCCACACTCTCCCACGCATATGCGGCACCTGATCAAAAAATTATTCATTGCGGCCTGAAGAGTTGAAGTTGGGATCGCCTCAATTATTGTCGTTATTCCTGGACTTCGTTTTATACACCTCTTGCTTGACATAACCCCATAAAAAGAAGTCTGGTGCAGTCAGGTCAGGTGACCTTGGGGGCCAGCGAAGAGTGGAGTTCCTAGAAATTAATTTGTTTGCGAATTTTTTGTTTAGCTCCGCCATAACTGGTCTGGCTATATGTGCAGTTGCTCCATCTTGCTGAAACCAAACGCTGTTGAATGGTATACGTCTTCGGCGCAGTTCTGGGTAAAAAAAACTCCTTCAACATCTTTAAATAACGGTCCCCATTGACAGTAACGGTTACACCGTTTTCTTCAAAGAAGTACGGCCCGACAATACACCTTGATGAAACTGCGCATCACACAGTGACTCGTTCTGGGTGCAGTTCCGTCTCATGGAGCATTTCTGAATTAGACTCTTTCCATATACGGCAATTTTGCTTGTTTACATTGCCGTTAAGATCAAAATGGGCCTCATCAGACATGAACAAACAATTGATCAATGTGTTGTCTTCTTCGGCCATTGATATCATTTTTTGGCAAAATTCCAGGCGAACAGGCAAATCCTGAGGGTTTAACTTGCTAGTAATTTGGACTTTGTACGGAAACAAGTTTAAATCGTCATGAAGTATCCGTTGTAATGACCGTCTACTAACTCCAATTTGCCCCGATAAGTTTCCGGTCGAAACGCTCGGATTGGCCTGTATTGCAGATGCTACTGCTGCGATTGTATCCTGAACCCGAACATTGGCATCTCGATGGTACGGCCTTCGTGCGATGCTTCCAGATTCGGCAAACATGTTTACAAACCTAATAATGGTCCATCTACTCTGGGGATTACCGCCCAACTCCCGCCTAAATTCCCTTTGGACGGAAATGACGGACTGCAAAGCATCATATCCCAAGCACCCATTTTTATAAATCTAAACAGTAACCTACAAAATAAAAAAAAAATAAGCCGATTACTCACACAGAAAAAAAGTTATTACGTTTTATTTTTGTAGCACGATTCGTGCACCACCCTGTACTTCTTAAGTACAGGGTGTCCGCCGGGAAGGTATACTACTTTGTTTGTTTGGAATTTTTGATTTAATGGAAGAGAATGGATCTTTTATTGATAAATGTTTTATTTAATGGCGGCAATTATGTATGGAATACAATATCAGGTAACTGTCCGCCACTGATAGTCTCACAAATGCGACCCCTTTTGAGCACATTTTTCATTACATTCTGACATATTTCACGCGGTATTTCATTAATTCCAAAACGAATATTTTGTTTGAGTTACTCAAGCGTTTCTGGTTTATTTGCATAAACCTTGCTTTTCAGATATCCCCACAAAAAGAAGTCCGCAGCAGTCAAACCAGCGAGCTAGGAGGCCAAACAAGATCACCTTTTCTTGAAATATCTTGTTGTGGAAAGAGGTCTCGCAATAATTCCATTGTAATCCTGGCTGTATGCGATTTGGCTCCGTCTTGTTGATACCACATGTTAATCAAGCGCAAAGCATGCAGTTGTGACGTTAAAAAGTTTTCAATCACATCACGATATCGCTCCCCATTCACAGTTACCATTACGCCGTTTTCATTTTTAAAGAAGTAAGTTCCAATGATTCCTCCAGACCAAATTGAACACCAGACTGTAACTTTGAATGGATGCAAAGGTGACTGATGAATAATTTGAGGGTTTTCCATTGCCCAGAATTATTTGAATGAAAATGTGCCTCGTCACTCATTATGATTTTTTCATGAAAATTTGGGGGTTGTCATGGGCTAGCATTAACATCCTATTGGCATATGTACGGCGGCGTAAATGGTCTTGTGGAAGAAGCTCTTGTGTCAACTTAATCTTAAATGGCAACAAATGCAAAGCTTTGTGCAAAATTGTGGCCAAAGTTGTTCTTTGAAGACCAAGCTCCTGAGCACGGCTTCGAATTGAGGTTGATGGCTTGTTTTGAACACTTCCTTGAGCAGCAGTAATGTTTTCAGCCGATCTTGCAGTACGTTGTATTCCATGCTTGGTTCAATTTTGCTTGTTGGCGTAGCCATTCAACCAAAAATAAGCCTCGAGATCAATCCCATTTTCGGCCCATACACCATATGCATGGTCTCGCGGCTTTAATTCTTGTACAAGCTGGATCTTGTATGGTCGTAAGCCAAGATCTTTGCGCAAAATCTTCCATAAGGTGGATGAACAAATCTCCAATTGCTGTGCACGGTGGCGAATCGATTGATTCGGGTCCTCTTCAACACATTGCTCTACAGCGGTAACTGTTTCTACGGTGCGCACTGTTCGACGTCTCTTCGGATGCGTATTATCACATAGAGTAAAAGTATTGCGACCTAAATGGATTGAGCTTGCGGGAAACTTCGCGAATTGAACCATTATTTTCGAAATTAATTTGCACGATTTGCAAGTGTTGTTCATTATTCAATCTGTTCATGGTGAAATTGCAAACCAAACTGAACATACATGACATTAGAGTTGACCAATTTGACCACAAAATGTCAGTTTTATCTCTATTCGAAAAACTAACCTCTAAAAAAAAAACACCAATTATTTGCTGATTTTCCTCAGTACCCTTATTTTAACCTATCTTATCCCCTTTACAGGATGTTGATGGTTTCTGCTTTGCTAGTTATTTACTGCACCCTTTCTGTTGAAGGACAAATATATTATTTTATTTGTTAAGGATTTTTTTCGACTATGAAGTTATCACTTATTGTATGCCAATAGCCTACATTGGCTGTCATCTTGTAATATTGGGCGCGTGAAATCTTGTGATAATCCTTCATCCTAAAATATTGACATTGCAGGAGTAGATTTAAACTATTTCATTCGACAACCCGAATCTTATGACCGCATTGCAAACTATCGATCTCAGGAAAAGAGGTTTTTTATCAGCGACCACAGTGCCTCCATTTCTTTCAATAAACTGCCGGACAACGCGTGTAATTCGTATCTAATTTTCTGCCTGTGGATTGAATTCACTGTTAGTATTTGTTATTATTGACAGGCTCAGTGGCGCGATGGTTAGTGAAATAAACTGCTGCGCAGAAGTTCCAGGTTCGATACCCAGCCGTAGAAACACCTAAATGATAGGCCCTCCTCTGGTGATGATCTGACAAATCAATTGTTGTATCAATTGTCAAGATGAGCTTATCTTTACTTAGCCGTTTGGAGTCGGCATAAAATAGGAGGTCCCGCCATCGTGAAAGAAGTACACACGCACACATGAATGATTGTGAAAAAGTCCGGCCCTGGGTACTAACGAGCCTGTTGCGCCAAAAGTTTGTATTTTTTTGACTGAGCTGCAAATAGTGGAGGCGATATTGGATCTCCTCGTCTTACCCCTTTCTTGATTTTGAATTCTCGTACCGTTTTGTTAGTTTTAATTCGTGCTATATTGTTGGAATAAATATTTTGAATTGTTGTTATGAAGATGGGGTCAATATCCTAGTTCTCCAACGCCGTCCAAATACTTTAGTGTTCTACCATGTCAAAAGCCTTACCGAAGCCAATAAATAGAAAATAGAGAGGTTCATTTATTCGTTGAATTTTTCGATCAATTGGTTGATAGTCAGTAGTCAGTAGTCAGTAGTCAAATATCCTTCTCGAAAACCAGCTTGCTCCCTTGGTTGTTTATCATTTGATGTGTGATTCATATTCATATATATTGTCATCGAGAAAATTTTATAAAGGGTTTTTCAATAAGAGTGCTACAAAAGTTTTTTCTTAATAAAACAAAAACGGTTTTGGATATCAATGAAATTCTTTATTCCTGTGAAAGAACGTTCGATGCCATTATGTATGGAACTTAATTCCTTTGCATGGCCACCAAGGGTACGCTTGCAGAAGTCCAGACGCTGAACCCAGTTTTCTACGGTTTTCAAAAATCGGCCGATACTGCTGCAATTTCACTTTCGTTATTCGTACGAAGTTCATCAATCGTCGCTGGCTTGTTGGCATAGACCATAGACTTGACGTAGCCCCACAAGAAATAGTCTAAAGGCGTCAAGTCGCACGACCGAGGCGGTGTGGCTTGTGGCGCCGTCCTGTTTGAACCACGTGTCCTCCAAGTCCATATCATCCAATTGGGGCCAAAAATATTCGGTTATCATTGAACGGTAGCGATTCCCGTTCACAGTAACATGCCGGTCTTGATCTTCACGGAAGAAGTACGGCCCAATGACGCGCGCCGCCGGCCCACAAACCACACCAAACCGTAATTTTTTCGGAATGCAATGATGACTCATGGAGTACGTGTGGATTGCTGCCTGACCAATACCGCATATTTTGTTTATTGACGAAGCCATTCAGCCAGAAATGAGCCTCATCGCTGAAGATGATTTTTCGATGAAAATCCGAATCGTTTTCAAGGTGTTGCTCAGGACAATTCACGAACATACGACGCTTCTGGTGGTCAAGCGGCTTCAGTTCTTGCGCCAATTTAATCTTGTAAGGATGTAGGTCAAGATCTTTTCGCAAAATTCGCCACAACGACGTCACAGAGATGCCCAACGCTTGAGAACGACGTGTGAGAGACACATTTGGGCTTTCTTCAACTGAAGCCTCAGCGGCAGCAATATTCTCGACACGACGGGCACTTCTTTGTCTCACTGGCACGAGAACACTTTGTACTGTGCCTGTGGATTCAAATTTTTCCAAATTTTTCTTCTAGGACGTCTATGAGGACCATAAATTGGACGTAGCGCTCTTAACGTTGAGGCCACTGACTCCGAATTTCGGTTGTAAATCTTAATAATTTCGACTCGTTGTTGGATCGTATATCTTTCAACCATGAAATGGCGAACCTTACTGAAGAGAAATCTCAAAAGAGCGGCAAGAAATATGGCGTCGTTTGCTGTCCCTGTCGCTCAACTTTTGTAGCGTCCCTGTTGAAAAACCCGATACAACTAACGAACTTGTCACCCCAAAAAATTTGTGCTTGTATATTTTGTTTGCTATTGTCATTATCGAACTGTTTTTTTACACGATATGACTTCAAAAATTTACTAGTTTTCTATTAAATAATTGAAATATTCTGCCGTCCCTTACTACTTTACCTTGGGCTAGGAATTGAGTGCAAATTTAGATCGCATATAGTAATCAACTCTGCAGTGTCCATGTCTTTTGTTTTTATGTATACTTTAGCTAACTATAAGAGGTTTTACCTTGTTTATATAATTCAAAATATGTATGTGGTATCAATATGATGTTTTCAATATAAATTGGATATATGTACAATAAACTCACATAACTTATCCTAGACAATTGAAAGCCTCTTGTCGATACTAAACTTTTCATGAATTCAATTCTGAAATGGCTTACATATTCACCCTTTCATTTCCCTTAAAATAAAATGAATTCCCGGGTAAAATGTCTTTACCTGAGGTTAGAGTACGATAAAATACTCGGATACATATCTACGCACCTTCTTCTAAGACACCAGCACTGAGTGGCAACGTCAATGCAGGATAACGACGACAGCATGAATTCCAATACATTGGCACACTTGTCGTGTGCGAAGCTCCCTGGGACTGCATATAAATCAGGAGTTTAGAAATTCTAAGGATATACTTTTGCAGGACTATTTACCTATCAAGAGAATTACCTTGCCCCAACCTTTCATAATATATCCGATCAAAAAGTACTCCTATGCGACCGTGTCATCTATTCGTAACACCACTAATCCTACCCTGCCTTACGCCCCATTACAGGATTAACAAATGAGGAGTATACAATGACATCTTTGACGAAACCCTAGCAATGATGGGGACACATCCTTTGGACTCGGTTAGACTATTTGGCTTTCAAAGATAGCTTTTCTGTAGCTGAACTAAATAAATGGCTTTTGTGCTTGACTGTATATTCAAGGGGATTAGTTTGTACCACATTTACATTGTGATTTATTGATTTTGCTTTAAAGAGAAATACGAATGGCATTTGGCAAGCAAACACGTAATGAATGTGAGACCCCGTATATTTATTCTAATGATATGAAGATGGAGTTTTAAGTGTACTTAGGTAACTTGGAATTCATTGCCTTAATATGCGTGTGCACATAAACTTGTCCCAAACAACGTCTGCCTTGACTATGAAGTTGTAAATGCAGACTTCATGACAAGTTGTACCGTTCGATTTTTTATTGGCATTACTTTCGTGACATTAATTTTATTATTACAAACTTTAAGACTTATTAAGACAAGGGAAAACGTGTTGTTTTGATACCTTTTTGCTCTCCGTGTTTTTGAAAGTTGTTTCATTGTCAGTTTTGAAGGATGCTTTCTGCAAAATCCTGTAAAATATTCGTCATGGTCGTAAACATAAAATTTAGTAAGTTCGAAATGCGAATGTAATGAAAACGAGTGATGTGTGCACGACTCGGTCGTATGTAACTTTCTCTTTCACCGTGTGATAGGCGTAAGACCAAATACCAATCATGCGAGAATATGGCGATTGCAGAGTTTGGCCAAACTACACGATAACATTTATGTATGTTATCGATTCTAAAAATATGTATAAATAATGTTAACCTATGATTATAAGAACTTCTATTACAAGCCTACAAATAGGTACGGATCAATGTAATTTTTAGTTCTGTGTCGCACAATTCGGCATTCTTACCCTACCTTGTCATACCAGTTGCAGGCATATGACAAGAGCAGCCTTCCATACTTTTCGATTTTGGGGGTTAATCCATATGGTCAATGAAATTGATCACATTGTGATAGACAAGAGGAGCTCATCCAGTATCTTGGATGTGCGAACATTTAGAGGGGGTAACTTCGAAACGGACCACTTCCTTGTTGCAGCCAAGGTAAGAATGCAGATGTCCACCATGCAACAACAAATCCGAAATATGTAGTGAAAAAAATAAATTTAATGTCGAAAGACTGCAATATCATATTGGTTCAACCACTAGCATACGCCGACGATGTCGACACCACATGACATGGCAACCACTAGCATACACCGACGATATTGCCACGACATAATTGTTCGGACTCAACGTGTTTTTTTTTACATCATAGAGCACAATACGTTTTTGATTCGATTGTATATAAAACGTTACGTACCATAACGTAACGTAACTCTGTGTTAACCCAGATGAAAGATTAAAAAGTCATACAGATGACGCATTGAGAGCAAAAAAACATATGAGAAGGCTACAATCCAATGTGTGGATCGTTTTTTACCCTATCTCATCCCATCCTTAAGACAAATATCCCCAAAATGTCGGATTTATGGCGATGAAATATAGAAAATGCCATTGTCAGAACATATTGTTCAGACTGTTTGTCCAAACCATTTATGGTTTGACAAAAACACCGTTTTTCGCCTGGTTATGCTGTGAGGTAGTGTATAGAAATGGTTTTTGTATGAAAACGCCTCCAAAAAGTGGGCGTGGCTTGAAATGTTATTTTGAAGAAATGTTCATATTAACAGAACCAATGATTTTGCGTCACCACTTTTTTCGAAATATTTAAAATTTTTCCGAAAAACGTTTTTTGCTAAAAACGCCCCAAAAAGTGGGCGTGGCAAAAAAAACTTTGCATGGACCAAAGATAGACGTTATGATTGTCTAGATATGTTGTTCAGACATTTTTGCAGTACCTCTAACGGTTTGTCCTAAAACTGTGTTTTTCTGAAAGAGGGGGCGTGGAAGTGGGCGGATTTTAAAAATTTTTGCACTTGTTCTGCTGGGAGTAATAACAAGCACGTGTATCAAATTTAATCATTCTACCTTAAAATTTAAGGCCCAAAAACTGGTGATGTACGGACGAACGGACAGACATGGCTAAATCGACTCAGCTATCGATTCTGAGTTGATCCATATACTTTGAGGTATACCTAGCTCAATTATTTCTCTATGTTATAAACTATGTATTTAAACTAATACACCCCTATGGGATAGGGTATAAACAGAAACTTTTGCTCACCAGCTTCATGGTAAGAGCGGGCGGTGTACACATGAGAAACTAGGCCCAAAAATATGGCGGGCTGTGCCAGTACGACCCGCCACAGAACAATTCTTGTATGCAGTGCGTCATCTCTTTGACTTTATGATCTTTGCCCAAAAGATTTTTCAAAGTGATGTCGATCAGAAAATTAGTGCTTTTTTATCACAATCGAAAACGATATTACATACAAGTTTTGAAGCAATTGAGGAAAAGGACGCAAATTCGCAGTTCGGAATCGGTATACAACACGAGGTCCCGCCATCGGGCAAGAAGTACACAAGCACATACGAATGGTTGTGAGAAAGCTAGGCCCTGGGTACTAACGAGCTTGTTGCGCCATAAATTAAAAGAAAACACGAGGTTCCGCCATCGTGCTAAGAAGTACACAAGCACATACGAATGGTTGTGAGAAAGCTAGGCCCTGGGTACTAACGAGCTCGTTGCGGCAAAAAAAATTATATTTTTTTTGAGTTAAGAAATTATTCTGAAAATTTTAATAATTTTACCAGAACTCGGATTGAAACTTAATATGAATATTAGCTGGGATTAATCGAAGATTTGAAAATACTGTCAAAATGTTGTTTTGCAAAAACAATAGATCAGCTTTCGGCGACGAAAGATGTTTTTCTGTTTTGCTTTGGTTTTGATGTTTCGTTTAATTTGGTGTGTGTTGCGCCATAAAAAATTAGGCAAGGACGTTGGTTCAAAACAGTTTTGTTCCATTCTGTATATATTTCTCCTATACAATGGCATGTGTTTTTGATAGCCCCCACTGAAACACATTGCTTCGTTTTCTTCGTATGTTGTCTCCTAAAAAACAATGTTCTCTTGTTACACGAAACAAAAAAAAAGTTGTCACTTATCCGGTATATTTTTAGAAGGTTATGTAAAACCATTGAATGTTACTAATTTTCAAAACCAACCTGGCACGAACTAAAAGCAATTTTGTTGCTTACCAAAACAAACATGCATATGCATTGCGTAAGATCGCAAAAGATGTCCACGACCTTTGCGCAACGCACATCCCCTAACCTCTCGATTCAAACTATACCATTACCATCGAATGTCGAAGATCAATGGCAACGATAACAACAGGCCATTAGATCAGCCGCAACTGATGAGCGAGGTTTCTTGCGCCCACCAGCAAGAAACCCCTGGTTTGATGAGGAATGTCGACAGATGCTCGCAGCCAAGACCGAGACCTACAAGACTTAGCTGCAGGTGAAGACGACAGCTGTAACTGAGCTCTATAGGCAAAGAAGAGCGGAAGAACACCGGCTTTTCAGAAATAAGAACAAGAGCAAGAAAGGCACCTCTCCATAAAATATATTCTTAAGTTCTAAAAATGTGTAAGACGTCAAAGCCAAGCATACAAGGCTCGCACAGAATCTTGTTCATATGAACAAGGAAATATCGTAGTTGAGACTCAGTCGATGCTGGGGATATGGAAGAACCACTTGTGTAGACTGTTAAACGGTGATGACGAACAACATTCCGCTGTCAGGCAGAACAAACCATATAATATTGGGAACGACAGCGATAACTGCCAACCACCCGACCTGAGTGAAGTGAGGATAGCAATATCTAAACTCCAGCTCAATAAGGCGGCCGGAAATGTCGGCCTTCCGGCTGAGCTTTTTAAGCGGAGATGACTTGGTAAGTAACATCCACCAACTCATAAGCTAAATCTGATAGGATGAAAGTACGCCTGAAAAATGGAACCTCAGCATCATTTGCCCGACCCACAAAAAATGAGACCCTCTGTACTGCGCCAACTAATGAGGCATATATAAGTCTCTTCAAGATCACCTTCAATATCCTATCTGCCGAAATATGTGAACACCTGAAACCGATTACCTTATCAGTGCCCTTATCAGTGTGGTTTCAGGCCAGGAAAGTCCACAACCGATCAAATTTTCACACTTCGGCAGATCCTGCGAAAAAACCAAGGAGTCTAAATCGATACTTACCGACTAAACTAGACGGTGGAGAATTCTTGTTGTTCCATCATGAGCGGAAACGACCTCACGAACGCATTCAATACAAAAAAAAAGGATTTAGGCAAGGCGCTGTTCATTCGCAGGTAGGACTCATCGTGATATAATAGCCACGTTTGCTCGTGTGTATATAGAAGGAAGCTGCAAAAATAGGTTAAGTAGTAAATGAAGGTAGGAATAAGTATATGCTGTCAACACGAAAGGACACGCAACACCGGCGAATTGGACAGACAGACTTTTTCTACCTCTGTTGCGCTGTCAACTGTGACAACAACATCTAGTCAGTAATTAACCGAAGAATTACTCTTTCCAACCGCTGTTTCTTTAAGGTAAGAACGCAATTTAGTAACATAGCGTTTTCTAAAATTGGAAAGAGGGCCCTTATCAATTCATTCCTTTCTAAGCTGAAATTCTTCGAAAAGTTTTAGGTTCCCTTTGCGTTGATAGGGTATAAAGTCAAAAATCCAAAAACTCTTTTTTTTTTTTTGATATTCATTTTTATTTTACTTTATCTTAAAACTAACTTACATGCTAGCCAAAAAATAATGAAAAAACTAGCCTACTTATCAACTACTTAACTAACTTACTGGCCCTATGCGGGCGCCCTTAATTAAATGATAACAACTTAATTCTAATGACTTTCGGCCTATTATCTAATAAGTAAATCTAATAGCAATATAATGATGTTTACCAAGAAACATTTGAGAAAAACTTGGTTTCTTGTCTTTTTTTATTTTATTTAAACTTACATGCTAATTAAAACTACTTATCGACAAACTTAAACTACTTAAAACTACTTACATCTAACTAAATAAAAATTAAATTAAAAAACTAGAACAGCCACAGCAAGCATTTTTATAATATTTTTGTATTTTTTTTTTTTTTGGTGCCACCAAGACTGTTTCCCTTAACATAAACCTAAACAACTATGAAAGTCGGCCATATATTTTCAAAAGTCAACTAACTATAATTACGTTAACCACCACAACAGGTTCTCCTGTTGCAACCTACTCCGGCGGTCCCAATCGGACACACTCCTGCTGAACCGCAGGCGCTCTCCTCCGCCCTGAGTGACGACGTCGCGGTCGTACAGGAGCCGCCTATCCACAGTTCGTCGGAAGACTTGGTAGATTAGCGGAAGCGCCGATCTATCCTGTATCAGCCCTCGACTATCCAAATATAGGAAAGCTTCGGGCAGAATAAAGCCGCTTAAACGCGCACTCTCAAAATATTCATCATTGGGATAGAAGGCCTCAAAGATGAGACTATTGTTCGAGGCCATCGCTCTTGCAGCGTGAAACCGAATGAGTTTCACCAGAAAATTGTCTATTCGGTTTATGTTGGCCCCGTTGTATAGGACCTGGTTGGAATAGTATTTTGTGTAGTCAGATACTGGTGTTCTGTGAAGTCCAAGGCAGCTCCTCAGACACTGCCTCTCAAACACCCGTATCTTTTCCATTTGAGATGGGGCAACGTTGAACCACACCGGGCATCCATAGGCAATCATTGGCCTAATGAGGGCCATGTAGCAAATCACCTTCACCCTGCTGTCAAGACGACTGCTATAAAACAATCGTCTTGTCAGGGCAAATGCTCCCCTAGCTCTAACCAGAGCAGCATCTACATGTCTTCCGAAATATAGATACTGATCTAACCAGATGCC
Source organism: Rhingia rostrata (assembly GCA_949824845.1). Taxonomy (NCBI): domain Eukaryota; kingdom Metazoa; phylum Arthropoda; class Insecta; order Diptera; family Syrphidae; genus Rhingia; species Rhingia rostrata. The sequence continues at coordinate 32,173,234 of OX463758.1, forward strand.
AAGGTACTTTACTACACTTTTACTCGCCAGTGGCTGTCCGTTTTGTCCAACGATCACCAGCTTTCGCCAGTTCTTTCTCGTATCCCTAGAGGCCCTAGACAACGGTGTCCTAAACAGGATAGTTTCTGATTTCTGAAAGTTGATTTTCAACTTCCAGTCATCACAATATCTCTGGATCTTGTCGAAGTCCCGCTGCAAAAGTGTTCGAATGACTTCGACAGTAGAGGCTGTTCTGTACGCGATAAGATCGTCCGCATACGCAATTGCCTGAGTAAGACTACTTATCATATCACTGGTGTAAATGCTGAAGAGAATCGGCGAGTTTACCGCTCCCTGTTGCAGACCATTCTTAATGAAAAATTCTGTGGTAGAAGTTACATTGCCACTTTTGACAACAAACGTTCTACCAGTCAGCATGTCATGAAGCATATATAGCAGTGGTTTACTTATGCCAAGTCTGGTCAGCTTTAGATAGAGGCCCTCTAACCATACGGTGTCTAAATCAACAAGACATGCACCGGTGCACTGTTTTTTGGCTTTGTTCCATTGTATATCAGAAACGAGTTTGGAGGCGGCATGAATGCAGTCATGTCCAGCCTTGAAGCCAAACTGGTTCTCTGGTATAATATTATTGTCCTCAGACCACTTGAACAGTGCTCGATTGGGAATCTTTTTCAGTTGTTCGTTGGAGCTTAATACACGGAAGGTCGTTATGACCTTTCCTCCTAAAGATCTTATTAATTTGTGGAAACATACTCGGGTCGCTGGAATTTACGTCCCGAATTCTGTTATTCCAAAACAAATTAATGGACAACCGATAGTTCTCCTTGATCAATTGGTTGATGTTTTTGATCGACGCCTTCAGTGTTCTAATCTCCGGGTCGCGTGGGTTTGTCAGTCGTCTGTACAAGAGTGTAAGTCTTGTCAGAAGTCCGCTTTTTTGTCCGCGTTGGTGAAGCGAGGCCAGCGCATCTTACCGAAGTTGTAAGAATGCACAGGCACATACTCCTCCAGCGCCACAAGCTCGTTCGGAAGCTGTATTACGGCGGCGAGTCCGCAGTGATCACTGTCGTACTCAATCGTCCGTAAACAGTTTCGCGGGTGTTGACCTACTCTGTTAGTAACTGTCAGTCTTGTGTCTCGCAGTAAAAGATCCAGGAAAGCACCGCTTCTCGGAAACGATGGTCTATCTGTGGCGAGAATGTCGATCCTATATTCAACATTGTAGTGGACCATCCAATTGCAAAGATGGTTACCCCGAGGATTTTGTAATTGATTTCCCCACTCTTCGTGTTTGGCATTTAAATCTCCGGCCAAAAGATAAAAGTTCTCCGCTGAGTTCAGTCTTAGAGATTCGAAAAGTTTTCCGAGCTCTATTGTAAAAAGTGTAGGCTGAGGTGCTTCCGGTGCGTAGGCCGCTATCACATACAGTCGCTTCCCTTGTTGGAGAGGAATGCATATGACGCAGGCTTCCAGCAGCCGGAATCGGCGCACTTCACCACTATATATGACCTTATAACTAATGCCTTTTCGTATAAAGATAGCGACCCCGCCTCCTTGAGTGGAGTTGGGTCGGTCCCTTCTTACGATATTGTAATTATTATTAGTCGATTTATTCTTCTGGTTCAGCTTAGTTTCGCTAACCATAAGCACATCGGGACACTCTGCTAGGCTTAAAGTGACATTGTCACTCCGCATTTGACATTTTTGATGGTGAGAATATGTATAGAAAATATGTTTAGTCCCTGACTCTTAGCCTTGGACTTTTGGAGTATTGGTAGATGCAGTAGAAGAAAATAACGAATCAAGTCAAAGCTGAGTTCATTCAACTTAAACACAATTGGAAACAGTTAGCTAAACCGAGGCGAATAATAGAGTCATGCCATTTGGGGTTCAGACTAGTGCTTTTTTTTTTGTGAGTAAGTAACGGGTGGTTTTTAAAGGCGTCCAAATGTCATCTGTCAAAGTGAAAAGTTTTCAGTCTACCCTGCCATTTAATCATGAAAAGACGGACAAACGAGCAAGGATTGCAAATTTTTATAAATTTATTATAAAAATTCGTGCTCTGTGAAAAATGTGAAAATCCGCTGTTTTATCGAAAAATTGTGTTCACCGATGAGGCTCATTTCTGGCTCAACGGATACTTAAATAAAACTGTCGCATCTGGAGAGATGAAAAGCCACATGCCATACAAGAATTACCGATGCATCCCGAAAAAACGACACTTTATGGGTTGGTTGCATCATCGGTCCATTTTTCTTCAAAGACGACCTTGGAAGAAACGTAACCGTCAACGGCGACCGATATCGAGCAATGATACGTGACTTTTTTTTTCCCCAGTTGACTGAGTTGAACTTGGTTGACATGTGGTTTCATCATGACGGTATCTCATACCACACAGCTCGTGAAACAATGGAAATGTTGAATTTGGTGAGCAGCTTATCCTCGAAATGGCCACGTGAGTTGGCCGCCAAGATCATGCGACTTAACGCCTCTTAATGATTTCCTGTGGGTTATGTAAAATTGTTAGCCTATGTGGACAAGCCGAACACGATTGAAGCCTTACGGGATAACCTAACACGCGTAATTCGTGGAATACAGGCCGAAATGCTCGAAAAAGTGACGCAAAATTTGATCTTCCGAATAAAACAGAGCCGCGGACAATATTTACATGAAGTTGTCTTTAAGGCTTATTATGGCAAAGGCCTATTTATCGATTTCAATAAATAATTTGAGTATTTGACGCAAATTTGATTGTTTTATTCGATTAAAAAAAAAACTACCCTTAAAAAATCACCTGTTTTATAAATTATAGTAAACAGATCAAATGCCCAGTTTCACCAATAAATAGTTTAGGTCTGTTGAAATTACTCTATCTATAGCAACGGTATACATTTCTCGAATATAACAACAAAACTCACTGAAGCGACTACACATACAAATAGTTTTATTTGTACTACTACAACACGCACAAATTAACAAGAAGGAACCAAATAAAACTGAAATTGTTTACCTTATCACTTCCAGCAGATAAATTTATTTGGGTCAGTCTAGTGCACGTCCAACCCAGTAATTTGTAACAAATTACACTTTGGTATCAAAGCTTGCCCAAGAGTCACTCAGGCATTAAATTAATTTGAGTTTCGCAACATTTTGAAGACTAGAATTCAGCTTGGTCGGATTCGTTTCAGTACATTTCGAGTTATTAATTAGTAAACGAACCCTGCGAGTGTATGATTAAATTAGCCCAGGAGTGACTATGGACATTGTGGACAGCAAACTTTGCAAAAGTTTTAACTAATTGTATACATATATATTTTTGCCTTTTATTTGCACAATAATCCACCACTGGGTGGATGCTGAAATCCTGTTTTTTTTTACTCTTGCTTTCAAATGTTGTTTTATTAAAAGAGATATCAGAGCCAGTGGTATAAAATGCACAGCATGAAGCCAACTTTTCACACATTACACATTTTTCACAACCGATATATTTGTAAAATTGATAAAAGTCTAGGTGCTAACAGTTAAAATATTTGAGATTGGTTACAAAAACCACCTTTCTCACAACAATAAAAAAAAACACAACCATTTAAGCTTATGATCCTGGCGGTGATACATCATCAGATACTTCTGCTATAATACAATACCGCATATCACTGACGTTTTATGTACTATGAGTGGTCCTAACTAAAGTGGTCCTAACTAAAGTGGTCCTAACTAAAGTGGTCCTAACTAAAGTGGTCCTAACTAAAGTGGTCCTAACTAAAGTAGTCCTAACCACTAAAGTGGTCCATGCCACTAGGCATGTGTTATCTCATTCTCATTACTTCAGAACTCTTCTTATGTAAGTCATGTTGGATAAACGATAACGTCTTATCCTCCTACAGTATAGCATGCCTCATTAGTCTTCAGTGATGGTATTGAGATCTTGTAGATGACACCCCCTCATATCAAAACCAAATGTGTTCGAATCTCTTAAACCGAAAGTCCAAATATTCACTCTGCCGGACCGTAATCCTACAAGTCCAACTTTATGGCCGAGTGCTGGACAATAAGTAAGAAAGGCACTTTCGAAAGAACAATTCTTCGTCATTCTTAAGTCCTGTAAGCGGGGAAGGCGAATGGATTAGAAGACACAAAATCAAACTTTTTGAACTGTACCAAGATGTGGTGTAGTAGGCCGGACTGAGCGAATTAGCCATAATGCTCATAATAATAATGTTGCGAGAAGGAAGACTGAAACTTCTGTTGAAGGATCAAGCTTGCATACCAGAGCAACGTGTTTAGGATCGAAGAGGATTGAAGTCTACCTTGTCACAGGCAACGTGTTTAGGATCGAAGAGGATTGAAGTCTACCTTGTCACAGGCAGAGATTCTCAACGGGTCGGGAACACTTTAAGTAAGTACCGATTGGAATTGCACCTCAGCTTAAAGTCAAAACGTTTTGACCACAACAGTATAGCAACTTTGGTTAAGCGAATCTATATCGCTGAATTAGAGCCCCGGGCACGTTTTATCTTTAATTTTAAAAGCTGTATTCAAAAACCTAATAGAGGGCTACTTTGCATTAATATATGTTATAAGAGTACACGAACCATTAAAAATAAATGCGGATGTTCGTTTTAAATAAAAATCATAAATTTAGATAAGAAGAAGAAAAACATTTTGGTATTTCTACACAGTGGCTCCAATCAAGACCTTCTGAGCGGCGGTCAATAGCACAAACCACGGAGTCCCCTAACCTTGATGCAGCTCATAAAAGAAACCTGGTCGGATGAAAGATTGTCTCAAGAATGGAAGCTCAGCATCGTTGCGCGCTGCAGAGGCATAAGTCTCCTCAACATCGCCTACAAAATGCTATCTGCCGTAATACGTGAAAGCCTGAAACCGTTTACCAAAAACCTGATTGGCCCTTTCAGTGTGCTTTAAGGCCAGTAGAGTTCACAACTGATCAAATATTCACATTTCAGTAGATCCTGGAATAAACCCAAGAAGTCCAAATCGATACTCATCACCTATTTATCGATTGCATAGCCGCTTACGGCATTTATAGAGACGAACTGTACAGAGCCATGTCTAGTTTTGGTATACCGCCCAAATGGAGAATCCTCGTTGCTCCGTCAGTGTCGGAAACGACCTCACCGACATATTCGATGCCATAAAAGGTATTAGCCTAGGGGATGCGCTGTCATGTGACTTCTTCAACTGGATTCTTGAGAGGGTTGTGCAACACTGACGAACCAACACCAGAGGCACGATCATCCATAAATCGATGCAACTACTAGTATAGGACGACGATATTGACATCATTGGTAGGACTCATCGTGATTCATAACCAATTTTGCTAGTAAAGAGAAGGAAGCGGGGAAATGGGTTAAGCAGTAAATGAGGGCAAGACAAAGTTTATGCTATCAACACGAAAGGTCACACAACATCGACGAATTGGACAGAACGTCACCATAGACAGATATAACTTTGAGGTAGTACGGGACTTTGTCTATCTCGGCTTCGCTATTAACTGTTGTTGTTATGATGGTGTTGTCCACATTTCGTCAGAAATTGAAAATAGAATTACCCTTGCCAACCGCTGTTTCTTCCGGCTAAGAAGGAAATTTAGTAGTGACGCTATCACTCGAAATACTAAGGAGATCCTAATAAGATCCTGATCATCCCAGTTCTGGTATAAGGCGCTTAAGCATGGACCGTATCAATAGAATGAAGAAATTCAAGGATTCGAGGTTAAAGAAATCCAAGGATTCGAGAGGAAAATTCTTGAAAAAATCTTCGGTCTCGTTTGCGTTGACGGGCTTTGGAAGCGAAGATTCAACAAAGATGTATACGAGCTGTACAACGACATGCCGATTGTCAACAAACTCCGCATTGAAAGTTCAAGATGACTAGGACATGTAGAATGAATGGACACCAATTCTCCGGCTAGCAGAGTCTTCGATTCCCATCCAGACGTCGGACGCAGTAGAGGAAGACCTAGCCTTATGTGGTGTGCACAAGTAGAAACCGACCCGAAAGAACTTAGAGTGCTAAACTGAAGTCAGCTAGTTAAGGACCGGTCTAATTGGAAAGGCATGTTAGTTAAGGCCCTCTTTTATTCCGGACTGTAGCGCCTCTTAAGTATGTAAAAAACAGTTTTAGTTTGAATACATTTCCGGAGACATCTGTCCCGTTTCTCCCTAGCCTTTATTCAGCTTTTCTATTTTCGGACTATTGATTTATTTCCTTCATCCCATTCTAGCCATTTAACACCTTTCAAGTATGGCATCTGCTTACATTTGTGCTCTCAAATCTTGACATTTTAATTGTATATACTCTTAGCTCAGTGCAAACAGTTAACTTGAAACGCGATTTAATTGGGGTAAACATTATTTGATTTGGAAATTCTATTGTTTACATAATGCTAATGCGATTTCGTATTCAACGTATCTAATGTATTATCTGGTGTACGTCGCTAATGATCATGAGGCGCTCTATTACGCATAAATATAAATAAAGATGTACAGATGGCAGCACCTGCTATATAACATCTCTGCAATGATGAGGAAATAATAATCAACATCGTGAATGTCTTCAAAAAAAAATTGCGTGGTAATTATTATAATTGATTGCTCAGTTGACAGACGTTCCATTCTTTGATAGGGGGGTAACATTATACACGAGCTTTCAATGTTATTGATTATTTCATAAAGGATATTACTCTAAGGATATTCTTTTTTGTTATAAAGTTTTGTTTTCAAACTCTTCGGTGGCTCAGTTTTCACGATTCGATTCCAAAAGTTTCTTGACATCTTATTACATTTCATGTTTGATAAGGGAAGCGAACAAATATTATGTGTTCATCTATTGGAACAAGGAAGCCTTTCCATGAAATCGTAATATTAATGTTTTAAGTACCCAGGGAAGCAAAGAAATGCCATGATGTTGTATAAAACTGACCAGAAAATTCCATAAGCCAGCTAAGAGAGGACCCTTATCAAGTTAAATAGCGTAAAGTAGCCTTACATCTTCTATGATAACGGAAATTAATGTAGGTATACCGTAGACATGCATTATAATGTACCCCACCAGATGTTTGAAAACAAACTCGAGATTTTTGAGATTGGGTCTGAAGTGGAATATAAAGCTATGGCATATAATTTGTTATAAAGTCAAGGAACATTTTTGGAGGTACATATAATCAATTTTTGGCTGTAAGTCCTTTTTTTCTTTTTACAATTTTTTTTGTTGAATATTGAATTGACATTGACATCACAGAATTTCGCACATGATTGCAAGGAAATATAGGCACATAACAGCACTGGCGACTGAGGCCATCGGCTGAGACAGACAAGACATTGACACAAAAGAAAGAGACAGATAGATACATAGAAGGAAAGCCATATAATGGGTGATCCAAGTAGAGATACTTTTTTCAATAGCCTTTTTTGACAGATCACGTGTGAGTCGTGTCATGCTGTCATGTTATTTTTGTTAAGTATTGTTTGGCATTTCATAATGGAAAGACTTACGCGTGAACAACGTTTACAAATTGTTCAACTTTATTATGAAAATTCACGTTCTGTGACGAATGTGTTTCGTGCACTTCGCTCAACTTATGGTCAACATAATCGGCCTACTGAGCGTACTATTCGCAACACCATCACCCATTTTGAGACCCAGCATTCATTATTGGATAATATTCGACCGAATAGACCACGTCCAGCACGCTGTGAAGAAAATATAGCGGCCGTAGCCCAAGAGTGTACACGAAGACCGTAGAGGGTCGATTCGGCGCCGTTCGCAGCAACTCGGACTGACGTATGGAACGACTTGGCGCATTCTACGTCAAGATCTTAAATTGAAAGCGTACAAAATACAGCTTGTGCAACAACTGAAGCCGCTCGACCTTCCCAAGCGAGATCGCTTCGCTCTATGGGCTCTTGAAAAGTTCCAAGAAGATCCGACATTTTCGAGGCAAATTTTGTTTAGCGATGAGGCCCATTTCTGGCTCAATGGGTATGTAAACAAACAAAATTGCCGCATTTGGGACGAAGAGCAACCTGAAAAGATTGAAGAACTGCCACTTCATCCAGAAAAAAACAACGGTTTGGTGTGGTTTGTTGGCCGGTGGAATCATCGGTCCATATTTCTTTAAAAATTATGCCGGTGCGAACGTAACCGTCAATGGCGACCGTTATCGTGCCATGATAACCGACTATTTTATGCCTGACATTGAAGCTCGTGATCTCGGCGACATTTGGTTTCAGCAAGACGGCGCCACTTCCAACACACATCGCATCAATCAATGGACTTATTGAGAGAACATTTCGGTGAGCACATAGTTTCACGCTTTTGGCCGGTCGATTGGCCACCAAGATCGTGTGATATCACACCGTTAGACTTTTTCCTGTGGGGATATGTAAAGTCAAAAGCTTATGCCGACAAACCCGCTTCGATTCAGGCCTTGGAGGAAAACATCACGCGTGGCATTCGCCAGTTACCAGTCGAAATGCTCGAACGAGTGATCGAAAATTGCACTCAACGGATGGACCATCTGCGACGTAGCAACGGCCAACATTTGATAGACATAATCTTCAAAAAATAAATGCCAAAGAATGTTCTTTCAAATGATAACAAACATTCTCCATTAAATTTGAATTTTCTGTGTTTTTTTCTTTAAAAAAGTAGGGAACCTCGAAATGGATCACCCTTTAGCATAAACCTAGGTGCACAGAGGAGGAGACATAGATTTATATTGTCTTATATTATCGGACAGGTGGCCTCATATAAGCTGGCGATTTTTGTGGAAAAAGAATGCTTCCGATGCTGGGACTTGAACCCGCAGCGTTTAACTTAGCAGTCAACTACGCATTCCTCTGAACCATGGCCACCTGCAAGAATAGGGAATTGTTTTGATTCTCTTAATAATGTACACAGCATGGAGCGGCTGACAATGCGTTTCGGCTTTACATAAAAGTGCTACGCTTTGACTTGTAAAATATGACAAAAAGTTGTACAGCATGAACATGAACAACGACGAAATAACAAAGCCCTCAACAAAAAAACAAAAACATGGAGAATTAGTTTCTATCGAGCTTATATAGGGATCCATGATGTATACGACCCTATTTGTACCTTATTTGTTAGTCTTGTAAGGTATTTTTTAAAGACTTAGTTCTAGATTCAACTTTTGACTTTCTAAGTTTGCTGTTTAGATTTTTTAGTTTGGTTTGACAATTGGTGCCCTTGTATGTTGCGAACATTTTTTTCTCTTTTCTGCAACAATTTTACATATTGCAAGACGGTATGAGTTTTGTTTGACTTTGGATTTTTTTATTGGAGTTGCAACCTATGGATCTTTTTGAATATTCAACTTCTGATTGAATAGCCGCCATTTGGATATTTTCTTCCAACTGCTCTCTGAAGCAGTTCCAGCCAGTTAGCTTAGTTCGGACTGTGTTCCTTCGATATTATTTGACCGCGAAGTGTGAGAAGTATAATAGAATAACTGACTGAAGGTCTGGCCCTTTTTCCACATAAATATTATTTGAACGGATATTTTTTTGTTATAAAGAAGTCGATACGGTCTGGAGTTTTATTCCTATCTGTTGGACAGTAGGTAGGTCTTCCTGCCGAATGATGTTTGCTGCCGCATTCTTTACTTACTTACTTACTTAAGTGGCACTACAGTCCAGAATGAACGTGGGCCTCAACCAACATGCCTCTCCAATTAGCCCGGTCCTTAGCTAACTGCCTCCAGTTGCGCACTTCAAGTTGGTTGAGGTCGGTTTCTACTTGTGCGCGCCACTTAAGGCGAGGTCTTCCTCTACTGCGTCTGACGTCTGGCTGGGAATTGAGACTCTGCGAGCCGGAGATTGGTGTCCATTCGTTCTACATGTCTTTACTTACTTACTTAAGTGGCGCTACAGTCCCGGTCCTTAGCTAACTGCCTCCAGTTGCGCACTCCAACTTGGTTGAGGTCGGTTTCTACTTGTGCGCGCCACTTAAGGCGAGGTCTTCCTCTACTGCGTCCGACGTCTGGTGTCCATTCGTTCTACATGTCCTAGCCATCTTAAACGTCCAATGAGGAGTTTTTTAACCAGAGGCATGTCGCTGTACAGCTCGTATAGTTCTTGGTTAAATCTTCGTCTCCATAGCCCGTCAACGCAAACGGGACCGAAGATTTTTCGAAGAATTTTCCTCTCAAATCGACCAAGGATTTCTTCATCCGCTTTTGAGAATTTCCATGCTTTAGCGCCGTAGAGCAGGACTGGGATGATCATGGTCTTATATAAGATCTCCTTATTAAGTCGAGTGAGGGCTTTACTACTGAATTGCCTTCATCTACTTTTTAAAAAGGTCCATGCTTCAGCACCTTACATCAGGACTGGGATCATCAGGGTCTTATATAGGATCTCCTACGTAGTTCGAGTGAGAGCTTTACTACTGAATTGCCTTCTTAGAAACAGCGGTTGGCAAGAGTAATTCTTCGTTTAATTTCTGACGAGATGTTGTTGTCAGAGCTAATAGCGGAGCCGAGATAGACAAAGTCCCTTACTACCTCAAAGTTATATCTGTCAATCTTGACGTTCTGTCCAATTCGTCGATGCGGTGTGTCCTTTCGTGTTGACAGCATATGCTTCGTCTTGCCCTCATTTACTGCTAAACCTATTTTTGCCGCCTCCTTCGCTATACTAGCAAACGTGGCTATGACATCGCGTTGGGTCCTACCAGTGATGTCAATATCGTCGGCGTATGCTACGAGTTGCACCGATTTTTGGAAAATTGTGCCTCTGGTGTTGGCTCGTAAGTTTTGCACAATCCTCTCAAGAATCAGAGTGAAGATGTCACATGACAGCGCATCGCCTTGCCTAAATCCTTTTTTGGTATCGATTGTGTCAGTGAGGTCGTTTCCGACCCTGATGGAGCAGCGAGAATTCTCCATCGTCATCCTACACAAACGGACGAGTTTGGGCGGTATACCAAAACTAGACATGGCTCTGTACAGTTCGTCTCTATAAATGCTGTCGTATGCAGCTTTGAAATCGATGAATAGGTGGTGGGTATCGATTTGGATTTCTTGGGTTTTTTTTCCAGGATCTGCCGAAGTGTGAAGATTTGGTCGGTTGTGCACTTCCCTGACCTAAAACCTCACTGATAAGGGACGATCAGGTTGTTGGTAAACGGTTTCAGGCGTTCACATATCACGGCAGGTAGGATTTTGTAGCCGATTTGAGGAGACTTATGCCTCTGTAGTTGGCGCAGTTTAGAGGCTCTCCTTTTTTGTGGATCGGGCAAACGATGCTGAGGTTCCATACTTCAGGCATACTTTCTTCCGGCCATATTCGGCTTATGAGTTGGTGGATGTTACTTACCAAGTCATCTCCGCCGGCTTTATAAAGCTCGGCGGGAAGGCCGTCATTCTCGGCAGCCTTATTAAGCTTCATTTTAGATATTGCTATCCTCACTTCACTCAGGTCGGGTGGTTTGCAGTTTTCGCTGTCGTTGCCAATATTGAAAAGCTCGTTCTGCCTGACAGTCGAATTTTGATCGTCATCGCCCTTTATCCTCAGCATCGACTGTGTCTCAACTACGATGTTTCCTTGTTCATCTCGACAGGATTCTGATCGAGCCTGGTATCCTTGGCCACATTCTTTAATTGTTTCAAATAATGCTCTTCCTCTAATATTCATTTGTCTAGATCCTCAATACTTATTTTGGGCATTAAAATCTCCTCCTGCAATAAATCTATTGTGAGATATATTAAGAAGGATTTCAAAGTAATTTTTCTGTACTCTATAGCAAGGAAAACAATAGACTGATGCAACTGATAATTGCCCAATGCTCGTTTTTATTTGGAATCCCTTGAATCGCACATGACTGGGATTTGGCTTCTATGTGTTCAACCTCGTTTTTTATTAAGACTGTATCCCTAACTTTTGCATAGTTATGAGTATGTGGGGTGTTATATAACTTATATCCTTGCAACTTAAAGTCCATAGATAACTTTAAATGAGTCCCTGGATGATGCATATATCGATTTGGTTAATATCGAGTATTATATGAATCACTTCCTTGAGATTCTTGATACCATTAGCATTTACTTCAAGGATTTTTATTTTATCCATCATGTTTGTCTTTATGCAAAATCTCTTTTGTTGCTGCGTTGTCTCTAGTGAAAAGATTTCCGTTTATTGATTTATTAGATTTTTCTATGGAATCCATTTGTGAAAATACGTATCCTAGAAGTCGATTCCATTTTTTAATTGTTCTGCAAAAAACAAAGTGTTAGATTTACGTTGGACGTGATAGTTGTAAGATGGTTGGGTGTTGTAGAACGAGGGTAGACTCTGGTTGGCCTTAACTTGGCAATGCCCAGTGTTTTAACTCTGTCTACTCATCAAGTGCTTATTTTTTACCTTCGAGTGGTAACCATCGGGTACTGGTCTCATCCAACAGGATTTGACTTGCTAAATGATAAGCGCGAGTGTTGATAACACGACGAAAAACAGCGACACTATAAGTCAGAATGGTACGGAATGAATACCCGGCCTGCTGTCCCAGGCGAACCTAGACAAGCTGCTTCGACATATTCGAAAGGTGAACGGCAGCGCTCAATCTCGTAGTGGATACTGATGGCCCCGTGTCCTAGGGGTATCTAATAAATTGGTACTGGCCCTCCACGTTGGGAGCTGTGCTTTGGGTTAACTACCCAATCATGGAAAAATCTAACGGTTACGAAGCAACCAAAAGCCTCGGAAGGGACTGATTTTATTGTTGACGACACGGCTAAGCGAAAAAAGGACAACGACGTTCGTATCTGCACCTGGAATGTGAGAACACTAAACAGGAGAGGTGCAAGCGAACAACTAGCGGAAGACCTAAACTTCTACAAAGCAGACATTACTGCTTTCCAGGAAATACTATGGGATGGGCCGGGCAAAAAGAGGGTGAAAAACTGTGACATCTACTACAGACCGTGTTATAGTGAGCAGAACCAGCGAATATTCGGATGCGGATTTGTTCTAAGTGCCAGACTTATGCAAGAAGTCTTATGTTTCCAAGACATTAGCGAACGCATTGTAACGATCCGCATCAAGGCCAAATTCGCCAACATTAGCCTTATATGCGCTCACGCCCCAACGGAGGAAAAAGATGATAAAGCTAAGGACTGCTTCAATGAGCTCCTTGACAAAACCTATGAGCGACTACCGAAGTACGATGTTAAAATCGTGCTGGGAGATTTTAATGCAAAGGTAGGAAGAGAAGACATCTTTAGCAGTATTGTTGGAAACGATAGCCTATACGACAACACGTCTGGTAACGGACTTAGGCTAATTGAGTTCGCCACGGAACGAAATGCCACTATAGCCAGCACACGGTTTCCTCACCTAGATATCCATAAGGGGACATGGCGGTCTCCAGATCAACGAACGGTCAACCAAATTGATCACTTTGCGATAGACAAGAGGCACGCATCCAGTATTTTGGATGTCCGAACATTCCGAGAAGAAAACATCCACTCGAACCACTACCTTGTTGCAGCCGAGGTAAGAATGCGGATATCCAACATGCCACAACAACCCAGAAATACTGTGACAAAATTTAATTTCGAAAGGGTCAATAGCAAGAGACCGCCAAGCACTTCGCGCATCGCGTATCCCTTAACCACTCGATTAACACCATACAACCAACATCGAATGTCAAAGCAATATGGCAACGATGCCAACAAGCCATTAGATCAGCCGCAAGTGATAGGTGCCACTCCAGGAACGATGTTCGCAAGTTTTACCAAAGTGTAAAACGTCAAAGCCAAGGATACAGGCTCGAATAGAATGCTGTCGAGATGACCAAGAAAACATCGTAGTTGAGACACAGTGCTGAGGATATGGAAGAATCACTTCTGCAGACTGTTAAACGGTGATCACAAACAACATATCGCTGTCAGGCAGAACTAACCACTCAATATTGACAACGACCGCAAAAAATGCCAACCACCGGATCTGAGTAAAGTGAGGATAGAAATGTCTTAACCTAAGCTAAACAAGGCTGAAATGACGGCCTTCCCGCTGAGCTTTATAAAGCCGGCGGAGATGACTTTGTAAAGCCAAATCTGGTCGGAAGAAAGTATGCCTGCAAATGGAACCTCAGCATCGTTTGCCCGATCGAAAAAAAGGAGACCCTCTTAACTGCGCCAACTACAGAGGCATAAGTCTCACCCAACATCGCCTACAAGATCCTATCTGCCATATTATGTAAACGCCTGAAACCACTTACCAATAACCTGATCAGGAAAATTCATAACCGATCAAATCTTCACACTTCGGCAGATCCTGGAAAAAAAAACAAGAAGACCAAATCGATACCCGCCACTTAGTCATCGATTTCAAAGCCGGATACCACAGCTTTTGTAGAGACGAACTTTACAGAGCCATGCCTAATTTCGGTATACCGCCAAGACTCGTCTATTTGTGTAGGATGGCGATGGAGAATTCTCGCAGCTCCATCAGCGTCGGAAACGACCTCACCGTAACATTCGATACCAAAAAAGGACTCAGGCAATTGCGTATGCGGACGATCTTATCGCGTACAGAACAGCCTCTACTGTCGAAGTCATTCGAACTCTTTTGCAGCGGGACTTCGACAAGATCCAGAGATATTGTGATGACTGGAAGTTGAAAATCAACTTTCAGAAATCAGAAACTATCCTGTTTAGGACACCGTTGTCTAGGGCCTCTAGGGATACGAGAAAGAACTGGCGAAAGCTGGTGATCGTGGGACCAAACGTGTAGTAAAGTACCTTGGCACCTGGTTAGATCAGTATCTATATTTCGGAAGACATGTAGATGCTGCTCTGGCTAGAGCTAGGGGAGCATTTGCCCTGACAAGACGATTGTTTTATAGCAGTCGTCTTGACAGCAGGGTGAAGGTGATTTGCTACATGGCCCTCATTAGGCCGATGATTGCCTATGGGTGCCCGGTGTGGTTCAACGTTGCCCCATCTCAAATGGAAAAGATACGGGTGTTTGAGAGGCAGTGTCTGAGGAGCTGCCTTGGACTTCACAGAACACCAGTATCTGACTGCACAAAATACTATTCCAACCAGGTCCTATACAACGGGGCCAACATAAACAGAATAGACAATTTTCTGGTGAAACTCATTCGGTTTCACGCTGCAAGAGCGATGGCTTTGAACAATAGTCTCATCTTTGGGGCCTTCTATCCCAATGATGAATATTTTGAGAGTGCGCGTTTAAGCGGCTTTATTCCGCCCGAAGCTTTCCTATATTTGGATAGTCGAGGCTGATACAGGATAGATCGGCGCTTCCGCTAATCTACCACGTCTTCCGACAAACTGTGGGTAGGCGGCTCCTGTACGATCGAGACGTCGTCACTCAGGGCGGAGGAGAGCGTCTGCGGTTCAGCAGGAGTGTGTCCGATTGGGACCGCCGGAGTAGGTTGCAACAGGAGAACCTGTTGTGGTGGTTAACGTAGTTATAGTAAGTTGACTTTTGAAAATATATGGCCGACTTGCATAGTTAACAGTTAAGTAGTTGATATCTGGTATCTGATGGTATCTAATAAATTGGAACTGGCCCTCCAGGTTGGGGGTTGTTCTTTGGGTTAACTACCCAACCATGGAAAAATCGAACGATTACGAAGCAACCAATAGCCTCGGAAAGGACTGATTTTATTGTTGACGATACGGCTAAATGAAAAAAGGACAACAACAACCTGGAATGTGAGAACATTAAACAGGAGAGTTGCAAGCGAACAACTAGCGGAAGCCCTAAAGTGCTACAAAGCAGACATTGCTGCGATCCAGGAAATACGATGGGATGGGCCGGGCAAAAAGAGGATGAAAAACTGTGACATCTACTAAGGACCGTGTTATAGTGAGCAGAAACAGCGACTATGCGGATGCGGATTTGTTATAAGTGCCAGACTTAGGCAAGAAGTCTTATGTTTCCAAGACATTAGCACTTTTTCGAAAGCTTGTGATATATCAAGAAATACTGTAGAGCATACTTTTTTCTCTTCAAAAGCATTTTCAATTTTATCAGTGATTCTATGCACTTGGTCAATTGTTGAGTGTTTATTCCTGAACCCAAATTGATGGCTCGGTACTAGCGATTTGTCTACAATAATATTTTGCAGGCGTTTTACCAGCATCTTTTCGAATAGCTTGGACAACTTTGGTAGTATCGATATTGGCCTATATGAGCTTACTTCGCTGGTGGTTTACCTGGTTTTGGAATCATTATAACCTCAGCGACCTTCCATATGTTTGGCACATATCTTAATCTAAATACAGCGTTTATGATCTGCGCTAGATGTTTCAGTATTGTTTTTTTAAATTGTTTTAAAATTTCGATATACCAAAAAAAAACATTCTGTTTTTCTTTCCTGGTGAAATTTGTCCGAGTCTTGTTGGACGTATTATTTTTATAAAAGTGCTGTCGAATCGAATTTCAATACAAAATTCTATTCAAATCTGTTTCGCTGAGTTGTTTCGTTAAGGAGCTTTTTAAATAGGAATATATCGTGCAAATTATTAAGCAAATTTTGTTTGAAATTTTAAGTCTACATAATTTAAAACGAAATAAGGCGGTCAAACTTAAAATTACCAGGGATCTATAATTTTATATATATTTATATTTTTTTAATGTTTCAATACAAAAACTTTTCACTTTTCTTCGTTTCAGGTTGGTGCTGATCAAGTATAATTTTCGTGAGTAAATTTAAATTATTAAATCATTTTGATGTGTTTATTTTGTTTATTTAACTCCGATTTGAATTTGTACGTAAATATTTTACGGCATTTCAATTCGAATAATTCCCGTACAACTGTTTGTAGCTCTTCTGTGAAACAATATAAATCAAAACACAATAAACTTTATATATAAAAAAAATTAGCTATAAAATTAATTTATAAATAAATATACTCTTTATTAGTTGATCTACGCAAATGGGAGGCCAGTGTTTATCGCACGTTGCCTTCGTATTATAAATAAAATTTTTCAAAACTCACAGTCAGGTAATAAGCAGGGAAGTGTTAGAAGCACCACCCGCCATCATCAGTAATAATCAGCGAAAAAATTATTTAAACTTTTATTTTTAATAGCATTTCTCCAAACTTGCATACTGTGTGGGGACTGTGTGGGGGTTTCCGAGGTGTTTCATCAGAAATGATAAAAATTTATCCATGTAAATTGTTTATTTACATGCTCGCAGCATTTAGCAGCAACATAAACGGACTTCTCGTCGGTCCTCGTATTTAGCGGTGTATTATTTTTATTTTTCATCAAGTACATATAGGAATCCACGCCTACGCTTTGGTATCCATTTGGAAATAATTGGCTGACAGCCAGGCACAAAGCTTAAGCTGAAAGCAGACACTGTTAAATTGTTTTTCTAGTTCAAGAACAATCGTTTTGAAATATTAAAGATGAATGCCAAAAAAAAAAAAAGTGAAGACATCAAATTGAATGGCAGCAAAATGTTTTCGCATTCATGTCACATCGGATTCAGTCGATGACTGCGTAATGGAGCTGCCGTCAAAGGCTTTTGTTGTGCCGTCGTAAACATTTGTTTTTTGATTCAATTTTAGGGGTATTTTTGAAACCAAAATGTGACGCAAGGAAGAGGCCATTGTAAGCGACAGCGGCCTTATGTGTCGAAAGAAATGGCGATATTGCCTTGATTGTCGATTGATTATTGTTTCTCGAGTTCAATTCAGAAATATTAAACGCGTTTGGGTGCTTGTGTTGCTGTTTGGTTGGGAATACATGCGGGTGGTAGCAATTAGCCATTGTAATAGTGAGAGTGTGCAAAAGCGGGTTTTTCACGTAAATATGTGTAAGCACGTATTAACAGTAATTACCATTTAAGACTGAAGTTAATTTTAAATGTTAGCATGTACTTACTGATTACAAGGTTGACAAACCTCACAATCCCTGAAGTGTGCTGTGATGGTTGACATTTTGATGTTAAATTTGTCAAAACACATGGTGGGGCATTATGTTTGATCCTTTTTTCATATGCCATTTGGAAAAGGAATTAATTTGTTTGCAAGTGCTTATTTGGACATCAGGTTTTTCCAATAACATTTTGAAACTAATGTCACTTAAGTGTCCGCCTCCATTCTTCAACCCAAGTGGCATTATTTTAATGGAATTCCAATGGTTTTACTAAGTTATTCATGGGAAAGGCTGTCGAAGTCTTGATGGACATTATCTCTGAGGGATGCCAGTGACGTGGGGGAGAGTACGATAAGTTTGGCGCCAAAAATTAATAACGGTCTTTAGTAGACGGGTCAAAAACAATCATTTTTTACTAGGGGAGGGGGTCTTTTTCGCCTCGTTTAAGAGGTAGGCGGAAATTTTAGAAAAATATGACTTACATTTTTTTTCCCCGTGGGCTGGTGGAAATCTCGAATACACGATGAGCACGTGTCCAAAGTAGTGTAAGACTTTAACCCATTAAAATCACCCTTTTTGTATTGCAACTTATTATACGACTTATCTAGCTTTTTTTTTATCACGAGTAACGAATGTTTGGCAGGTTTTTTTTTTTTTTTTTATAATTTACACGTACTCAAGGGGTTATGAATACCCTTTATATGTTACCATAGTACGAGCGTTAGAGAAAGGGAAGAAAGAGAGGATAGGAAAGATTTTGGATGTAGTGGAGACATAAACTCCATGGGTGGTGTCCGAACTAGCTTCGGGGAGTCACTTTTTCTTGTGTTCGTTAAATTTGAAGAAATTCAAGATGGTGTGCATACTTTTAGGTATTACACCGACCTTTTATTTCTTTTAAATAAAAGTGAAATGGATTTTGGTTGTGATTGATCGCGCAACCTTCCACTCAACAGACGAACACATTACCACTACACCGCGGCCACCCACAAACTTTCCTTTAAGAGATTTCCAGCTTTTTCGCATTTTATAGCGCGGTTTGTTATTATCGGGCCAAATCTATGGGCTTAGTTCTTTGAAGACGCCGCAATAAGTTTGTTTCGTCAAGAAGATGCTGGACCGTTAAGTTAACATGTCCCAATAAACGGTTTCTATGTTTGCGTGTAAAATTTTTCGTTTCATCTTTAACCGCGGGAATACCCAGATCTCTGCGTAGATCTTCATTCCTTATATACCACGGCGCATTGACGAATGATCTTTACATTTTGTTTTCAAAAGTTTGTAGAATGTGTAGATTCGTTTCAGTGGTACAACCCCATAGTTGAATACCATATGTCCAGACCGGCTTTAGCACTTGCTTGTATCAAGTTTAAGCTTTGAATATTTTCCGAGTAACCAGTACAGTTCTCTGTATTTATTTTTAAGTTCTTCGCATTTCTTTTTTACATGCGACTTACATTTTAGTTTTGCATCGAGTGTCATTTCGAGATATTTTGCTTCATATGTTAAGGGAGAGAAATACTGGCAAATTACTTTTCCGTTTATACGAAAAATCTACATGAATTGATTTGGAATTATTTGGATTATTTTATTATTATTTGGAAAGTGTAACAGAGTAACACAAAAAGAAAACACGAAATAGAAGATCTGCATTAATAAAAAGCTCCGTATTTC
Organism: Rhingia rostrata; assembly: GCA_949824845.1. Taxonomy (NCBI): domain Eukaryota; kingdom Metazoa; phylum Arthropoda; class Insecta; order Diptera; family Syrphidae; genus Rhingia; species Rhingia rostrata. The sequence continues at coordinate 32,192,820 of OX463758.1, forward strand.
ACGTTTAAAATTGAGAGGATATGTAGAGCAAAAAGACGCCAGTTCTTCATCCCAAAGAGTATTTGATTCCCAACCATCTGGTAGACACAGTCGTTGAACTCCTCGCTTTTCGAATTGCATAAGTGGAAACCAACCACAACCAACTTCAAGTGTTTAGTTGGAAGCTGCCAGCTAAAGACCCAACGATTTTAAAAAGCATATTGATTCAGACCCAGTCTTACTCGATATGTAACAGAACGACCACCACTGATCAACCGAACGAACAGATCCCATTGGAGGCTTCATCTATGATCTGGATCGTAAAAGAAGAATAACAAACTGTAGCTTACTTCAGCTTGTACTTCTGGTAATTCGTGCCTTTAATCTCATTTTATCATTGTCAAACGAACATCCAAGCGGACCAGAGGTGCAAACTGCGGCAAGCAATGTATTATTTGTAAGATTTGTTAAAAAGAACCTTTCTCCCTCTAGAAATATAACACCACTTAAACGCGCTACGCGCATACACAATCCAAAACTGTTATTTTCGAGCCCTGCCCGTTTATTGACGACATCCATATTACAACTAATTAAGAAATAACCGGTCCTTCTTAATGTCAATTTTCCTAAAAACAGCTCTAACGATTTTGATTTAACTTAACATTATTATAGTAACTTAACTTAACATTAATAAATAAGTAGTTCCAATAAAACTGCATACCCAGGTTTGAAAAAATCCATATAAAGGACTTTTTGACTAAGACCTTTTAAAAATATTCAATTTATCACAAACTATTCGAATTAATTGAATGAATTTTAAAATACATATATTGCTATTATTATTTCCAACAAATCCACATGCATAATAAGTTTTGAACCAACTATAGGTACCGTAATGGAATTTTCAGTTTTGTGAACTTTGCTTTAAATTCCGAAATAGAAATTCTAATAACCATTGTTCCACATATGTTTATCTTTTACGTTTTAACATCAAAAACAAAGATATGGGAAGGCTTCAATCCGCTGTGCAAATCGATTAATACCCTATCCAATTTCATCTTATCCTTAAAACGTATGTCCCTAAAAAGTAGAAGTCGCTAAAAACTTTACTGGCATGAAATACAGTAGTGTCCGGTTAAAACGAACTCGAAAGGATTTTGTGATATATACAAAAATTTTGCTTTAAAGTTGTCAACCCGTTTTAGTCAGTTTTATGGGACAAGTACGGAAAGATGTATGATTTTGGATAGCTCAGATTAAAAAAATGACGCTTATTTCTGACTGTGGGTAGTTTTGTTGTGAAAACGCATTTCTAACGTTAACTACACCTGTTCAGCTTTATAATAAGCGGTCGAACATCAAAATCGGTCCAAGCATTAGCTGGCAATTCGATTCACAAATCATGGTAGACGTCCGAACCAATATAAAAAATTCTAAAATTTACCCCGAAAAATATTTTTTTTTTAAAAACGCCTTTATAAAAAAAGTTTTATATGCAGTCTTATTTGTTGTAAAATTGATATATACAAAAGTTTTGCTTTAAAGTTGTAAACCCGTTTTAGTCAGTTTTATGGACAAATACGGAAAGATGTATGATTTTGGATAGCTCAGATTAAAAAAATGACGCTTATTTCTGACTGTGGGTAGTTTTGTTGTAAAAACGCATTTCTAACGTTAACTAGACCTGTTCAGCTTTATAATAAGCGGTCGAACATCAAAATCGGTCCAAGCATTAGCTGGCAATTCGATTCGCAAGTCATGGTAGACGTCCGAACCAATATAAAAAATTCTAAAATTCAACCCGAAAAATATTTTTTTTTAAAAACGCCTTTATAAAAAAAGTTTTATATGCAGTCTTATTTGTTGTAAAATTGATATATACAAAAATTTTGCTTTAAAGTTGTAAACCCGTTTTAGTCAGTTTTATGGGACCAATACGGAAAGATGTATGATTTTTTTTACCGAAGTTCGTTATAAGTAACAAAAATCACCATCTTTTGATTCGAAAAATCAAAAAAGAGGGTAAAATAATCCTTAACCCATAAACAGACAGTATTTCAGTACAGCGCATTATATGTACAAAGTGGGCCAAAAGAGATCACCCTATTGGAAGATGTTCTTATTTTTGCAAATGGCCGCCAATGTCAAATCTGATTTGATATTTTTCTTTTTTTTTCCGTGGGCTGGTAAAAATCTCAAAAGACACGATGAGCACGTGCCCAAAATAGTGTGGGACTTTAGTCCACCAAAACCACAACCCTTTTTGTTTTTGTATTGCAAATAAGTATGCGACTTATCTAGCAATTTTTTTTTATCACGAGTAATGAATGTTTGGCAGGTAACTTTCTTGTGAGAGTTCCTGCTTTTTCCGCAATTTATAGCGCGGTTTGTTATTATCGGGCCAAATCTAAGGGGTTAGTTCTTTGAAGACGCCGCAATAAATTTGTTTTGCCAAGAATTCGGAGAACCGTTGTGTTAACGTGTCCCAATAAACGTTTTTTTATGTTTGCGTGCAAAATTTTTCGTTTCATCTTTAACCGCGGGAATACCCAGATCTCTGCGTAGATCTTCATTCCTTATATACCACGGCGAATTGACGATTGATCTCAACATTTTGCTTTCCAAAGGTTTGTAAAATATTTATATTCGTTTCACTGGTACAACCCCATAGTTGAATACCATATGTCCAGACCGGCTTTAGCACTTGCTTGTATAACAGCAGCTTGTTATCAAGTATAAGCTTCGAATATTTTCCGAGTAACCAGTACAGTTCTCTGTATTTATTTTTAGGTTCTTCGTATTTCTTTTTTACATGCGACTTTCATTTTAATTTTGCATCGAATGTCATTTCGAGATATTTCGCTTCATTTGCAAAAGGGACTCGAACCGTATTGAGAAATACTGGCAAATTACCTTTTCGTTTATACGAAAAATCTACATGAATCGATTTGCTCTCGTTAAGTGCAATCCGCCAGGATTTTGTCCATTCAATAACCTCGTTAAGAGCGTTTTGCAATTTCATATTTGTTCCCTCTCTTCTTGGGCCAACTGCTTGTATAGCTGTATGGTCAGCAAACGTGGCAACTGTTGTATCGTTTGTTTTGTGGGATGTCAAGTGTACATAGGAGGTACAAGAGTGGTCGAAGGACGTTTCCTTGGGGTACTCATGCAAATATTTCTTTGAACTCCGAATATTCGTTTCTTAGTTTGTATTGAAGGCATCTATGCCAAACCTTGTCCAAAGCTTGCGACACGTCAAGAAATACGGCTGAGCAAATGACAAAAGATGACTTAAAATAAAAAAAAAAATTTTAAAAAATGACAACATATACAATTAAGTATTATCGGGTTTTGAATTTAACTTTTTTCCAATAGTTTTTGAAAAATTCAAATGCAAACTCAAAATTATGATAAAAAATGAAAAAAAAAAGTTTAGACCAATTTTTATTTAAAACTGTGACATCAAATGCTTAATTCGCTTTTTATGGTCAATGCTTGTATCAATTCTGAATCGAACACAAAAAAACGAATAGTTTTACAACTTCATGTTATTGAGTAAGTTAAAGATTCTTAAATCTTACTTAGAGGATTAATGTTCATCTTTGTAAGAAAAGTACAGCAAATCACGTGCATTACATTTTACTACAACACACGAAAAAAACCTCGCACCCAACCCCTATCCTATAGTGAGCCCAAGCAGGGGATTGCAGGGGGCATCATGCCCCCATAGGCATCTGATTGTTATTAATTAATTTTTTCTCAATTTTCTCAATAACCAGAAGACATAAAATCATCTAGATTGCAGTTTTTAATTACGAATTTATTACAACAATGAACTTTAGAAAACAAAATTAAATATAATATTATAGTTTGGAAAAATTACACTTACAACTTATTTTTTTAAATATTTGTTTCCTAAATTTTGAGTTCAATCCCCTTTTTCAAAAACCATGCATAGTTTTTTTTTTATTTAAAAAATAGCTAATAGAACAAAGTGTAGGCTTAAAAAAATGTATACTACTTTACTGTAAGTATTGCCGTTATTTTTTTAATTTTTCAAATCATTTTAAGTCCTATTTTTCTAAAGTCACCCTACCTCCTAAACGGGGCGAGATAGACTCCCTCTTATAGTAAAAATGCTTGTTTTTGACTCCTCTACTAAAAAGCATTATCAAACTTATCTTACTCGTGCCGTGATGTGAAATAAGGTCGAAATTTATTTAATTTTATCAAAAATACATAACAACGAATTTTGTTATTCGGATTTAGTTCGCAAGAGATCATTGTTTACGAAATAAATATTAGCCCCCCTATTAATAAAAAATGACTATCCGCTCTGTAACACATTACTTAACTACCTAACGGATAGCGAACTTTTTCGTTTGATAATTTGTTTTATTAATAAACAAATTTTGTGTCTTTGTTGGGAATGCGCTCTATATCACTCAAATCAAGACAAAAGTTGCCAACAATTAACCAAAATGTAAATAAAATTTTATTACATCTGTCATGTTCCATACTATTGTTTTATTAGTTTTTTTTTTAAATTTCGTTGTAACGGGTGATCCAAGTATAGATACTTTTTTCAATAGCCTTTTTTGACAGATCACGTGTGAATCGTGTCATGCTGTCATGTTATTTTTGTTTAGTATTGGTTGGCATTTCATAATGGAAAGACTTACTTATGAACAACGTTTACAAATTGTTCAACTTTATTATGAATATTCACGTTCTGTGAGGAATGTGTTTCGTGTACTTCGCTCAACTTATGGTCAACATAATCGGCCTACTGAGCGTACTATTCGCAACACCATCACCCATTTTGAGACCCAGCATTCATTATTGGATAATATTCGACCGAATAGACCACGTCCAGCACGCTGTGAAGAAAATAAAGCGGCCGTAGCTGAGAGTGTACACGAAGACCGTAGAGAGTCGATTCGGCGCCGTTTGCAGCAACTCGGACTGACGTATGGAACGACTTGGCGCATTTTACGTCAAGATCTTAAATTGAAAGCGTACAAAATACAGCTTGTGCAACAACGGAAGCCGCTCGACCTTCCCAAGCGACATCGCTTCGCTCTATGGGCTCTTGAAAAGTTCCAAGAAGATCCGACGTTTTCGAGGCAAATTTTGTTTAGCGATGAGGCCCATTTCTGGCTCAATGGGTATGTAAACAAACAAAATTGCCGCAGGGACGAAGAGCAACCTGAAGAGATTGAAGAACTGCCACTTCATCCAGAAAAAACAACGATTTGGTGTGGTTTGTGGGCCGGTGGAATCATCGGTCCATATTTCTTTAAAAATTATGCCGATGCGAACGTAACCGTCAATGGCGACCGTTATCATGCCATGAAAACCGACTATTTGATGCCTGAAATTGAAGCTCGTGATCTCGTCGACATTTGGTTTCAGCAAAACGGCGCCACTTCCCACACATCGCATCAATCAATGGACTTATTGAGAGAACATTTCGGTGAGCACATAACTTCACGTTTTGGGCCGGTCGAATGGCCACCAAGATCGTGTGATATCACACCGTTAGACTTTTTCCTGTGGGGATATGTAAAGTCAAAAGCTTATGCCGACAAACCCGCTTCGATTCAGGCCTTGGAGGAAAACATCACGCGTGTCATTCGCCAGTTACCAGTCGAAATGCTCGAACGAGTGATCGAAAATTGGACTCAACGGATGGACCATCTGCGAAGTAGCAACGGCCAACATTTGATAGACATAATCTTCAAAAAATAAATGCCAAAGAATGTTCTTTCAAGTGATAATAAACATTCTCCATTAAATTTGAATTTTCTGTGTTTTTTTCGTTAAAAAAGTAGGGAACCTTGAAATGGATCACCCTTTATTATGTATTTAGGTTTTAGGAAAATGGGTTACGATAAAAGATCTCCGAATGTTGAGATGTGATACAGGTTCTTGGTGAGGGCTTCCTGGAGTTGGAACAATGTTGGTGTCTTTGATTTATTCATCATTACCTGTGAAAACAAATAATTTCTGTTGAATGAATCCGGGCTTCGAATGATAAAACGCTTTTCTGTTTTATGTTTACGAATAATTTAGTTAAACACACTCCTATTTCCAGAACTATATTATTTACAAAATGGTTAAAACTTTATTCTCGATTAACAATTCAATTACAATTATTTGAAATAAAATAGCAACGACTAAATTCGCGCACTATCACTTTTCAAAATTCACTTTTGTAATTCACTCAGTTAACACTATTAAAATCAAGTTCAGGTCATCTCACCCTTCATCTCAATTTATACCACTCCACATAACGATATAGAAAGTGATGTCATATTCTCGAAGGTTCCCGCTGTTTCTTGATTGTTCAAGAAGTGGTTTTAATAGATGCCACTTATTCCAATCAACCATTCCAGTGGTACTGGATGCTGTACCACGGACACTAAATGGATGTGTTCGATTTTCACACGACAGGGTATGTTCGCACACTGCAATCTGAATTTATAACAAACCAAATAGGTTAACAACTGGGAGAATATCTAAAAGGCTTACACAATACTTCATTGTATACGATAGAAAACTTACGTAGTACGGCTAACGCAATGATTATAGTTTTTACATTTTCCATTCACCCTGTGATTCCAGTAAGTAAAATGCTAAATCTGGATTTTCATGTGCCAGACATTCCCTCAATTGTATTTCGCGACGAGATGTGTGCAGTATTTTATTTTTTATTTCCCCTAAAGAAGCAGTATTCAGGACAAGTATGTAAAGATGGTTGGTGCATTTATATCCGCCATCACCCAACTGACGTCCTTGAAATTCAGACCGCTCAGGGGGTTCTTTGATTGTGCTTTCGTTGAAAATGGAAAACCTGGAGTAGCGGGTACTTCCACGCCAGTACACCATAATGTCTGTTAGCTTAAGGTGGTCGCAAACGACCTGCGTTTTAATAGAGCTATATCCTCTTTTATTAACGTAATATATCCCACTTTCACCTTGTTGTCGCTGTAGGCATACGTATGTGCGTATAATCAATTGAGCCAATACCATGCGGGAATCCACGTATTTGTTTGAACCCTTCCATTACATCTATTTTCGCATAAATGATTTGGGGTTATTTTAATGTGACCATCCCTTTTGTCACCTTCTAAATCATCCTTTACGGATTTATTAACAAAATCATACTGGATTTTGGAAAATTGATATTTCTTTTCAAACCCATGCTTCTCCCATTCATTCATAGAGTTGATGCGTCGTTTATATGTCCTCGGGAGTCAGGTGATTTCATAATCACTAAGTCGATATCGATTTTATTTAAAGACAATAACGACATAGTTATAACAGCCTTCTTTTTTTTTAATTTTACACACATCCTACTGAGAATTTCTAATTTTTTAAAAAAATATGAGAAGGCTACAATTCACCGTGGGGATCGTTTTATATCCTATCCCATCCCATCCTTAAAATAAATATCCTCAAAATGTCGGTTATTTGGCGATGAAATATAGAAAATGCCATTCTCAGAACATATTGTTCAGACAGTTTATCAAAATCATTTATGGTTCCACGAAAAACATCGGTTTTTTGTATGAAAACGCCTCCAAAAAGTAGGCGTGGGTTAAAATGATATAAAAGAAGAAATGTTTATATTAACAGAACCAATGATTTTGCATCCAATTTTTTTTCGAAATGTTTAAAATTTTACTGAAAAATGTTTTTTACTAAAAACGCCCCCAAAAAGTGGGCGTGGAAAAAAAAATTGTATAAACGAAATATAGACATTTAGATTGTCTCGATATCTTGTTCAGACAGTTTTTTTTTCTTGTTTTTCTAAAAAAGGTACGTGGCAGTCTGCGGATTTCAAAAATGTTTACACTTGTTCTGCTTCGTCGGAAAGAGAGTCTGTATACCAAATTATAAAACTCTAGCTCAAAATGTAAGGCCCAAAAGTCGGTGACACACAGACGGACGGACAGACAGCCATGGCTAAATCGACTCAGCTAGAGATTCTGAGTCGATCCATATACTTTGAGGTGTATCTAGCAAAATTGTTTCACTATGTTAACTATGTTAAGAGTGGTCGAAGGACGTTTCCTTGGGGTACTCATGCAAATATTTCTTTGAACTCCGAATATTCGTTTCTTAGTTTGTATTGAAGGCATCTATGCTAAGCCTTGTCCAAAGCTTGCGACACGTCAAGAAATATGGCTAAGCAAATGAAAAAATATGGCTTAAAATGAAAACAATTTTTTTGTAAAAATAAGGGCAACATATACAATTAAGTATTATCCGGTTTTGAATTTAATTATTTTTTGCAATAGTTTTTGAAAAATTCAAATGCAAACTCAAAATTATGATAAAAAATGAAAAAAAAAAATGTTAGACTAGCGAAATTGTTTCACTATGTTACAAACTTAATGTGAAAACTAATATACCCCAATGGGATAGGGTATAATAACAGACAGAAAAAATTACTTTTGAATTTAAGAGCAAAAATTTGATTATTTATTTAAAATAGTTATCCGCTTTTTATACCAGAATATATCTACTTTCAGTGAGTAGGTACTCTCTCCATACATATGCAATTCGTACTCCTTCAAACAAAACACTGCAAAAATTACGTCCCATAAGTAAGAACAGGTGGTAAGAATTGACTTTAATCCTTATGCGCAATCGCTTGTAAGAAAAAGAGAACACAACACATTTTACGACCATTATCGCATTCGGCTTTTCTGCGTAAGATACATAAATGAGAATTTTCCATAATGTTTTTTTTAAATGCTGTCTGGAGTGATAATCAGTGCAGTAGTATTTCCTCCCAGCTATTCGTGAATGAATTTACATGATTAGGTTACCAGGTTTGCCTTAAGGTTTGTTTTATTTGTGTTTTTTTGTCATTGGCTATGGATTAAAAATACTTCGTTATGAATCTTCAATATAAATGTTTCAGTGCAGAATATAAAATTAAACTTTTTTGCATATCTATTACTTCTATACATCATAATGAACGATTTGACGTTTTATTGACGATACTTTTAATGTTTAAATGATGGTCACACTAATTTCTCAGGCAGACTTAAGTGGAGATTGTTTAATTTTTTTCTATCCGTACTATTAAAGGCGTTATGAATTTGAATTGTCAAAAGTTACAATCAATAATATGTAAATATGATATTCAGCCCTATCGAGGTATCCGTTCAAAGAATTTCCGAAACGAAATTCAGTTCCGACCGAAGCCATCGAAGTTTCCGTTGCGAAAATAAATAAATGAAGCATATATCTGACAATCGTTTGACAATCTGTCAGCTGTATAGTTTTATAAATGTGAAAAAAAAATATTCAAAACATTTTTCTTGTTGCGTTTTTGGGGTTTTTTTTCCGTAGCACGAGCTTATAGTCATACAGAAAATAATTTTATTTATTATTTACCTACAATTTCGGGGTGGATTGCATTTTCGTAAGAATTCCACAACAATTTTTCGTCGAATAACTTCCGAAGAAATTCAACGCGTAGCTATCAAAAACTGTTGACTTAACGCATTAAGCCATCGCGCGATCATGTTCGATGGATTTCGTCGGAAGATCTTCTCGAAATGCAAATCCAAACGAATACCTCATTACAAAGTTCTCAGATATCAAACAAATCGGAGAAAATTTGTTCCGAACGGATACCTCTATAGTGGTGATTCTTTTTGATAATTGGAAAGCAAACTGGAAAGATGCTGAGAATTTGTATTAAAGGGAGAAATATAAATCCTATAGAATGTCTCCCAAATTAACAGATGAAAACATTTTTCCAAATAATTTAAAAAAAGATGAGGACGAGACTTGACGCTCAAATGGTAAGTGCAACAGTTTCAGCAGTTATTTATACTTTAGCTAGTTTAGGTCATATCTTCAAGAGAAATTAATACCTACCACTGAAATTGTTCAAAAGAAGTTTTTTGATGCGTGGCCACAACAATACATATGCAAGGTGGCGCAAAAATAACCTTCCGATGTTTTTTGGCTGTAATTTGAAAAAAAATGAAAAACTTTGATTCTTCTTGTGGATTATTTTTATTCGGTCATTAAATTTTTTTTACATCAAGTGGAGAATATGATGTCATGTAAATGGCCGCCGCCACAGTTGATTGTAATTTGAGCCCTTTTTGTGGCATTTTCCATCACTTTGGCCAAAACTTCCGGCGATAGGTCCTCACATTCTTGACGGATATTGTCTTTAAGAGCTGCAAGAGTCTGAGGCTTGTTGACATAAACCCGCAACTTCAAAAAGCCCCACAAAAAGAAGTCTGGAGCGGTCAAATCAGGCGATCTTGCTGGCCAGTGCAAATCGCCAAAACGGGAGATCAGGCGCCCGGGAAATGCATCCTTCAGCATATCGGTTGTGGCACGTGCAGTGTGTGCCGTTGCACCGTCCTGTTGGAACCACATGTTTGCCAATCCCAATTCATCAAGTTGCTGCAAAAAGAACTCGTTGATCATTGCTCTGTAGCGCTCACCATTCACAGTAACCGTTTGGCCCGCGACGTCTTCGAAGAAAAAAGGTCCGATGACTCCTCCAGCGAAAACAGCACACCATACAGTGACTTTGAGCGGGTGTAATGGCTCTTCGTGGGTTACACGCGGATTTTCAGTGCCCCAGAAGCGTAAATTTTGCTTATTTACGTACCCGCTAAGATGGAAATGGACCTCATCACTCATGATTATTTTTGATGAAAAATCATCTTCCTCTTGGTGGTGATTAAGGATGGCTTGAGCGTATGTTAGACGCGATTGGCGGTCAGCAGCTAACAGCTGGACTTTGTACGGAAACATCTTCAAATCTTGTACCAAAATTCGCTGTAAAGACCGTCGACTGATACCGATTTGCGTGGCACGTCGTCTGGTCGATGTCGACGGCGGCGCTTCCATGACATCTTCGGCTACAGCAGCAATATTCTCTGCAGAACGGCTACTCCGGGGTCTGCCACGCCTGGCAGCATCTCGTGTTGTGCCAGTCTCTTCGAGGCGAGCGGCTGAACGTCGCAGTGTTTCACCAGTAGGCGTTGGACGGCTAGGAAATCTGCGACGAAATTCACGTTGTGCCAAAGTCACCGACCGATTATTGCTCAAACAAATAGTCACCAATATTCCGCGTTCTGGAGCAGTGTAGCGTAACATTGTTTATTAACGTGTATTTCGCATGTGTTTACTACACAAATGTCAAAACAGAACTGACATTAGGGGCCAATCGCAAAATTTATAGCATTTTCTGATAGGAGGATTACTTTTGCGCCACCTTGTACTTAACTCGTACTCCGCGATTGGTGGTCCGTTTGAATTATCTTATTAAAAATCTACATTTCTTGTTGTCCTTACAAAATTTTTTACACCATATCTTATAGGCGTGTATTGGTTTTAATACATAGTTTGTCACACAAATGGACCGACTAAGAATCGATATCTGAGTCGTCCGTACCGTTTTTGGGCCTCAGTTAGAATGATGAAATTTGGTACACTTACTCATTATTGCTTCCAGCAGAATAAGTGCAAACATTTTTCAATTCCGCCCACTGCAACGCCCCCTTTTTGAAAAACGTATTTTTTGATCAAACCTTTGGAAAACCAAACAATTTTTTGTCTATATTTCCTCTATACAGAGTTTCTTGCCACGGCCATTTTTTGTAAACTCGAAGAAATTTTTAATGCAAAATCATTGGTTATGACAAACATTTCGTCTATACATCATTTTAACCCACCCCCACTTTTTGGAGGCGTTTTCATACAAAAACCATTTGTATACCCAACGCCATACCATATGCAGGAGAAAAACGTTGTTTTGTAATCATACAAGATTTTGATAATATGTTGTGAAAATTTAACTTTCTATATTTCATCGCCATATTTTTGGGATATCTAGTTTAAGGATGGTTTGAGATAAGGTATTAAACGATCCGCACTACGAATTGTAGCTTTCTTATATGTTTTTCTTAATTATTATAATTGAAGTTTGATAACAATGCTTTAAGTATCTAAGTTAAAACTAAACCCCAGCATCTGAAATTGGTTCATACCTATAGATTAATTACTTAAGTTAAAATATTTGTTTTACTTTGAGTATCATTACCGATTACATTATTTCTGTACGTTGGGTGTTTAAAGCTTTCTCTTTAAATCTAAACAAAATCCTTTACAAAAAATGGACATAAATACCGTGTCTTGTTTGACTGACAGACTGGCTGTAAATGTAATTCGAAAAGTTCATCCATTATACGTGAAGCCAAATGAAATTTAATCCTTGATTATTTTAGAATACACTTTTTGCCTTTAGTTTAAATTGGAGGCAATCTCTTTTCGTCAAAGTGGATTTAAAGGTACCCAAATGTTGTATTATGTGTTTATCTTTATACCTACATATATATAAAAAGGGGGAGGTAGGAATTTGGAAAAAAAAATCGTAGGAGTATTAAACTGAAAATTGAAGCAGATTAACGCCATTGGCTGTTACAAGGAATATCTACTTACGAATACAAAGGCAGACGTGAATTTGTCAGCATTTTGCGGAGGGTTCTGCAGCTTTATAAATTCAAACACCTGGTTATAAATGTAGGTACCCACGTATGTTTTTGCATCTATTTTTTTTTTTGACTAAGCTTAGCCAGGATTTACTCTTTAAATATACTTATCGGTAAATATTTCATATTTGTATGATATCAGAAATTATTGGGGCAAATTATAATCAATCGATTAAAGGGCTTAACTCCACACTAGTTAACATCCAATTTAAATTAAAAGCTAGCTTTAACTTATTTCCATCAATAGACACTTTTTCACGTGGCGCTAATTAGTGTATACTAACGAAAGTACCTCCAAGAACTCTATGTCAAACTCACCTAAAAAGTGACAGTTCTGACAATCAAACAAACCAAATTTCAGTGAACACTCTCAAACACACCTAAAAGTGACCGTCAAAAAAAATATTTCAGCTGTTTGTGCCTTTGCCCTTTGTCCGTTGCCCGATTTGAAAATGACAGATGACATTACGCTAACTCTGCATTAAATATTTAAAGTGAGGTTTTGGTTGCTTTAACTTTTATGCAGAGTAATAACGCTAAAGTACACTTTTTGACGACTATAATTACCAAAACGTGTTAGTACGTCATAAAATAATTTTTAAGTTTTCTTTAAGCGCCAATAAATTTGTTCCATTTAGAATTAGGAACACGCGAAGAAGAGATTTAAATCTTTAAAGCTGACCACTTCCCTCAAAAGTTCTTTGAAAAAAAATTCTCATATCCACTAATAGGTATAAAATAAACTGCAGTTATGTCCCACTAATTCGAACCACCTTAATCCGAATATCGCGCTAATTCGAACCTCTATTTCTTCTCATCATGTACTCTAAAATCAGAACCTACGCCGATATTTTTTTTACACTGTTTTCCGAATTTCAACTAAAAAAACATACAAACGCATAGGTTTTTACGGTAATTTTAGTTTTTACCGTAATTTTGTTTATGGATATTTTAGTCGTTACTCGTCTTCTGGTGGCCATAATTATCAGTGGAAGCGGTACGAAACCCCCCACAAAAATCTTCATTGAATCTCCAAAGAAAAAATATATATTGCGTGTTTTTTTAGAGGTATAGAACTTCGAATTGAAATAAAACAAAAGAAATACGTTTGGATGTCCTTCAATTTGGCTCTATTGCAAGGATAATGAATAACAAAAAGGATCATAACTACAAATCAGCAAAAATGATTATGAGTGCATTCGAAGCTCTGGGCTTCTGAAAATTATTAACCAATCATTCCGTACTGGAATTTTTCCTGAATGCTGGAAACACTCTGTAGTCGTTTCTATCAAGAAAATAAAAAAACGCACAAAATCCATCGCAATTTCGGACAGTTAATATTTTGATGACTGAAATTAAAATAATTGAGAAACTGGTATACAAACAATTAATCAATTTTATAGATTCTGATAGACAACTATCAGATTATCAGTCGGGATTCAGACGTTACCATAGCTGCGAATCACTGCTCAACCTGGTGATCACTCAATGGAAAACGGAGGTGCACGACTAAAACGTTATATTGGCTGTATTCCCTGACCTACAGAGGGCTTCTCAAAAGTATCAAGGCAAATACTAATAAAAAAATTAAAAGCTAATGGAATGGAAGGCGTAGAGCTGCTATGGTTTTCAAATTACCTTTCAAGAAGGAAGCAACGAGTCAGGATAAGTGACTACCTATCTGACATACTTACAGTGAAACCAGGAGTACCACAAGGGGCCGTACTTGGAACACTGCTATTCATTATATATGTAAATGATATAAAAAGAATTCTTCGGCACTCAACCATTAAGCTGTTGCAGATGATGCACTTATTTACATCACTGATACATCAGCTGTAGATACATCAGCTGAAGAATGCATTAATAAATTAAATATGGACTTGGACAAGGTTGCGGAATATTTAAAAATAAATATATTACAACTCAATATAAATAAAACAAAATGCATGATTTATCAATGGCACATCTAGTCTAAATATAATCGTTAACAATACAGAAATTGAGAAAGTAAATGAAATTAAATACTTGGGTGTAACAATTGATAGCCAATTAAAAATTTGACAAACACTTAGATAATGTATGTAAAAAGATTGCAAAAAAAAACTGCATTTTTCAAAAGAATTACAAAAAAAATTTTCTGTGATATAATGTTATGATCAAGACACATTTTGAGTTTTGTTTCTGTTTCTCGGTAGTGAACAATTTCAAATACGCCTTCAAAGACTTCAAAATAATAGAGGAACTGTTAATCAAAGAAAACTAATGAATGTAATATAAAGAGAGTATAAAATTTACAGGAACAAAAAAAAATAAAACGATAGCAGCTCAAAAATCTAACTTCTATAAGAACCAATTCATCCAATTTAAGGCCGATCCTAGAAAACCTGGGGATTAATAAACCAAGTATGAGGAAGGAAAAGGTAAAATATTGATGATACGATGATTTAAAATTTTTCAATTGAAATCAAAACATTATCCAACAATTGTGCACAACTTTTCTCTACACAGACGTCGCAAATTATTCATCACTGTAACTCCATCACATCGAATCTATTTTCGCTAATGCTACAAATATCCAAGAAATGAGTGCCATTACAAGTTCCCTTGGTGAAGACAAATCGCCAGGAATTGATAGAATTAGAGCCGTTGATATCAGAAGACACGCCGAAATATTTGCTCCTATTCTATGTAAACTGTTTAACCTTAGAGAGTACTTTAATATTACTAGGTGTTTTAAGTGTCAAGGATTCAACCATAAGTCAAGTACATGTAAAAACAAAACTGCGTGTATGAAATGTGGTGGTGACCATCAAATTATGAACTGTACCAATAATGAAGCTTTGTGTACTAATTGTACAGAATTAAATAGAGCATTGGGAATGAATGTAAACTGTGAACATCCAGCGAATGACAAAAACTGTCCTGTATTCCTTCGTAAAATAAAGGTTGTTAAAGAAAGAACTCAGAACTTAGCAACCAAACCAATTGAACTATTGGTATACTAATGTTCAAGGACTATTAAACAACTTTAATGAAATAGAATTCTTAGTGAATAATAATAATTTTGAAATAATTGCCTTCTCAGAAACTCATTTGACAAAGTATATAAAAAATAGTGAAATAAACCTCCAAAACTACAGTACCCCCCTACGATGTGATAGTACAAGTAGTCACACAGGTGGTGTAGTGTTTTATTTCAAAAAAGGTCTACGTTATAGATTAATAAATGAAATCAACATTCCAATGCAGTTATGGTGTTTGTGTTATGAGATCTTTTCTAATGAATTTAGAGAAACTGTTGCTATTTTTTATAGATCTCCAAGTAGTTCTGAGCGCGAATTTTGCAGACATTTTTCAAATTGGATTGATATGGTACTTAATTCAAATTCCAATATAGTGATTTTTGGTGATTTTAATATTAACTTTCTAGACATTGAATATACATACACCAAAGCATTCTATGAAATTTTAATACAAAATAATTTAAAACAAGTGATAAATAAAGCAACAAGAATTACAAATACTACGAGGACTTTAATTGACTTCGTTATATGCCCAAGAGAAAAACATCTTTCTGCAGATACAGACCCGGAATTGAAAGTTAGTGATCATGAAGCAATATTAACAAAAGTGCCAATTATAAAGAAGCAAAATAACGAGAAGAAATATATTGAGGTGTTCAAATATAATAAAAATCAATTTAGAGCCCTTCTTAGTGAAAAATGCGGACAGATCAATTTTAATATCGACTTTAATGTTTTATCATTATCACTGCAACAAAATATAATATGTTGTGTAAATAAACAAACAAAAACAACCATAGTACATGATAATAATAAATGGTTTACCGATGAACTCAGAACCCTTAAATATAGTAAAATAAACAGTTTTCGAAAGGCGAGTATATTTAATAGGCCAGTAGATTGGATTACTTACAGAAATATCCGTAACACATACAAAAATAAACTCTATCTAACAAAAAGGAATTATATATGTAATAAAATTCAAGGCTGTCAAAATCAGAAAGACATGTGGAAAACCATAAAAAATTTAGTTTTAAATAAAAAACAAAGTGAAATCGGCGACGTTCGATTTGGTGATAAATTAGAATCCGAAAACTCCATAATCGCTAATAATTTCAATGAGTATTTTATAAAAAAAGCATAAAAACAATTAGCAATTCTATACCCGTCATCAATAATAATGAAAATAATCAGCAAAACATTGAACTACCCGAGACACAAAATGTATTTAAATTCCATGAAATTAATTTCAGTGAACTAAGAATAATATGTAAAAAAATGAACTCTAAAATGCGTTTAATCTTAATATAAAAATTATAATAGATTGTTTTGACATAATCGGCCCAATAATATTACAAATAATAAATGAGTCCTTTAGAGCTGGTGTTTTTCCAAACAACCTTAAGGAATCTACTGTTATCCCAATACCTAAAGAGAGTGGCACAAATGATTGTACGAAGTTTATACCAATAAATATGATGCCAATAATGGAAAAAATAGTTGAAAAGTGCGCGTATGAACAATTTTATAAATATGTGTGTGATGTTAATTTGTTAATAGAAAATCAATCAGGCTTTCGACATAACCACTCATGTGAAACGTCATTGAATTGGCTAATAATGAGTATGAAGGAAAAAAGACATGGTGGCAACAAAATCATTGCAGTTTTTTTGGACTTTGAAAGAGCATTTGAAACAGTGGATCGCAATAGACTTTTAAAAAAATTGTTTAAATATGGTGTTAATGGTGTTGAACTTAATTGGTTTAAATCATATTTATTTGGAAGAACTCAAAAGACTTATGTAAATAATTCAACATCAAGTGCAATAAACACACGTTTCGGTGTACCACAGAGCACTATACTAGGCCCACTATTGTTCCTCATATATATTTATGATATATGCAGCATTTTGAAGATTTCGAAAATATCTCTGTTTGCAGATGATGCTCTTATGTTCGTGAGTGGTAAAAATATCTTTGAACTTATAGACTATATTAAGGAAGATTTACATCACTTGTGTACATGGTTACATGTAAATAGACTTAAAATCAATGTTAAAAAAACGAAATGCATGGTGATTAATAGCAATGATTTGATTAATTTATCAATTGAAGGTGAAACACTTGAACAATTAAATAAAATGAAATATTTAGGAGTGATACTGGACAGTAAATTATCTTTTGATAGCCATATGGTTTATATAGCAAAAAAAGTTTCGAAAAAAATTGGATTCCTAAACGAAAAAACATAACCACAATATGCGCAGTTAATATTTATAACACAACTATAAAACCCCTATTTGAATATTGTTCAACAATTCTATTTATAGGTAATAATGAGCACATAAATAAACTGCAAGTATTACAAAACAAGGCGATGCGAACCATTCTCAAATGCAACTTTTATTCACCAATCGTATGGATGCTATCGTGTCTTAGATGGTTAAATATTAAGCAGAGAATAATGTTCAACACCTTATTGTTCATATTTAAAATAAAATAATTTAAAATAAAGAAATAACCTGGTACCTAAATATTTAACGACAAACTTATCCTATGTGGGTAGCAGTCAACCTTATAATTTAAGATCGAATGACAATTTTAGACTTCAACTGTATAGAGACTCTAGAACACAAAATATGCTTAAATATCGAGGATTAAAATTATTTAATGAACTGCCTACAGAAATAAAAAATGAAAATACTCTATCAAGATTTAAAGTACTGTTAATTGAGCATATTAGAAATATAAGTGTATAATTATTAATAATATATGTATTTGTATTCTAAATTTAATTTAATTTATATCTAAATGAATTGTAATAGTAAATTTTACTAAATAAATATATACATATACATACATAGCCTGACACAGTCGAAAATCCCGTCAACACTGAAAACCGCTGTCGTGAGGCCGATCTATAAGAATGGAGTTAAAAATCAACTGAGCAATTATAGACCAATATCAATACTTCCAGTAGTTGAAAAGTGTCTGGAAGGCGTAATTTCGCAAAGATTGCAGAGTTTTATTGACAAGCACTCTCTTATTCATAAAAGAAATACAGGCAAACTGCTAGGTGAATTCGTAAACTGTATCAATGATAGTTTCAACAAAAGCCATCATTTTCTAGTCCTGTTCATGGATTTCAGTAAAGCTTTCGACACTCTTAACCATTCAAAGTTACTAGAAGCGCTTAGACGGATTGGCATACGAGGAGTAATGGCTGATTGGCTCAAGGATTATTTACACAACAGGATGTTTTGCGTAAAAATTAAGGACGTGATGAGTGAGATAAGAGACGTGCAGTATGGAGTCCCTTAGGGATCAAAACTTGGTCCAATTCTCTTCATCCTATACACGAATGAACTCCTTCGTATTTTTAAACAAAGCATTCCTTTTGCCTTTGCTGACGACACGGCGATTATGGTACGCCACAGGTCTCTCGACACAGCGACGAGAATTATGCAGGAGGAGTTGAATGCTGCAGTTAAATGGTGCCACGATAACGGTCGAGTTATTAACGCATCAAAAACCAAGATGATACATATCCGTAGTCCACAATTCAAGCCCACACAGAGTAGAATATACTTGAGAAATTATGCCTGTCTGAACACTGCAAACGAAACTATTGAATTAGTAGAAAGCTACAAATATCTTGGAGTTATCATTGACTCTCATTTTCTATGGAGCAAACACATCGACAAGCTTCGCATTGATCTGAAGAAGGCATTATACGCATTGGCCCATTTGCGGTACCATGCCTCGGTTCCTGTCTTAAAACAAGTGTACTATTCCCTAGTTGAGTCCAAGTTACGGTGTGGTATACTTGCCTGGGGCAACGCAGCAACAACCAACATCAAAAAATTACAAAGCCTTCAAAACTGAGCGCCGAAACAAATAAACTCGAGCTATCCGCCCAACGATGAAAGAACGTTCAAAGTTCTTCAGGTCGAGCAAATTTATAAGATGACACTAATACTGGAGTAATTTGACGATGACCGTTTTATTCGACCAATAAACCATGTTATCAACACCAAAAGACGTGCCCAAGGTATGCTTCAATTGCAAAGAAATTATAATGTTTATGGTAGACGACAACTTCAATACAGCGTTCCAGCATCAATCAACGAATTACCTCGAGAACTAGTGAGCATAGAGAATAACAAGGCCAGAATAAAAAACATTAAACATTTCTTATTAAACTCAAGTCATTAACTTATCCATAAAGTTTTTGTATGTACTATCTTAGTTTTTTTTTTTGAAAATATCTACATCTTTCACTCTCAAGCTTACTTATATAATTTAAACCTAAAGAAACACAACCTTCTGCAGACAAGCCACAAGGCTTCGCAGAAACGTATATAAAATTGTTAAGTCTATATAAATACACAAATAAATAAAGAAAAAAAAAATCTTATTTATATTTATTAATTAAACATAACTAACCTTCAAATTACTTAAGTGGTCATATTGTACAAGGTGGC
Source organism: Rhingia rostrata (assembly GCA_949824845.1). Classification (NCBI taxonomy): domain Eukaryota; kingdom Metazoa; phylum Arthropoda; class Insecta; order Diptera; family Syrphidae; genus Rhingia; species Rhingia rostrata. Next base: position 32,212,851 of record OX463758.1, read on the forward strand.
GCAAAAGTAATCCTCCTATCAGAAAATGCTATAAATTTTGCGATTGGCCCCTAATGTCAGTTCTGTTTTGACATTTGTGTAGTAAACACATGCGAAATACACGTAAATAAACAATGTTACGCTACACTGCTCCAGAACGCGGAATATTGGTGACTATTTGTTTGAGCAATAATCGGTCGGTGACTTTGGCACAACGTGAATTTCGTCGCAGATTTCCTAGCCGTCCAACGCCTACTGGTGAAGTGAAACACTGCGACGTTTAGCCGCTCGCCTCCAAGAGACTGGCACAACACGAGATGCTGCCAGGCGTGGCAGACCCCAGAGTAGCCGTTCTGCAGAGAATATTGCTGCTGTAGCCGAAGATGTCATGGAAGCGCCGTCGACATCGACCAGACGACGTGCCACGCAAATGGGTATCAGTCGACGGTCTTTACAGCGAATTTTGGTACAAGATTTGAAGATGTTTCCGTACAAAGTCCAGACGGTGCATCAGCTGTTAGCTGCTGACCGCCAATCGCGTCTAACATACGCTCAAGCCATCCTTAATCACCACCAAGAGGAAGATGATTTTTCATCAAAAATAATCATGAGTGATGAGGCCCATTTCCATCTTAGCGGGTACGTAAATAAATGATATTTCAAAGGAATTTGACAGGGTTTGGCATCAAGCCCTTTTGTCGAAAATGCGTGCATTTGGAATCGACGAAAAACTTCTTCTATGGATTAGACATTGTCTTTCGAAACGTTCAATTCAAGCTGTTTTGGATGGTTTCAAGTCTGTAACTCACCAAATAAGTGCTGGTGTCCCCCAAGGCTCAGTTTTGTCTCCGACTCTCTTTCTCATTTTTATAAATGATCTCCTGCCTGCAACTTCTAATCCAATTCATTCCTTCGCTGATGACAGTACCCTCAGCTTCTCATATTCATCTACAGGTCCTCGTCCCTCACCTTCGAACGTGGACTCTAAACGCCAAAATATGTTAAGCTCATTGAATGCCGACCTTGACAGCATTATCAAATGGGGTAAATCTAATAGAGTGAAATTCAATGCTTCCAAAACACAATGCTGTCTTCTGTCATTAAAGCGAAACCAAAATCTAGAGCCATTATCCATGAATGGCACTTACGTCGAAGAAACCGAAAAGCTTCCCATGCTAGGTATGTGTGTTAGTAACGACTTACGTTGGAACGACCACATATTCGAAGTCGCTAAAAACGCAGCGAAATGTCTCGGTTTCCTAAATCGGTGTAAGAAATATTTCACCCCCTCTGATCTGGCCACAATATATAAAGCGTTTATACGCCCAAAACTTGAATTCATCGCCCACGTATGGTCAGGTGCACCAAAATCAACATTGCACCTACTAGATAGGATTCAAACACGTGCGAAAAAACTTATAGGAGACATAAGAATAGCGAACTCCTTAGTTTCGCTTGAACACCGTCGAAACATCTCCTGCTTACCTTGTTTTATCGCTATTTTAACAACCAATGTTCAAATGAAATAGCCAGCTGCATTCCTCCCATTCAACAATTCAGTAGCAATACTCGTTACGCAATGAATGCAAATCAGTTTACCCTCAAGCCTATCTTCGGACGTACGCTGAAATATAGAGATTCGTACATAAACCGAACAACACGAATGTGGAATGCTCTACCAAACTCTGTTTTTCCTTTCCATTATAACTTACAGACATTTAAAACCAATGTGCATCGGTATCTCCTTTCTTCTTATCCCTTAATTTCCTTAACGCCCGCACTGTGCTAAAACATATAAAGGGTATTTATAACCCCTTGAGTGCGCGCAAGTTATAAAAAAAAGCAAAATTTACGCTTCTGGGGCACTGAAAATCCGCGTGTAACCCACGAAGAGCCATTACACCCGCTCAAAGTCACTGTTATGGTGTGCTGTTTTCGCTGGAGGAGTCATCGGACCTTTTTTCTTCAAAGACGTCGCGGGCCAACGGTTACGAATGGTGGGGGCTACAGAGCAATGATCAAAGAGTTCTTTTTGCCGCAACTTGATGAATTGGGATTGGAAAACATGTGGTTCCAACAGGACGGTGCAACGGCACACACTGCACGTGCCACAACCGATATGCTGAAGGATGCATTTCCCGGGCGCCTAATCTCCCGTTTTGGCGATTTGCACTGGCCAGCAAGATCGCCTGATTTGACCGCTCCAGACTTCTTTTTGTGGGGCTTTTTGAAGTCGCGGGCTTATGTCAACAAGCCTCAGACTCTTGCAGCTCTTAAAGACAATATCCGTCAAGAATGTGAGGACCTATCGCCGGAAGTTTTGGCCAAAGTGATGGAAAATGCCATAAAAAGGGCTCAAATGACAATCAACTGTGGTGGCGGCCATTTACATGACATCATATTCTCGACTTGATGCAAAAAAAAATTAAAAGACCAAATAAAAATAATCCACAAGAAGAATCAAAGTTTTTCTTTTTTTTTTTTAAATTACAGCCAAAAAACATCGGAAGGTTATTTTTGCGCCATCTTGTATATGTATCAGATATTCAACCACACAGTTTAAGAAACGGAAACGGCTTTCGACGTCGCTACTTCTCAACAAAAAGATCTCAGAATGTGTTCATTTATAAAGGTCTTAAATTATTCAATAGTCTACAAGTGACTTTAAAAAATAAACAAAATTTTAGAACGTTCAAAACTGTGTTAGTTTCATATATAAAATAAAGTTATGCATAGCATTTAATTTAAATTTATTTTGAACTGGTTACACAGTACTTTTGTTAACAAAGTTTTAAGTAGCACAATGCTAAATAAATCTATCTATCTATTTTATGCCGTTAATGTTTAAATATGATTTCGGGCATGTGGTCAACGCGACTTTCGACTAAAGCCAAGTCTAGAGGTCCAATTTTCAGTCACTTTTTTTTTAGCATTTGGGGCCGTATGTCGGCAATAACGCCACGAATGGTTGCTTCCAAGTCATCTAACATTTCTGGTTGGTTGGCGTAGACGAGCGATGGATAATGGATATGGCATAGGTTACATATCCCCAAAGAAAATAATCCAATGGTGTCAAATCACACGATCTTGGTGGCCAATTGATAGGTCCATTTATGCGCTCATCGAATGGTTCCTTCAATAAATCGATTGTGACGAGCGCTGTGTGGCATCATCCACATACATGCCATCCAATTCAGGGACAAAATAGTCGGTTATCATGTCTCTATACTGGTCTCCATTAACGGTAATTGACTCTCCAGCATCATTTCGGAAGAGGTATGGCCCAATGACTCTACTAGCACATAGAGCACACCAAACAGTCAGTTTTTGTAGATGTAATGGCGTCTCAAGGGTCTCATGTGGATTCTCTTAATGCTGCAAATTTGCTCGTTGACGTAGCCATTCAACTAAAAATTAATCCTCATCACTGAACAAAATGTTGCGATGGAAATCAGCACCGAGATCAATCTCATTTTCGGCCCATACACCAAAATCACGAAGCATTACATAGCCTCGCGGCTTTAATTCTTGCACAAGTTTAATCTTGTAAGGTCGTAAGGCAAGATCTTTGCACAAAATCTTCCATAAAGTTGATGGACAAAGCTCCAATTGCTGTGCACGGGGGCGAATCGATTCATTCGGGTTCTCTTCAACACTTTGCTCTACAGCGGCATTTTTTTCTTCGTTACGCACTGTTTGACATCTCTGGGGATGCGTATTATCAAATAGAGTAAACGTTGTGTGAAAACGATCCATGGTTAACCGAATTAATTGCTCTGATGGACGATTATGTCGACCATAAAATGGACGAAGCTTGCGGTAAACTTCGCAAGCTGAACCAATATTTTGGAAATAAATTTGCACGATTTGCAAGTGTTGTTTATTTGTAAACCTGTTCGTGATGAAACGGCAAACCAAACGGAACATAAATTACATTGGCGTTGCCCGATTTGACCACAAAATGTTAATTTTATCTGTATTTGTAAAAACCAACCTCTAAAAAAAAACACCTTTTATCTATTCGGACAAAATCCCCAACGAAAAAATCTTTTTTTTTTGCCAAAATCTACAAAAATCTCCGAATCTTACGATTCTCTCTTTAGAAGTGAATTGTGATTACGATTAAAAGTTTTATGTATAGCTATCTACATAAAAAATATGAATGCATGCACTTTTAGTCTGACATGTGTAGTCATAACCAATAGGCAACTCGCTGTTTCGTTTGCAAATTTTTCTATTTTGATTCAATCATTAATAAAATCCTTATCTTGTTTAAATTGTTTGTACCTATTAGTTTTCAATTTGAATTGAAATTGAAATTGAATTCATTTAGTTAAATAATTTAATAAATTAATTAACACTGCAAATGTATTAACTTTGTTTATAACACTTCACTATCTGAATCTAAACCAAATAGGCGATTAAATTGCCGCGATTTAATCGCAATATTCACTACTTGAACATCAATCTTTCGGAGATTTTGGATTGGGGATTTCAGCCCTTGAGATTCTCTCGTTGGGGATTTTGCTGCTGAAGGTTTCAGTTTGGAGATATTGGGTTTGGGGATTTGTCTTAGGGATTTTGAGATGGGGAGACGTACCCAACCCATTATAAGTGTTAAAGTACACACATTGCTTTTTTTCATTCTTTCTTCCCGGTTTTTGTTCTTGCCGGTTAAACACGTTCTCAGACGTTCATATAGGGTTTTGTAGTTATAACGGGTGATCCAAGTAGAGATACTTTTTTCAATAGTCTTTTTCGACAGATCACGTGTGAGCCGTGTCATGCTGTCATGTTATTTTTGTTTAGTATTGTTTGGCATTTCATAATGGAAAGACTTACGCGTGAACAACGTTTACAAATTGTTCAACTTTTTTATGAAAATTCACGTTCTGTGAGGAATGTGTTTCGTGCACTTCGCTCAACTTATGGTCAACATAATCGGCCTACTGAGTGTACTATTCGCAACACCATCACCCATTTTGAGACCCAGCATTCATTAGTGGATAATATTCGACCGAATAGACCACGTCCAGCACGCTGTGAAGAAAATATAGCGGCCGTAGCTGAGAGTGTACACGAAGACCATAGAGAGTCGATTCGGCGCCGTTCGCAGCAACTCGGACTGACGTATGGAACGACTTGGCGCATTTGATGTCAAGATCTTAAATTGAAAGCGTACAAAATACAGCTTGTGCAACAACTGAAGCCGCTCGACCTTCCCAAGCGAGATCGCTTCGCTCTATGGGCTCTTGAAAAGTTCCAAGAAGATCCGACATTTTCGAGGCAAATTTTGTTTAGCGATGAGGCCCATTTCTGGCTCAATGGGTATGTAAACAAACAAAATTGCCGCATTTGGGACGAAGAGCAACCTGAAAAGATTGAAGAACTGCCACTTCATCCAGAAAAAAACAACGGTTTGGTGTGGTTTGTTGGCCGGTGGAATCATCGGTCCATATTTCTTTAAAAATTATGCCGGTGCGAACGTAACCGTCAATGGCGACCGTTATCGTGCCATGATAACCGACTATTTTATGCCTGACATTGAAGCTCGTGATCTCGGCGACATTTGGTTTCAGCAAGACGGCGCCACTTCCAACACACATCGCTTCAATCAATGGACTTATTGAGAGAACATTTCGGTGAGTACATAATTTCACGTTTTGGGGCGGTCGATTGGCCACCAAGATCGTGTGATATCACACCGTTAGACTTTTTCCTGTGGGGATATGTAAAGTCAAAAGCTTATTCCGACAAACCCGCTTCGATTCAGACCTTGGAGGAAAACATCACGCGTGTCATTCGCCAGTTACCAGTCGAAATGCTCGAACGAGTGATCGAAAATTGGACTCAACGGATGGACCATCTGCGACATAGCAACGGCCAACATTTGATAGACATAATCTTCCAAAAATAAATGCCAAAGAATCTTCTTTCAAATGTTAATAAACATTCGCCATTAAATTTGAATTTTCTGTGTTTTTTTCTTTAAAAAAGTAGGGAACCTCGAAATGGATCACCCTTTATAACCAAATCTTTTCTTTAAAATTTAGTCCGAAATTTTTTTTAATACGAACACCATCTTGCAGTAATTGATTCCGATTAGCTAGACATTACAGTATACTGGAAATTAATTGCCTTGTTGTTGTATCCTAAATACATTTTCTTTGTGAATATCTTTTTGATTTCGTGTAGCCTTAGGTAAGGTTTTCATTACTTAAGTACCACTCTTAGGGGTCAAGCAAACAGATATCTTGCCATCGCTTGCGGCCAAAAAAATGGCAAATAGTTTTTGTACTTAATGTGTTTTAAGGATTCATTTGATCTAATAAATGAGTAGGTAAAGAGGATAAGTGTGTGCTTGTACTTATAGATATATTTAGATGAAAGAGAAGATAGAGAGCAAGTAAGAAATTCTCTTATGGAAAAATACACACATACAAATTGTGCCATGGAAAGTGTCTGCTGATTTTCGGTGAATGTATGTTGTGTTCGTTTCAGTTTTTCTTGATATATAAAAACTCTCTGTGAGGAAACTCTCTATGAGGAAACCAAAATAACTAAGGAATTCAATTTGTTTTTCAAGTGGAGCATAACGACGACGAGGCAATGAAATAAATCGAAAAAGAGTTGTGGGTGCACGACTGGGTCGGACGTAAGTTTCTCTTTCATGGAGACGAAGGCGTAATAACAAACATCAAGTATCCGAGAAATTGACGATTTTCACAGTTCAGGCAATTTATTGAAAACTTTTACATACAGTTTGGTTGTTGATGTTAAAAAATAAGAGAATTTAAAAAAAAAATCTATGATTTTATTACGGAACTTGGTGTCCATGTAAATTATAAAGATTTTCTGTTTGTGGCCCTTTGGCCGTTTAGTCCTCCTTATTTACTTGAGTGGAATGAACCTGGACCTCAAACAACACGCCAATCCAATTACCTAACTTAAGGCGAGGTCTTCCTCTACTGCGTCCGACGTCTGGCTGTGAGTCGAAGACTCTGCGAGCCAGAGTATTGGTGTCCATTCGTTCTACATTCGTTCTACATGTCCAAGCCATCTTAAACGTCCAATGCGAAGTTCTTTAACCAGGGGCATGTCGTTTGTACAGCCCGTATAGTTCTTGGCTGAATGTTCGTCTCCATAGTCCGTCAACGCAAACGGGACTGAAGAATTTTCCTGTGGAATCGACCAAGGATTTCTTCATCCGCCTTTAATACGGTCAATGCTTCAGCGCCGTAGAGCAAGACTGTGATGATCAGGGTCTCCTTAGTAGTTCAGGTTAGGGCTTTACTACTACATTGCCATCGTATCCCTAAGAAACAGCAGTTGGCAACAGTAATTCTTCGTTATTTCTGGCGAGATGTTGTTGTCAGAGTTGATACCGGAGCCGAGATAGACAAAATCCCGTACGACCTCAAAGTTACATTCGTCAATGGTGACGCTGTGTCCAATTCGTCGATGTTGTGTGTCCTTTCGTGGTGACAGCATATTATTTGTCTAGCACTCATTTATTGCTAAAACCCATTCTTGCCGAGATAGGTAAAGTCCCGTACGACCTCGAAGTTATATCTGTCAATAGTGACGTTGTGTCCAATTCGTCGATGTTGTGTGTCCTCTCGTGTTAACAGCATAAACTTTGTCTAGCCCTCATTTACTGCTAATACCCATTGTTGCAAATTCCTTTTCTATACTAGCAAACGTGGCTATTACATCACGTTGAGTCCTGCCAATGATGTCAATATCGTCGGCGTATGATAGTAGTTGCACCGATTTTTGGAAAATTGTGCCTCTGGCGTTGGATCGGGAGTTTTGCACAATCCTCTAAAGAATCAAATTGAAGAAATCACATGACAGCGCATCGCCTTGTTTAAATCCCTTATTGGCATCGAATGTGTCGGTGAGGTCTTTTCCGACTCTGATGGAGCAACGAGAATTTTCCATCGTCATCCTACACCAATTTCAGTAACACTATAAACAGCCAGGTCAGAATGGCACGGAATGAATACCCGACCTGCTGTCCCAGGCGCGAACCTAGACAAGCTGCTTCGACATATCCGGACAACAGGTTGTCTAGGAATTTCAAGGGTTAGTCAGGCCCCTTGAACAGAGATAGTAGAGTTTGACTTATTGGATTGTAACAGTTGAATTTATAATGTTGACGTTGAGAAAGAAATATTTTCGAAATTCAAAACGGTAATTCTGGTAATGCCAAAAATTGAAATTACATTTAAATACAAATGTAATAGACGAATATCCCCTTCTTCAATCGAAATCAATACAATTTTGTCGACATTTTAGTTGTTCTGGTTAAATTGTTGGAGCAGTACTCGCTCCAGTTATTTCCTAGGAATGTCAACTTGAAATAAAACCCTTTGACTTGCCTGGACATACCAATTGGAAAACAAAATGATTTAACCTACTCCTACAGAACAAGGTATTTTCTGCAGAATTACAAGTTCAAAGGAAACATTTGAATAATCACAGGAATTTGAAACAACAACCATCGATAGATATACATGTACGATTTCAGAATAACCGTATGCAACACTAAACAGACGTTGTTACAAGGACCTCAAGTAAATTGCAAATCAAATTACGCAAAAAATAGCAATTTTAAACTTTGTGCATCCACGTAGCTGCTGCGGACGCAAAGATGGACCATGTTGTCGTGACAGTGCTTTGCCCGTCCTTACGTTTTGACATTTAATTTAAATCTCCGTCATAGACCTGGGTTGGCATATTGTAATGCCTCAAAGGTGTATCGCTCTGTTAACGATGTGTGTAAATGCCTTGTTTTCGAAAACTACTCGTACTTACCATGCAGAGTTTGCATATTGCATTTCAGATGCAGAAAACATCCTGTGGACAAATGTGTTTTACGAAATTAAAATTGCTACCTCCATTTGCTTCCACAGGTAGCACAGTCATGGTAAAAGCTTTGTGGTTTAATTAAAAATGTTTCAACAATCGCTACGGCAAAAACTGCTGTCCAGGTTCTATTGCGTCAAAGGGTTACTTATAAAATTGGATAGCAAGTATCCAATTTCTGTTTTTATTAACATTCGGTGATTACAAATTTGGTATGAAACAGGAATTCTCCAATTAAATAAAAGCATGATTCCAGCCGAATTAAATAGTAGAGTATATGATTCGAAAACTTGGCGTATCGCAGCGATGGCATTCATGCAATTGACATGTTCCAGTCATTTAAAACGCCTGTTTCAATCATTCACATTGCTCACACTGCTCTTAATGATTATAATAAAATCGTTTTCTTCAAATACTAACATCGAACGAACTATTTAAACGTTTAAAAAAGAAGAGCATACAAGCCATAAATCAATTATGTGTTTTCTGTAACTCAAAAGCAAGGAACAGGGAACAGATAAGTCTGTATCATCGTATCCAATACCACCAATATGTCCACCATTTCCGCTTTCAATATTTTTTTTCTTGTTTTTAGGTTTCACGATAAAAGCACAAAACCTGTCAATGCAAACTTACTTACTTACTTAAGCAGCGCTACAGTCCGGAATGAACGTAGGAATCAACCACCATGCCTCTCCCAATTAGCCCGGTCCTTAGCTATTTGCCTCCAGTTAAGGTTGAGGTCGGTTTTCTTCTTGTGCGCGCCACTTAAGGCGAGGTCTTCCTCTACTGCGTCCGACCTCGGGGCTGGAAACTGACGACTGTCCATTCCCTCTACATATCCTAGCCATCTTAAAAGTCCAATGCGAAGTCGCTGTAGAACTCGTTCAGTTCATGGTTGAATCTTCGTCTCAAAACGGGCCGAAGATTTTTCGAAGAATTTTCCTTTCAACTAAGGATTTCTTCATCCAAAGTTGATGCGGTCCATGCTTCAGCATCGAATTGCAGGACTGGGATGATCAGGCTCTTATATAGGATCTCTTATTAGTTCGAGTGAGGGTTTACTACTGAATTGCCTTCTTAGCCCGAAGAAACAGCGCTTGGCAAGAGTAATTCTGCATTTAATTTCTGACGAGATGTTCTTGTCAAAGTTAGTAGCAGAGCCGTGGTGGATAAAGTCCCGTACTACCTCAAAGTTATATCTGTCAATAATGACGTTCTGTCCGACTTGATGTTGTTAATTCTTTCATGTTGACAGCATATACTGGATCATACCCTCATGTACTGTTAAACCCATTTTTGTCACTTCCTTCTCTATACTAGCAAACGTGGCTATGATATCACGTTGAGTCCCACCAATGTGCATATCGTCGATGTATGCTAGTAGTTGCTACGATTTTTAGAAAATTGTGCCTCTAGTGTTGGTTTCGCAGTTTTGCACAATCCTCTCAAGAATCAAATTAAATAAGTGAGAGCGCATCGCCTTGCCTAAATCCTTTTTTGGTATCGAATATGTCGGTGAGGTACATTTCCGACCCTGATGGAGCAGCGAGAATTCTTCATCGTTATCCTACATATTCGGACGAGTTTGGGCGGTACACCAAAACTTGACATGGCTCTGTATAAGTCGTCTCTATAAACACTGTGGAATGCGGCTTTGAAATCTATGGATAGGTAATGGATCTCGATTTGGACTATTTGGGTTTTCTTCCAGGATTTGACGAAGTTCGAAGATTTGATCAGCAGGTTGTTGGTGAACGGTTTTAGGCGTTGCCATATAATCTTGTAGGCGTTGTTGAGGAGGCTTATGCCTCTGTAGTTGGCGCAGTTTAGAGGGTTTCATTTTTGTGGATCGGTCAAACGATGTCGAGGTTCCATTCTACAGACATACTTTCATCCGACCAGATTTGGATTATGAGTTGGTGGATGTTACTTACCAAGTAATCTCCGCAGTTTTATGAAGCTGAGCGGCAAGGCCATTATATCCGGCAGCTTTATTAAACTTGAGTTTAGATATTACTTTTCTGACTTCACTTACGTCGGGTGGTTGGCAGTTTTCGCTGTCGTTACCAATATTGAATGGTTGGCTCAACCTGATAGCGGAACATTTTTCTTCATCGCCGTTTAACAGTCTGGTGACGTTGTTCTTCCATATCCTCAGCATAGACTGTGCCTCAACTACAATATCGTTCTGGTCAACATCCAGTTTTTTTTGTATGCAGCAGTGTGCCAACATAGACTTGAGGATTATTATCACTCCAAATACGACAGTTTTGTTTATTGACGTTTCCATTCAACCAAAAGTGAGCTTCATCGCTAAACAAAATTCGCTAATCAAAATTGTTATCAACGGAAATTCAAAACTAGGCCTTGCTAGGTGATCCTGTGGCTTCAATTCATGCACGAGTTGGATTTTGTAAGCACGCAAACCAAGATGGACACATATCCAACTCCTGTGCACGATGGCGAATAGACTGATTCGGGTCTACTGATTCTCTAGGCTACACCCTGAGTTCGTACGACGTACGACGTACGACGTTGCTGTATGTGTGTATCATCACTTAGAGTAAACGTGATGCGAAAACGTTCCATACTTACTCTAAGTAATTTCTCTAATCGACGATTATGTTGACAGTAAAATGGACATAGTGCGCGATACATATTTCGAATAAATTTGCACAATTTAGAAGCATTGTCCAGACTTCCGTCTATTCATGAAATGCCAACCCAAACCAAAATTAAATCACTTGACAGCTGACAAAATGGGCGCCAGTTAAAATAGTTTTGCCAACTTAAAGCTCTTTACCTATGAAAAAAAAAAAACACCCTTTTGTTATTTTAAGCATCAGACTTTCACAAAGCCACCCAATTGAGGGAGCTCTGATAAACAAACATTTCGTTACTAAAACATTTCATCACTTTGTCATATTTTAATTCAAAATACACAGTAAACTCCTTCCATCTAAAATTTGAAAATGCGTACTTCAATGCTGTCTCATCTAGTTTATCTAATATAAAATAATTGTTTATGAAATGTCTGTCATTGACATACAAAAATTCGTTTAAATTATTGACATACACCAGTTACAAGAGATGATATAAAAAATGTAAATATTTGCATTAATGATATAACGTGTCGACGTCATATTTCCGTTTGTGGTGATGGATTCCGTTCTTGGAAACGTCCTGTATTCCTGAAGTGTATTCCCTTTTTTATGTATCTGTTTATGACTTAGAAAAATGGACGAACAAACAAATGGACTTCTTCAGGATAATTTTGTTAAACTCATTCATAAAGCACGGCACATAGTAATTAGTCAAACAACTCCTAATCAACTTGGGAAAATTCTGATGACACGTTTCAGAGTTACGTTACTGTTTTACTAGACACACTTTCTGAGGTGGAAATATGCAATTAAATACTTCATCCATTTTTAAATTTCGAATAACTATATCTATGAATCTATGTTGTACATTCAGAGTTGACAGGAATTCGTATGACGTGGATATTTCCATTATTGAAAAAGCGTAGCAGTTCTGGCAGGACCCTCGTTTTTATGTTACCACAGAAATAATATTCGCGTATGACCTGAACAGACCACAGTTGACTTTGAAAAAACAAAGCATGTAAATTTATTTAACTGTTCCTTTGTTATACCAAACCAATATGTGGATATCGCATGTGACTGAGGATGGTATTTATTTTTTTATAAACGTGTCCTTTCATCATAATAGCCTTTGTATGTTTTCCGTTTAAGCGAAAACAATGGAAAAGGGAAATTAAATGTCTTTAAAACTGAACGGATTTTTTTCAGGTTGAGCATTATAAACCTCCCTTTTTGCTGTATAGTGATTCAGGGTTCGCCGTGATTTTCTTTGAAAATATTTATGTTTTGTTTTAAGGACAGTGTTTTGATAAACTTTCTGTTTATCTGTCTGTTAACACACATAGATACCAAAACTGACAAAAGTCACGCCTTTAATATTTTAAATGCGCCAATAAAATGGCCAGCATCGACTGTTTAAAAAAGTTTGCGTCAAATGTCTGTAACCGCAAAAGACTGCGTCACGATATACAGCTGTTGTCAGACCAATTCTCACTTATGGTTGCCTAGCCTCGTGGAATGCGTGAGTGTATTAACAAAGGTGCAAAGGTGAACAGCATGCAATCTTATAACAGGAGCTATGCGCACCAGCCTCACAGAAAGGCTGGAAATAATATTAAACCTGCAGGTGGCCATGGCTCAGAGGAACTTAGTTGACTGCTAAGCCAAACGCTGCGGGTTCAAGCCCCAGCTTCGGCAGCATTTGTTTTCTACGAAAATTGCCAGCTTATCTGAGGCCACCTGTCTCCTACTCTTTGTCACGTAGGTCTATGTTATATGTATTTCCTTCTATGTGTCTATCTGTCTCTCTCTGTTGTATTAATGTCTTGATCTGTCCCAGCCTATGGCCTCAGTCGCCAGTGCTGTAACGTGTCTGTAGTTCGTTGCATTCATGTGCCAAGTACTGTGATGCCAATGTAAATGTCAATATTAAACCTTCCGAATCACGTCTCAAAGAGGCGGGTAACCTATGTATCAAACCCTATCATGACTACGAAATCCCATATCACTACTTTGCTATTGATTACTCAATTAAAATACCAAGTCGTGACGACTGGTTGTCTCACAATATGGTATTTAGCACTGGCGTAGCAGTGTACACCGACGGGCTTAAAATGGAAATAGGATTGATCTCTGGGGCTTACTCCGATGTAGAATCTGCCGAATCGGCTAGAGTATTGGACTTATAACGAGAGGATATTTCTATTTATGTAGATAGTCAAGCAGCCATAAAAACTGTGGCAACCATAATATAGTAAAATCACGAGAAGATGGACGCTCCCGTTACGTTACGAGATAACATCAAAACTAGCATGGGATTGCCTAAAACTACTTACATAGCTACCAGCACTAACAAAGTACATCTCGTTTGGGCGCCAGGACACAGTGGACACGTAGGGAACGAAACAGCTGATATACCAGCCAGAAAAGGTTCGGCATAAACTTTTATGACGCCAAGACCACTCTGTGGACTATCCATCAGCACTTTTAAACTCCATATCAAAACATGGCTGAAAAACAGGGCCAATCATTACTGGACTAATACTGAAGGTAACAGGCAAGCCAAATTGTTCATGTCAGACACTTCCCACACAATAACGAAACATCTAACTAGGAGTCAGATTCGAACTGGCACAGGATTCCTTATTTGAAATTGTCAAGTCAAAAGACACCTCATGACTATGGGAATAACTCAAGATACCAATTGCAGACTATCCAACGCGGGCGAAGAATCTACAGAACACATCCTATGTCACTGTAACTGCCTAATAGGATTACGTCAGCATCATCTAGGTAAACACTACCTTGAGGCTGAGGACATATCTGACAGACAACCCAAAGATTTACTAGGATTTATCACAAAGTCCGGTATCATGAGTGAGCTCAAACTGAAGTAAACCACAATCGGCCCAACTGTGGCCGCAGTGATATGCTAACATGCTTCCAACTCCATAACATTATCTAATCTAATCTGGACGCTGCCGCACAGAGTCCAAATTATCTTGGTGCTAGGACAAAATAATGTTTCAGGTTATGAGAAAGCAGACGAGCTAGCCAAAGTAGGATCGTCTAGTTGTGTCTCTTTAAAAACAGAAAACAACTATCAACAAACAAAAAGAAACAATAACCAGGTGGTAAAACGTAAATACACCAAAGAATTGGTAGCCGGAATTCAGCAGTAGCAAATCAAATAAGCTTATAACTCTGAATAGGATACCCTTTTCTATAGAGGTGACAGTGATAACAGGGCACAATCTATTCGGTAAGCACTCTCAAAAATCAGACCAAAACACCAATTATGCAGAAAGTGCGGAGAAACTGACGTCATTAATCACCTACTATGTCAATGCGATTAGCAAAAGCCGTAACAAAATCCTTGACAGCATCTTCTGCTGTCAATTGGGACGGAGGATATATCTTTTCGAAGCAGATAGAACAGCACAACATTGTTCTGTTGTGCTATATTAGAGTCTAAGAAGTCAATTTAGTAAGCCCGAACTACTAGAGTGACAATACATATGAGATATGACCATAATCATCCTGGCAGATCCAACAACCTTTTTAGACTTTTCATGTTTCAGAAATTACATGACAATGAATCCTTTTGTCTAAAAAAAATTTGGAACGGAATGAATTCAGTGCTGTCGTTGGCGAATTCATAGCGCAGCACGATTTCATCATCCTGTACAAACGGTTATGGCTGCATTACTAACTTACTTAAGTGGCTAAGTCGCAATACAGCTCGTATAATTCTAGGTTGAATATTCGTTTCCATACCCTGTCAACGCATACGGGTCGGTCCCGCAATGTTCGAAGAGTTTTGTTCTTCTACTAGAAGCTCATTAGTAGTGCGAGCAAAATCTTTCTTCTTAGCCCGAAGAAACAAAATACAAATACAAATTTTTGGCGCAACAGGCTCGTTAGTACCCAGGGCCGAGCTTTCTCACAACCAATCAAGTGTGCGTGTGTACTTCTTGCACGTTTGTGGGATCTCCCGTTTTATGCCGACTCCGAACGGCGAATTTGAGATAAGCTTCCCTTGACAATTGTTACTACTCGGATGATTTGTCAAATCATCACGAGAGGAGGGCCAGTGAAAAATCATTTGGGTGTGGCTGGGAATCGAACCCAGACCTTGTGCGCGGCAGTTCATCGCACTAACCATCGCACGGCCGAGCCCGAAGAAACAACTGTTGTCAAGATTAATTCTTCGTTTTATTTCTGACGCGATGTTTTTAGAGTTAATAGTGAAACCGAGGTAGACAAAGTCCCGTAGTTACATCTGTTAATGTTGACGTTCTGTCCAATTCTTCGATGTTGTGTGTCTTTTCTTATTGACAGCATATACTTGTTCTTACCCAAACTTACTGCTAAATCCATTTTGCCGTTTTCTTTTCTATATTTCCAAATCGGGCAAACTATGCTGAGGTTCCATTCTTCAGGCATACTTTCATCATCTACAATTAAGCTGATAGGAATCTTAATACCAAACCATCTCCAACGGCTTTATAAAGCTCGGCTTTACTTTAGATATTCCAATTCTCACTTCACTTAGGTCGGGTGGTTGGTAGTTTTTGTTGTTTTCGCCAACATGGAACAGTTTGCTCTGCCTGACAGCAGGAGATTGTTCATCATCCCTGTTAAACAGTCTGCAGAAGTGGTTCTTTCATATCATCAGTAATGAACTGTGTCTCAACTACGATCTTTCCATGTTCATCTTGACAAGCTTCTGTTCAGGCCTGATATCCCTGTCTTTGACGTTTAACACTTTGGTCAAACTTGCGAATATCGTTCCTGGAGTGGCACCTCTCTATATCCTCGATCGCCCGCTTTTCTTGCTCTTTTTTCTTCTTTCCGAGAAGCCGGTGTTCTTCCCTTCTTCCCTTCACCTGCAGCTCAGCCATGTAGGCCACGTTCTTGAATGCGAGCATTTGTCGGCATTCCTCATCAAACCAGGGGTTTCTTGCTGGTGGGCGCGAGAAATCTTGCACATCAGTTGCGGCTGATCTAATGACTTGTTGGCATCGTTGCCATTGTTCCTCGATACTCGATGCTGGTGGTATGGTGTTAATCGAGAGGTTTAGGGATACGCGTTACGCGAAGTTCTTGGCGGTCTCTTGCGATTGCAGTCTTTCGACACTTATTTTTTTTTACAGTATTTCTGGATTGTTGTGGCGTAGTGGATATCCGCATTCTATCCTTGGCTGCAACAAGGTAGTGATCCGAATCGACGTTAGCTCCTCGGAATGTTCGGACATCCAAATTACTTGATGCGTTTCTCTTTTCTATCGCAATGTGATCAATTTGGTTGACCGTTCGTTTTTCTGGAGACGGCCATGTCCCCTAATTGATATTGAGATGAGTAAAACTTGTGGTAACTATAGTGGCATTTCGTTACGTAGCGAAGTCAGTTAGCCTTAGTCCGTTACCAGACGGGTTGTCATGGAGGCTTAGAAGCTTAGGTCTTCCGCTAGTTGTTCAAAAGGACAACGTTGTTGATAATTAAATCATTCCTTTCCTCGGCTATTGGTTGCTTCGTAACAAATACTTATTTCCATGGATGGCACAACTCCCAACCTTGAGGGCCAGTTCCAATTTAGTAGATCCCCTTAAAACACGGCGCCATAAGGGATTGGCCTTTTGTTTCCTCCACAACCATCTCTGTTCAAGGGCCCTGACTTATAGCTGAACTATAACAGAAGATGGTTGCTGGCGACCACTTCCGTAACTGTGCGAACACATGCAATTTGTATTGTACGAACATACTGGTTTTTCGCTTCGATTCGTTCAGTTTTCGTTCACATTTGCACACTTGCGAAAAAGCGAATTCATTCGCTCTTTCTCTTTCTGCTGTTCTTTCATACAAACATTTGACATTTCACTTCAACAGCTGTGTACATTTAATTTTTAAGTTCATAAGAAATGAACTTTTTTGGCAAAACAACTTTCAATCTGACAATCGCTTACATTCACAAAATTCTATAATAGGCAACTTGAGTAATTGATAGTACTGAAAAAACCTTAACGTAGAATTTTGACATTAGCTTCCGATTGCTTCCGAATTTTATGGTTCAGCCTTTTCCCTTGAAATGTGGGCTCAGTGGCGCGATGGTTAGTGCGATGAACAACCGCACAGAAGGTCTGGGTTCGATTCCCAGTCGTAGCAACACCTTCATTATTACTGGATCTCCTCTCGTGATGATCTAACAAATCATCCGAGTAGCATCAATTGTCAAGAAAAGCTTATCTCAAATTTGTCGTTCGGAGTCGGCATAAAACAGGAGGTCCCATCATCATGCAAGAAGTACACACTCACACATGAATGGTAATGAGAAAGCTCGGCCCTGAGTACTAACGAGCCTGTTGCGCCCACAATTTGTAGTTGTATTTACCCTTGAAATTCCCAAACAACCTGTTGTCCGAATATTCCGAAGCTGCTTGTCTAGGTTCGCTTGGGACAACAGGTTGGGTATTCATTCCGTGCCATTCTGACCAACACTCGCACTTATCTTCTAGCAAGTTCTGTTTGGATGAGACCAGTACCCGATGGTCACCACTTAGTGGTCAAAACTAAGCAGATTTGATGTGTAGTCAGAGTTACAACGACTGGGCATTGCCAAGTTAAAGCCAATCAGAGTCTAGCCTCGTTCTACAACTCACAAACTTGATATATGGAAAAAATTCAGATATTAGGATTGTCTTAATATCTTGTTCAGAAACTTTTTTGAAATGCCTTACCGATTTTTGCCATAACGCCTTTTTTAAAGTTGTGGCGGTGGGCGGACTAAAAAAATGTTCACAATTTTTCGAAAATTACGTATAAGGATCACATATACCGAATTTCAATACTTAGCTCTAAATTTGAGGCCTGACAACCGTTGACCTACGAAATATGGACGGATGGACGGACAGAAAACCTTGGCTTAATAACGATTCTGAGTCGTTCCATATACTTTGCGGTATACCTACCTTAATTATTTCTATATGTTAAAATGTTTCAAAACTAATATACCCCTATGATATAGAGTATAAGAATGGTTTTTATAGGAGAAGATAATGTTAGATTTTACATAACGCGGTTGGACTTCGTTTTTAATTTCGGAATGTTAAATTATATGGCTGAGTGCATCGTATTTCGGCTGATATGACGCATTTTGACTCGGTGGAAACGTACTATGACAAATGAAAGAAAATAGATATTTTTAAGTTTTAGGGTTAGACGAGGATATCACAAACGTAAGTACAGTCATCAATATAACACAAAATTTTAGCTCTCTATCACGGATAAAAACCGCAGGAGAAGGAAATTAAATACGGTCTCGCCACAGTTAATATGGAATATGGCGACTAGTGCTAGACAAAATGGTCTAGCATTTCATGAAATTGAGCTGCAGGAAATTAATCCGTTATGTAAACGAAATTTATAACATTTCAAACATTTTTTTTAACATTAAGCAAGCTGTCCACCTTGGCCACTGAATTTTAAATATTGAACAACCGTGTCAATACTGACCTTTCTAGCTTGCATGTCTTTACTATCTTTACTGTGCTCAATATGATTTGCTGAGGATAACCTGATCTGTGGCATTTCTTAGCTTTTTGCTTAAATCTTCCATCACTATTTAACACCGTACTTTGAAAGTCGCTGATAGGTTTTGTCCAGAAGTTCGTAGAATATGTCATTAGTGATGTTATCTTTTTTTCGGTCGCCATATTAAGCTTAAATTGGTATTATAGGCCGTCCGCTGATGTTTGCTGACGTCTAAAATCATTCCTGGTTAAGCTTTTTGATCATGACTTATGTGCAAGTAATTTCGCTGATTTTGCTCTCTACAATCGAAACCGTAGTAAATGTCACAGTTTTTCAGCTTTTTTGAACGACCTATCCGATTTCTTTTTAGTTTCATCTGCATCTGCTGCCAAAAATCTTACAGGCCCTGAGGTTTAAGCATTAACGGATCATAAAAAACTTGAAACCTTACACTTGTTTGTGTGTGTATTTATTTTTGATGCCAAAAATGGGACTTCCACCTTAAAGCTAGTTCCAACCTCTAATTTTTATTTATTGGGAATGTTAGCCATGTCCCTTTCATAATTCTAAAACATTTTCCTGAATATGCAAACACGAACTATACTATTTGAATATTTGAAAGGATAAATTTGTTTTGACAACTTGCGCAGCCTTGTTGGCCAAATTGAATGATGTCAGTCCTCCTCAGTCTTGTATTGTTGGTTTGTATAATTAAAACTCTTAATAAAATCTTGCGGGTATATCCTTTCTGCTAATTTTTTTTGACGTAGAATTGTTGAAGAAAGTTACTCCTCCTCTCTGAGAAGGTTTCTAGGATATTGCACAGCTATAAGGTCAAGTGGGAGTTGAATTTACGTCGTTAACGGATAACACAAATTTCACAAATTTCTATGCAAATTCGGAGTTGGGTTACAAAATTACTCAATTCATCAAACTAATGAAAATAGTTGCAAAAAACCTTGTGGTTGATGGATTTACATTCACTTAAGATAACCCTATAATGTTGAAAGAGCGCGCCGAGATAAATTGCTATGGATTGTATGAAGTTGGAAATACGTCTCCTGTAAGTTTGTTCCGTTGTTAGGTTTACTGTAACAAATAGAGTTTTGTAATATTAATTTGGTGTCTTTGGTATGAGCTGCAAATGCAGTTTTTGTATATCGTGTCACTACTCCAAAAATATACACCGCACGACTTTCATTAGCAATCGTAATTTATCAGGACTTAACTTCTTTACTCATCTGACTGTGTTTCGGGACTGATTTTAAATTCACCCCATATGGACCTTCATACTTATAATTCCCAAAATGTCCACCTCACCAACTCCTAAACGTATGGTTTCTTTAATATTTTTTAACGCTGAATCCAGTGACTACCTCACTTATTTTTTCGAAGTGAATCGATGCTGGGAGTGTAGTACCTAAAGATTTAATGGAAAATGTTTATTATCATTTGAAAGAACATTCTTTGGCATTTATTTTTTGAAGATTATGTCTATCAAATGTTGGCCGTTGCTACGTCGCAGATGGTCCATCCGTTGAGTCCAATTTTCGATCACTCGTTCGAGCATTTCTACTGGTAACTGGCGAATGACACCGTGATGTTTTCCTCCAAAGCCTGAATCGAAGCGGGTTTATCGGCATAAGCTTTTGACTTTACATATCCCCACAGGAAAAAGTCTAACGGTGTGATATCACACGATCTTGGTGGCCAATCGACCGGCCCAAAACGTGAAATTATGTGCTCACCGAAATGTTCTCTCAATAAGTCCATTGATTGATGCGATGTGTGGGAAGGGCGCCACTTCCTTGCTGAAACCAAATGTCGCCGAGATCACGAGATTCAATTTCAGGCATCAAATAGTCGGTTATCATGGCACGATAACGATCGCCATTGACGGTTACGTTCGCAACGGCATAATTTTTAAAGAAATATGGACCGATGATTCCACCGGCCCACAAACCACACGATACCGTTTTTTTTTTCTGGATGAAGTGGCAGTTCTTCAATCTCTTCAGGTTGCTCTTCGTCCCAATTGCGGCAATTTTGTTTGTTTACATACCCATTGAGCCAGAAATGGGCCTCATCGCTAAACAAAATTTGCCTCGAAAACGTCGGATCTTCTTGGAACTTTTCAAGAGCCCATAGAGCGAAGCGATGTCGCTTGGGAAGGTCGAGCGGCTTCAGTTGTTGCACAAGCTGTATTTTGTACGCTTTAAATTTAAGATCTTGACGTAAAATGGGCCAAGTCGTTCCATACGTCAGTCCGAGTTGCTGCTAACGGCGCCGAATCGACTCTCTACGGTCTTCGTGTACACTCTCAGCTACGGCCGCTATATTTTCTTCACATCGTGCTGGGCGTGGTCTCTTCGGTCGAATATTATCCAATAATGAATGCTGGGTCTCAAAATGGGTGATGGTGTTGCGAATAGTACGCTCAGTAGGCCGATTATGTTGACCATAAGTTGAGCGAAGTGCACGAAACACATTCCTCACAGAACGTGAATTTTCATAATAAAGTTGAACAATTTGTAAACGTTGTTCACGCGTAAGTCTTTCCATTATGAAATGCCAAACAATACTAAACAAAAATAACATGACAGCATGACACGACTCACACGTGATCTGTCAAAAAAGGCTATTGAAAAAAGTATCTCTACTTGGATCACCCGTAATATAATCCCCGTGTCATATCTTGAGTATAGAATTTATCGTGTGAAACTTGGAAACGAATAGTCGGAGTTCAAACAAATAATAGCAGGTGTACCACAGGGAAGCATCCTATGGACCACTTTTGTACAAATTTACACATGATATACTACAGAGAAACGACACAATAGTTGCCACATCTGTGGAAGATACTGCAAATACTACTAATTGGGACAACAATATCAAAAGTACATAAGTAAAAGAAATACAAAGAACGTACAAATAAATACAGAGAACTGTATAGGTTGCTCGGAAAATATCAACAACATCCCGGAAAAATGTACTAAGCGGCAATTTTTGTGGAAAATACTTTTTGACTTGCCCTTACAATTTGTGCAAGCTCCAAGTTTTGGCCTTGGATTGAAGTTTCTACAATTAATTATTAAACTATAGAACAATAAAATGTTCACCACACTGCAAAATACACAAATAATTACCTAAATAGGAAGTTTTTTTGTTTCCTGTAAAATTTTAAAAATGTCGCTTAATCCATTTTTTCCGGGAAGATATCGATACAAAGATTAACCTTAATATAAAGCTGCTTTTGTAAAAGCAGTGATAAAACGGTTTGGACTTGAGTTGGGTACGTTTTTCCCAAGACATAGTCCCCAAGCCAAAATCTTCAAACTGAAACCTCTAGCAGCAAAATCCCCGAAAAGACAATCTGCGTGGCTAGTATCCCTAATCCAAAATCTTCAAGAGATTGATGTTTAAGAGGTGAATCATGCGATTAAATCACCGCGATACCTGTTGGTTCATATTAAGATTAATGAAATGTTATACACAAAGTAAATATATTTGCAGTGTTTATTAATTCATTCAACAAATTAATTAAATAAATTCATTTCCAATTTCAGTTCAAATTAAAAACTAATAGGTACTAACAATTTAAACAAGATAATGATTTAATTAATGATTAAAACAAAAGAGAAAAATTCTCAAACGAAACAGCGAGTTACCTATTGGCTATGAATACACACGTCAGACTAAAAGTGCATGCATTCATATTTTTTATGTAGATACACATAAAACTTTTAATCGTAATCACAATTCTAAGGGGCGAAACATAGGTTTTGGAGGTTTTTTTGGAAATATTGGAAAGAAAAAAAGATTTTTTCGTTGGAGATTTTGTCTAGGTATATATTTTTTGGAAATAATGTCCAATGAAGATTTGGTTCAATGGAGATTTTTTTTTTGATTGCATACCGCTCCCTTTTGGAAATACTGTCAGTAAAACGAATTAAAACATTTTACAAGCTTTTAAAACCAAAAGATCATTCGCCAATGCGCCGTGTTACATAAGAAACGAAGATCTCCGAATAAATCTGAATATTACAACTAAAAAAATTTTGGTGCAACAGGCTCGTTAGTACCCAGGGTCCAGATTTCTTTCAGCCATTCATGGGTGCGTGTGTACTTCTTGCACTATGTCGGAACCTTCTGTTTTAAGCCGACTCCGAACGGCAAATTTGAGATAAGCCTTTCTTGACAATTGATACTACTCTTGATGACTTGTCAGACGAGAGGTGGGCTGGGAATTGAACCCGCGGCACACAGTGGGGCAAGGGCGGAAAAAAAGATTTTCCGAAAGTGCTGATTTCGAACAGTAAATTAGACAGTGAATCTTACTTACTTACTTACGTGGCACTACAGCCCGGAATGAACCTGGGCCTCAACCAACATGCCTCTCCAATTATCCCGGTCCTTAGCTAACTGCCTCCAGTTGCGCACTCCAAGTTGGTTGAGGTCGGTTTCTACTTGTGCGCGCCACTTAAGGCGAGGTCTTCCTCTACTGTGTCTGACGTCTGGCTGGGAATCGAAGACTCTGCGAGCCGGAGTATTGGTGTACATTCGTTCTACATGTCCTAGCCATCTTAAACGTCCAATGCGGAGTTTTTTTGACCAGGGGTATGTCGCTGTACAGCTCGTATAGTTCTTGTTTGAATCTTCGTCTCCATAGCCCGTCAACGCAAACGGGACCGAAGATTTTTCGAAGAATTTTCCTCTCAAATCGACCAAGGATTTCTTCATCCGCTTTTGAGACGGTCCATGCTTCAGCGCCGTAGAGCAGGACTGGGATGATCAGCATCTTATATAAGATCTCCTTAGTAGTGCGAGTGAGGGCTTTACTACTGAATTGGCGGTTGGCAAGAGTAATTCTTCGTTTAATTTCTGACGAGATGATGTTGTCAGAGTTAATAGCGGAGCCGATATAGACAAAGTCCCGTACTACATCAAAGGTAAATCTGTCAATGGTGACGTTCTTTCCAATTCGTCGATGCGGTGTGTCCGTTCGTGTTGACAGCATATATTTCGTCATGCCCTCATTTACTGCTAAACCCATTTTAGCCGCTTCCTTATCTAAACTAGCAAACGTGGCTATGACATCACGTTGGGTCCTACCAATGATGTCAATATCGTCGGCGTATGCTGGTAGTTGTACCGATTTTTGGAAAATTGTGCCTCTTGTGTTGGCTCGTGAGTTTTGCACAATCCTCTCAAGAATCAGATTGAAGAAGTCACATGACAGCGCATCGCCTTAAATCCTTTTTTGGTATCGAATGTGTCTGTGAGGTCGTTTCCGACCCTGATTTAGCAGCGAGAATTCTTCATCGTCATCCTACACAAACGGACGAGTTTGGGCGGTATACCAAAACTAGACATGGCTCTGTATAGTTCGTCTCTATAAAAGCTGTCGTATGCGGCTTTGAAATCTATGAATAGGTGGTGGGTATCGATTTGGACTTCTTGGGTTTTTTCCAGGATCTGCCGAAGTGTGAAGATTTGATCGGTTGTGGACTTTCCTGGCCTAAGCCCACACTGATAAGCGCCGATCAGGTTGTTGGTAAACGGTTTCAGGCGTTCTTATATTACGGCAGATAGAATTTTGTAAGCGATGTTGAGGAGACTTATGCCTGTGTAGTTGGCGCAGTTGAGAGGGTCTACTTTTTTGTGGATAGGGCAAACGATGCTGAGGTTCCATTCTTCAGGCATACTTTCTTCCGACCAGATTCGGCTTATGAGTTGGTGGATGTTACTTACCAAGTCATATCCGCCGGCTTTATAAAGCTCGGCGGGAAGGCCGTCATTTCCGGCAGCCTTATTAAGCCTCAGTAAGATATTGCTATCCTCACTTCACTCAGGTCTTGTGGGTGGCAGTTTTCGCCGTCGTTGCCAATATTGAATGGTTCGTTCTGACTGACAGCGGAATGTTGTTCCTCATCGCCGTTTAACAGTCAGCCGAAGTAGTTCTTCCATATCATCAGCATCGACTATGTCTCAACTACGATATTTCCTTGTTCATCTCGACAGAATTCTGTTCGAGCCTTGTATCCTTGGTCTTGACGTTTTACACTTTGGTCAAACTTGCGAACATCTTTCCTGGAGTGGAACCTCTCTATATCCTCGATCGCGCGCTTTTCTTGCTCTTATTTCTTCTTTCTGAAAATCCGGTGTTCTTCCCTTCTTCTCTGCCTATAGAGTTCAACGGCAGCTCTCGTCTTCACCTGCAGCTTAGCCTTGAATGCCTCGTTCTTCGCTTCGAGCATCTGTCGGCATTCCTCATCAAAATAGGGGTTTCTTGCGGGTGGGCGCGAGAAACCTAGCACATCCGTCAGGGCTGATCTAATGGCTTGTTGGCAATGTTGCCATTGTTCTTCGACATTTGATGCTGGTGGTATAGTGTTAACCGAAAGGTTAAGGGATACGCGTTGCGCGAAGGTCTTGGTCTCTTGCGATTGCAGTCTTTCGACGTTAAATTTTGTTCACAGTATTTCTCGGTTTTTGTGGCGTGGTGGAGAGTTACAAGCTTTCGTTAATATTTTGGAAACATTAGACTCCTTGCCTAAGTCTGGCACTTATAACAAATCCGCGTCCGAATTGTCGTGCATTACTCGTGGATTTTCGATGCCCCAGAAGCGATAGTTTTGCTTGTTCACGTACCCGCTTAGGTGAAATTGAGCCTCATCGCTCATTATGTTTTTAGTCGAAAAATTGTTCACTTCGATTATTCTGCGTTCTTGGGGAGTTTATCGCTCCATGGCTTGATCGTTTGTATTTTACATCTGTCTAGTCCACAAATGTCAAAACAGATCTGATATTGGCGGCCATTTGCAAAAGTAAGATCATCTTCCAATAGGGTGATCTCTTATGGCCCACCTTGTATATAAAAATTTTATTTAAATTAGTTGGGTGGTTCGAACTCATCGCACTAAAATAGACTACCCCAATTCAAAACAAGTACCTATTAGAAAAAAAAAAAGAAAACATATGAATAGGCTACAATCCACTGTGCGAATTATTGTCCCCAATGTCCCCAAAAAGGCGACGTTTCAAGAAACTGAATAAATCTTGTTCAGATGATTTATATAAATCGTTTGTGGTTCAACAAAAACTACGTTTTTCTACTGAAAAATTTCGGGCGTGGCAGAAAACTTTATATAGATGAAATATGTATATATTCCAAATTTCTAGATAGGCTTTTCAGATACTTTTTTCAAAATGCTTCAAATGCTTGGCCGAAACATTGTTTTACTGAAAAGAAGGCGTGGTAGTGAGTTAAAATTAACTGCGGTGTTTTTTTTGAAATAACTTTCATTGCTGAAAATTTTATCAAAATCGGTTAAGTGGTTCGGTTTTTATGGACTTTTTTCCGCTCTTCCATACAAATGGCCCCACTGTGCGGCAGTTCATCGCACTAACTATCGCGCCACTGAGCCCTGAGCCGCGGCAACATATGACACGAAACATTTTGCAAGAAAAAAAAACACGCTATTATTAGGACTGGTGTGAGCAAGCTCCGACGATCGTCATAGTGTCTATCGAAGATTTCTATTAGCTGAATCGGAACGAGGTGCAAAAAACTTGTCGCTTCCTATTGGGGTAACAATATCTTGAGTCGTTTTGACATTTTCCACATCAAACACAGAGGACTATTACATATATGCGGATGCAACCCTAAATGCGTTTGTGAGCATCGATTCGCGCAAAATGAGGATGAACTTTCGGCAAGTGGGCCTGTTTTACAACTCTTTATGATAAAGAATCACTAAAATACAATTAATAACGAGTCATCTCAAAGTAATAATTGGCTCCCCCAGAGAGTGGACTTTATTTCGTCGCTTTATGCGACAAAGATGCCTTTTTCCAAAAGGGTTTTGCTTGTTTTGCTAACCGCCACCCCTTTGGGTCAGACGCTTCCGGATTTAATTTCATTTTCATCTTTTAGTTACAACCTTACTGCTGAAGGTGGCCGTACCAGGGGAATAAGCTCCGGACGTAATCGCTCATAAAATAATTCCACCGGTGGATTCTAGTCAGCTCATACGACAAGCGTGCCTTACCTCAAGGTTATTCTTATAACGTATGATAAGTATGACTTTTTTTTCAGATACCTATTATCAAATTCAGAATTGCCTTCAATTATAAATTGTATTTGTAAATTCCTTTGAAAACACTTAAAAATTCAAATATACACTCATATTGATCGCGTGAATGATTAATGAAATTAATAACCATATGGGCAAATAGAACTGCACTTCCCAAGTTAAACCTCCAAAAAGCCGTAAATTAATTCGATGTAAACATCATTAAAAGATTTAAATTCCAAGTAAGCTAAAACTATAGGTACCATTCCACATTCGATAAAAGCACACTCGTTAAAGTTGTTCGCAAACTTCCAGGCGAAAACTCAATCAAACTCACCCCATTTAAGGCATTGCCCGAAGTGACGATGTTGTTATACTCGAAAGTTGCTCTCAAAACTCGATGAATATATTCGTTCGTTTCCTCATGTTTTGAAAATTATATGTTTGGCAATGTGGGTAGGTAACTTTACTGTGATGAGGGTCTTGTTTGGGATTGTAATCGATGGAGCACTAACGAATTTATAAATTTATCCCAAAATACACCGTTCCGAT
This sequence comes from Rhingia rostrata, assembly GCA_949824845.1. Taxonomy (NCBI): domain Eukaryota; kingdom Metazoa; phylum Arthropoda; class Insecta; order Diptera; family Syrphidae; genus Rhingia; species Rhingia rostrata. Next base: position 32,240,465 of record OX463758.1, read on the forward strand.
GTACTCGATGGGGAGGAACATTTATGGGATTTTTGTAAAGAATTACCCACACCGTGTAATATTTTAAGGGAATCGATTTTATTACTTGAAGTGGAAACTCGTACTATTTTTGTGTACGTGTATATAAATCTGTGGTACTACTAATAAAGTAAAGAAGAGGATTTTCTGCTCCTTAGGAAATAATGTTTACGAAGTATAAATCAAATGTAAGTGATTGTGGTTAACCATAATCCCATTGAAGTAAAATGTTTTGTGTTCATTTCGTATAGCATGACTTGTAGTGGTTAAAGTATATTAAGGACATTCAGCGGATTTACATATTAAATGAATAAACGTTCAATTCAAATAAATTCTCAAGGCTTCCGGGATGTTACATCAAAGTGCATTATTGAGGTTTATCACTTCTTTGATTTTAAGTCCTGACCGCAACACACACAACTAAGACTTAATCGTGTACGCACATGTCTGATTTTTGTGATATGTATTAGGAACCTGGAAAATACAGTGCTATCTGCATTCGAGAGTAGGTTTCTTTGTTGGCGTTGACAAGGCGTGTGATTTATTTCCTTTTGACAACAGGTAAGTCCTATGGCATTTGATTGAAGTCCTTGTAATGAAATTGAGTGAAAAATATGTTGAAAATATGGGTTTTCAAATAGACTACAATGGAGTTAAAATGGCTCCACAGTATGTGTTGAGATATTGAAAACCTCGAGCTATAAACATTTCACTTTGGAAGTAATACAATTTGCGATGAAACCTAGTCCCAGACATTATCGATCTTTTTACTAAAACAGTTCCATATCTAACCATCCGTTGGTCTCTAGAGAGTGTTGGTCTTAATTTAATATCTTCTACGTAGTTATGTGCTGACTTTGCAAATCAATTTCCTTTACTTGTGATAGAAGGAATGATAAATTTACTTCCTTAAATTTTACTTGCTCCTAATGTAGGAAGTGTCGGTTTCGTGGAAAAAATGAGTAGAACTCGACAATTTAACCAAACCGAACATTACGACTGTAAAGTTTAGAACGGTAAAGATTCCTTACCGCTGGTGGGGGGGAAGTCTAAAAGTGAACTCTCTAATTAATCTTTTACGAATGAACTTTACATTTGGTCCTTCGAGCCGGATATAAGCCATCCTAGTTGGGAATTCTGGGCTATAAGAGAATTTCCAACTCCTCTTTTCAAGCCGTCAAGAATTACGTCTCCATAGAGGTCAGCTCCTATGATCAGGTCTATTCCTCCAGTAATTTTGTATGTTGGATCTGCTAGTTTTATAGTCTTAAACTGGTCATTCTTCATATTGTTAGCTTCTTTATCTGGTAAAGTTCTTGTTAATTGTGGTAAAACAAGAGCTTCTATGTTTATCTTGAAGTTGGAGGAGAATCTCGGGAGAATTGTTAGCTCTACCTTGCTGCGTGCTGTTCCTGCATCAGTAGCTCCCAGACCACTTACTGCAACGTGAACCTTTTGATTTCTGAGTCTTAACGTTTGAGCCACAGCTTCCGTTATTAGGGTGGCTTGTGAACCTTGATCAATAAGTGCACGGAGTTCGGTGCACCGACCATGTTCACTAGCACCGCGTGCCCTTACAATTGCTGTAGCAAGCAGGATATTTTGGCTCTGATGTCCATGATTAGATTGAATCTGTACATCGTTCCGGGGATGATCTGGTTGTCTTCCTTCTACTTTTTCCAAATGGAACAAGGAATGATGTTTTTTATTGCATTGCATTGCTTGCATTTATTTTTACTCATGCAGGGACTTTGTTTATCATGTCGTTAACAATTTACACAGAGTCTCGCTGTCCTTACATGGTCATTGCGCTCCTTAGGAGTCCAGCCCATGAACTTGCGGCAGGAATATATATTGTGTTCTCCTTGGCAAAATACACACGTTGGTTTGGTTGAAACATGGTTGTTTCGCGAAATATGTTTAGTGTCGTCTACGGCTTTAAAATGCCTTTGCCTGGTGGAAGATAATACATCCAAAGCCTGATATCTTCTTGCTAAGAAATCGTATATTGCTTGAAGCGTGGGCATCTTATTTGGTTGTTCCAGACCTTGTTCGAACAGAGTTCTGTTTTCTTGGTCCAATGCCCTGGTTACTAGGTGAACAATTATAGGATCCCACGATTTCGTGTTGATTCCCATATTATTTATAGCTGACAATCCTTCCCTGGTTGCATCTAAGATTGCCTTTATCGAATTTGCTGATGATTGGGTTCCTTGATGACCAGCCTTAAGCATCCTGTCTAAGTGCATTGATACAATCTTTCTCTTATTGCCACACCGTGCCTTTAATGTCTCCCAGACACATGTATAATTGGGACTTGAGGTCGTTAGATGTTGAATTAATGCCATTGGTTCTCCTTCTAAATGCGTTTTCAAATATTCGGTGGTATTCAAATTTTGCTTGTTGTGTATTATTGTAGAAAATATATCAGCAAATGAACACCATTCTAGATAATTTCCCCTAAATGTAGGTATCTTCAGAGGTGGCAATTTGGTGTCGGAATGATTCGCTTTCTTTTTTTCACTGGTCTTACCTAATGCCGAGGCCATTCAATGGAGGCTTTGGTTTATATCTCTCTTGATGTCATTATATTTTTGATCAACGACATATGGGGATTTCATATCTTGCTCTGTTGCATTTGACATGAAATCTTAATGTAATTCTGTCATGTTTTTCAGTTGTTCCAACAGAATTTTTTGTTGGTATTCACACATCTGTGTAGAATACTCTCGGAACGTTTCCTCGAATTCCTCCATGTTTCCGATTATAGCCTCGATTTTTATATGGAGCTTCCTCAATCTTTGAGTCTGGAGAGTACTATCTGATGTATTACTGGATGGTGGTGAGTAGGTAGACACTTCCTCTGCAGGTGTAATATTTTCGAGCAAAGTTTTGAGTTCGTCAAACATGTTTAACCTTTCCATATGTGTCGCTCTCAATATATGGAGTATCGAGTTTTATGTTTTCTTTAATTTTTAATGGTTGTTGTTAAACTCCTCCCAAATTTCTTGGATTTGTTTCAAGCGCTCTTCTTTATAGCGTTGAGTCTTCCTAGACACGCTATCCTTCTTGAAATTTATCGCTGCTTTCTCTAGCTCTTCCGCTATGGCTTTTTGTCTTGCAACGATGATGAACACTTCAACCTCATCAGCCATGTTTCGTTTTTTTTTTATCACTGAATGGAATTACACTGTTAACACTTTCGTTCACTACCAGTGTTAGCCCTGGCAGCGCTACACCTTTTAGGAATATGATTAAATACTAATGTAGTATGTTATGTTTTTCTTTTACCAATGTTTGTAGCCTTGGTAACGCATATAATTGTACTCTGATTCGTTTCGTTAATGGATTGAAGGACCAATTATATGACAAGACAACCAGATCATCCCCGGAACGATGTACAGATTCAATCTAAGCATGGACATCAGAGCCAAAATATCCTGCTTGCTACAGCAATTGTAAGGGCACGCGGTGCTAGTGAACATGGTCGGTGCACCGAACTCCATGCACTTATAGATCAAGGTTCACAAGCCACCCTAATAACGGAAGCTGTGGCTCAAACGTTAAGACTCAGAAAGCAAAAGGTTCACGTTGCAGTAAGTGGTCTGGGAGCTACTGATGCAGGAACAGCACGCAGCAAGGTAGAGCTAACAATTCTCCCGAGATTGTCCTCCAACTTCAAGATAAACATAGAAGCTCTTGTTTTACCACAATTAACAAGAACTTTACCAGATAAACGGGAAAGGAAAGAAATAGCTGGTCTGTGCAGTTCTTTTGTCTTAGAATGTCTTCCAACTATATTATCTAGTTGAATGAAATTGATAAGCAATGTTACTATAGAAGATTTTTACAATCCTTGTTTTTGTTTTAGCCTAAAATTTTCTAAGCGGAAATAAACATTTTCTGCCGCATGAACGCCTTCACTGATTTTCATGACATTATTTCTGGTATATCTCCACAAATCTCCACACGATTTTGTTTCGACATTGTATGCCAGACTTTTTACGTTTTATATTTTGACATACCTTCGGAACAGAATTCCTGGATTGGCACCTATCAATATCCTCAACCGGAGATTTGTTTTGTTCCCTCTCTTTCTTTTTATAAAACCTGTGGTCCATTCTTCTCCTGATAGTAACGTTGTCTCATTTTTGAGTAAGAGTCGGCTTTCTTCATCAAACCAAGGGTTTGAGTACATAAGTTAGACCTTCAAATTAAAGCTGTTCAAAATGATGCCTTGTTCGATTCCTCGATTGTGCCAAAAAGAATGACTTTTTAGCGCAACAGGATCGTTTCTAACGAGGGCCTAGCTTTTTCTCACAACCATTCATATGCGCATGTGTACTTCTTGAACGAAGGCGGGACTTCCGTTTTTATGCCGAATCCGAACGGCTAATTTCAAATAAGCTTTTCTTATATCCACAAAAAGTTCAGAAAGTTCCATAAAATCAGAATAGTTTTTCTTATATCCATAAAGAAACACGACTTTTAAGCGCAACAGGCTCGTAAATACCTAGCCTAGCTCTTTCTCACAACCATTCTTGGGTGTTATAGGGTATACTCTGATTGGCTTTGCCTTGGCAATGCCCAGTGGTTGTAACTCTGACTACACATAAGGAACATATTTTTAACCTCTTGGTAACAATCAGGTACTAGTCTCATCCAACCGGATTTGACTTGGTAAACGATTAGCGCGAGCGTTGATAACACAACGAAAAACAGCAACACTATAAACAGCCAGGTCAGAATGGCACGAAATAAATAACCGGCCTGCTACTCAGGCGAACATAGACAAGCTGCTTCGCAATATCCGGGCAACAGGTTGTCTAGAAATTTCAAGGGTAAGTCGGGTGCCTTTAACAGAAATGGTGGTGGATGAACCGAAAGGCCAACGGCAGCGCTTAATCCCGTAGTGGATACTAATGGCCCCATATCCTAGGGGTAACTAATAAACTGGAACTGGCCCTCCTGGTTGGGGTATGTGCTTTGGATTAACTACCCAGCCATGGAAAAACTAAAATGTTACAAGGCAACCAATAGCTTCGGAGAGGTCTGATTTTATTGTTGACGACCCGGCTAAACGAAAAAGGACAACGACGTTCGTATCTGCACCTGAAATGTGAGAACATTAAACAGGAGAGGTGCAACCGAACAACTAGCGGAAGCCCTAAACTGCAACAAAGCAGACGTCATTGCCATCCAGGTAATACGATGGAATGGGCCGGCAAAAAGAGGATGAAAAACTGTGTCATCTACTAAGGACCGTGCTACAGTGAGCAGAAACAGCGACTATTCGGATGCGGATATGTTATAAGTGCCAGACTTAGGCAAGAAGTCTTATGTTTCCAAGACATTAGCGAACGCATTGCAACAATCCGAATCAAAGCCAAAATCTTCAACATAAGCCTTATAAGTGCTCACCCCCCAACGGAGGAAAATGATGATGTACCTAAGGACTGCTTCTACGAGCCCCTTGGCAAAACCTATAAGCGACAACTAAAGTACGATGTTAAAATTGTGCTGGGAGATTTTAGCGCATAGATAGGAAGAGAAGAAACATAGCCTACAAAACAACACGCCTGGTAAGAGACGAAATTCCACTATAGCCAACAGCTGGTTTCCTCCCCACGATATCCATAAGAAGAGATGGCGGTCTCCAGATCAACGATAGACAAGAGACACTTACTTACTTACTTAAGTGGCGCTACAGTCCGGAAAGAACATGGGCCTCAACCAACATGACATGACGGTCCATGCCTCAGCGCCGTAGAGCAGGACTGGGATGATCAGGATCTTATATAGGATCTCGTTAGTAGATCGAGTGAGGGCTTTACTACTGAATCGCCTTCTAAGCCCGAAGAAACAGCGGTTGGCAAGAGTCTGCAGAAGTGGTTCTTCCATATCATCAGCATCGACTGTGTCTCAACTACCATATTTCCTTGGTTATCTCGACAGGATTCTGCTCGAGACTTGTATCCTTTGCATTGACGTTTTACACTTTGGAAAAACTTGCGAACATCGTTTCTGGATTGGCACCTCTCTATATCCTCTATCGCGCGCTTTTCTTGTGCTCTTTTTTTTTTCTTTCGGAAATGCATGTGTTCTTACCTTCTTCTCTGCCTAAAAAGCACAGCGGCAGCTCTCGTCCTCACCTGCAGCTTAGCCTTGTAGGCCTCTTTCTTGGCTGCGAGCATCTTTCGGCATTCAAATCAGGGGTTTCTTGCAGGTTTGCGCTAGAAAAAGGTTGAGCAGTTTTAAAATTTTAATCATTTCGGCACCTTCAACTTGAATCATACATCCTGAAATTTCAAACTAGGGCGTTTTGTTTGGCTAACGTCTAAAGCATTTTTGCCATATTGTACAGATTTGTAACCACCCCAACTTAGTTAATTTTCTTGGTTGTGAGCATTACCATAAATGTGATCAGTCATTGTAAGATATTAGTCCCATCATTTTGAAATGAAGCACCTTATTGAATGGTAGTGCTTTCTGCAATGTTTATTAGGTTAAGTCTTGGATGGAGTGGAGTATTGTTGTGCATCTACTTTCACAGCTCCTCGTTTTGCTTTAGCTTGGTTTTCAATCGTTCATTTAATGCGCAAGTGTTCCTTGCGGCTGGAAATCATTTTGTCTATTCATTTTCGTTAGTGGTAATCTCGTTCACCCTTGCTGCATTATGTTTCATACGAGTGGGTCATAATGCCTCTTCCTTTAGTATATCCACATAATACCTAACCGCAAAATCCACAACCCTTTAAGCCCTCAACTTTTAAAAATTCATAAATCGAAAATCTCCGTAAATCCACAATGAATTTTAGATTTTGATTTTGTGAAATTTTTCTCAGGATTTCGATTCCAGAACTTAGTTACGTACGCAACCCACTTACCTCTCTGCCACCTCCAACAATATAAACGCATTCATCTGGTACGGCGAAATCAAATTAAATTGTATGCGTTTCCGTGGACTGTCTTCCCGAGTCAGTTGCACCAAGAATTTGTATTTTGGTAGTGTTCCTTAATTTTTGATTTAACCTCATGGACTCTTGTACTGCTGATTTCGATGTTGAGCTTTTGATTTTATTTAATTTGCCAAAACAAAAATGCCCTCTTTCTGCTGCTTTAACAAATACTTAACCTTAAGCACTTGCTACAACGCTGTCCACTAACATAGTCGCCGACTTCCAAACAACATCGTCATCAGCTTGGCAAATCTAAAAAAAAAAAACGCTTTCACTTATTAGCTCGGAAAATCAATTTTCAAGCGTTCAGATACATATTACATTTTTAATGAAGACATCCCTATATAGACCACAGATACACGATTACTACACCCGCTTGGATGCATCGCTCTGGATGCTTCGTTCCCTGTAAGGGACTTTAATTAACTTTTTTCGATTATGATGCGGTCGGAAATATGAAAAAAAAAAAAATGAATTAACCGAAGAATGAAAACGAGCATGTATGTTATTTCCATCAACTTTTTCCATTCTCAATAAATATGATTTATGCAGATTAAAAGCGATGATCTTTTCTCTCTGAATGATTCTTTATTCATTGGCTCCTGCCCCCATCTTTTTCTTTTCAGATTCTTGCATCCTTGAAAGATTTGTTTATTGAAAGTTACCGTGCCCGAAGAAACCAACCAAGCCGCACATCCTTTTCATCAGGGCACATAATGAAAATCGACAAGTCTGAATGAGAGAATGAAAATTCAATTTTTGACGGCATGCATACGTACATGTACTTACTACACACAATATACGAGCACGTACATCACGGGTGTCCCCTCTACTAGGCTACTGTCAAAAAATCAAAATTGGCTGAAGCCCCATGCACGGTGGAAGTCATCCTTTTGCCAATCTAATGTGTGCCTTGGCGTAAGGGAAAATAAGTTGAGAGGATTTTGTTCGCAGTGCCAGTAGATAAATGATAACAACGACCAAGTGGAAGGCGTACATGAAGGCGACGACAGGAGGGAAATGTTATGAAATGGAATTTCATTATTGAGGCGAAAATTAGAAGCGAAGCGTGACGAAGGACGCGTACAAGAAACGAGGATATACCAGTTGTAGTCGCGTCCTTGTCGCATTGCAATTGAAGCTTACGTCATGGGTTGTGCGCCGAGTTTTTTGTCAAATCAAAAGGATGGCAATATCTTGTTTTGTATTAACTTCAGGAGGACGCGGAGGAGGTGTAGTCTCCAGAATGGAAATGACGTTATCACCACCGATGATTTAAATAATTCGAATTTATGCAATCAGTCATTGCTGAACCCGATGCAAATAAAAAATGAGTCTGATTATGATAAGGTAAGTTGTATTTGTTTTGCGATCAAATGATTAAGTATTCGTATTAACTTTAAGTGCTTGGTATTAAATTATTTCTCTGATTTCTGTATTTTCAATGTGGCGATTTAAATCGCTTGGTTTAAGCTGCAATTGTAAAGATTTCAGTGCATGGTTATGTTCGTTTTGTGAATAAAAAAAAAACATAATCTTGTTTCATATAAAACTGCTCATGATAAATTTAGAGATACTTAAATTAAATAACACCCGTGGTTCACTATCTTTTAAAGGCAGCAAATTATGCACCCGGTGGCCCATAATAAACTTAACCTTAGAAGATCGTGCATACAATTAAGAACGAACTCTGGTTTAAGGATCAAACAATGGCAGTTACCAAGGTACTTGGACTGAATGGCTGAAATCAAGGTGCCGGAAACGAAGCCTATATGGTTTTAAGAAAGAAAGAAAGTCAGCCTCAGAAATACAGGTGGGGTAAAAAAAAAAAGTCATCCGATGTTGTCGCTGCCTTCAGAAAATCGGTTGTGGCTCGCGCAGTGTGTGCCGGTGCTCCGTCCTGTTGGAACCACATGTCCTCCAGTCCTTATTCGTCCTATCGTACTATGGTAACATATAAAAGGGTATTCATAACCCCTTGAGTACGTGTAAATTATAAAAAAAAAAAAAAATTGCGGCAGAAAAAACTCGCTTAACATGGCTCTATAGCGCGCACCGTCCACTGTCATCGCTTGACCATCGGCTTTCTCGAAAAAAGATGGCCCGATGACTCCTTCAGCGTGAACAGCACATAATGCAGTAACTTTGACCGGGTGTAATGGCTCCTCGTGCATTACTCGTGAATTTTCGGTGCCCCAGAAGCGATAGTTTAGCTTGTTCACCTAACCGCTGAGGTGGAAATGAGCCTCATCGCTCATTATGATTTTGGTCGAAAAATCGTCCATTTCATCCTTGAGATTGAGGATGGCTTGGGCATAGGTTACACGCGTTTGGCGGTCGACAGACAGCAGCTGATAAACGGACTGGCGCAAGTCTTTGACCAAAATTCGACTTAGGGAGAACTGGCTAATTGCGAGACACGGCCGCCGCCTGGTCGATGTTTCCGGCGACAGCTCGACATCGTCGGCAACAGCGGCGATATTTTCGGCACAACGGGTGCTCCAGGGCCTGCCACTCTTGGCAACGTCTCGTGTGGTCCCATACTCTTCAAGGTTGGTGGCCAAACGGCGCAGTGTTTGCGCAGACGGTGTCGGACGGCCGACGAATTGGCGACGGAATTCGCGCTGCGCCAACACTACAGGGGAGTGTATCGCTCCATGGCTTGTTCACTTGTATCCTACATCTGTCTAGTCCACAAATGTCAAAAAGGATTTGACATTGGCAGTCATTTGCAAAAATAGGAGCATCTTCCAATAGAGTGATCTCTTTTGGTCCACCTTGTACATGATGGATGGAACATTTTCAATTGCAACAAGTGCGTCTGTTCTTAAGGAAGTTCTTATAATCCAGTATGGATTGGACTTCACTCAAATGACGGATAAAAAATATAAATGCACTCTTCAAATATGAATTTATTTCTCCTTCAAAGTGGGAACGATATTTATTTTATGAAGGAACATTTCACTTTTGATTTTCATTACAATTTAGTGTTTCTGTATTTTACATTAATATAGGTTCTCATATCCATATACACAGATGTACAATAGTCTGCAGGTATGGGAGTCCCCTTGATAGGGGTAACTGTTAGATTTGGAGTAGTGGCAATATTGGGTATATATTCAAAAATTTCTTTGGATTTAAAAAATCTTTTAGGTTTAGTTTTGCAAATCCAAATCTACAACAAATTTAACAGTGACCGCAAGAAGGGAAGTCACAGGTGGACAGCATGCCCCCAAAGCTATCTAACTATTTAGACGCCATAAATCTATGCATGTAAGAATACATATTTGTTTGTATGTTCTTTATAGAATCGTAAACTGTTATATTGATTATGTCGTGATTTTGCTATGCATAACCAATTTTCGACAGATGGTGGCACTTTCATTTCATTTATTGCCGTGGCAGTTCATACTGATTTGAATTGAAACGAAAACAGCCAACGAATGATGACGTTTCGAGTTGTGGCTGACATAAGAATTTGTGTATATTGTGAAATTCATGTCACATTGAACAGAATCTTCGGTGTATTCGGTGTATTTATTGTCTGGTGATTGTCTGAAATTGACTTGAAAACCAAGACGGGTATATAACTTTAACGGTATGCATTGGCTGAAAATTTTGCAAAACAATTATTGGATATTGGAAATGGTCGAATGCAAGTTGATGAATCTACGTTAAGTATCACCTTGCTAGCAAACTTTTTGTAACTTTTTCTGTGATCAGCATAGACGGATTGGTGCAAAAAGTTTTCCCAAACATTGCACAGAACTAAAAAAATCATTAGTGGCTCAATACGCGTGCTACATTAGCGGCCAAAAACATCAATGTCAATACCATCAACTTCACCATTCAAAATGGAATACCCGCCGAAATGACAACATACATCGTCCATCGATACTGTTCTGAATCAAGACGAAGTTGTCAACCATCCAACTGAATTCTTGAGTTCGCTTGATTTGCCAGGCATGCTACCGCACGTTCTTACATTGAAAATTGGCGTACCAATCATTCTACTTGGAAACATAAATCCATCACGCGTACCCCAATGATTCCTACAGATATGCCATTCGAGTTCAAACGTTTGCAGTTCCCGGTTACACACGCTTTCGCAATGACTATCACCAAAGCACAAGGACAATCGTTGCAAGTGTGCGCATTAAATTTGGAGTCTCAATGCTTCTCACATGGACAGCTCTATTTGGCCTGCTCACGCGATGAAAAACCTTCTGATTTGTTCGTTTACGCACCAGATGGAAAAACAAAAATATTGTGTATCCCGCAGCACTTCACCAAATATCGATTTGAAAGGAAACGCTGCAATGTCACAAAAATTTTTTCGCAATGAAAAAAATCTATAAAATTAATCAAACCGAATCACATATTTGTGTACTGTCGTTCCTTCAAATTTATTTTAGTTGGTGGCATTGCAACGCGCGCAGGGTACAGCTAGTCTAATATACATCTCTGTTGATAAACATTTATAACTCAAATTATTGGTAATGCTGCGAGTGAGTTTAATTCATATTCAGATGAGAACTAAGGCCACTTTCGAAAACGAATTAACGCCTTATGACTTAAGTTATCTTTTAAAATTGAAATAAGGTCGTAAGTGGATTATGGCGTTAATTCGCATTTGAAAGTGAATTAACTCCATTACTTACTTACTTAAGTGGCGCTACAGTCCGGAATGAACATGGGCCTCAACCAACATGCCTCTCCAGTTAACCCGGTCCTTAGCTAACTGCCTCCAGTTGCGCACTCCAAGTTGGTTGAGGTCGGTTTCTACTTGTGCGCGCCATTTAAGGCGAGGTCTTCCTCTACTGCGTCCGACGTCTGGATGGGAATCGAAGACTCTGACAGCCGGAGTATTGGTGTCCATTCGTTCTACATGTCCTAGCCATCTTAAACGTCCAATGCGGAGTTTTTTGACCGGGAGCATGTCGCTGTACAGCTCGTATAGTTCAACGCAAACGGAACCGAAGCTTTTTCGAAGAATTTTCCTCTCAAATCGACCAAGGATTTCTTCATCCGCTTTTAAGACGGTTTATGCTTCAGCGCCGTAGAGCAGGACTGGGATGATCAGCGTCTTATATAAGATCTCCTTAGTAGTTCGAGTGATTGCTTTACTACTGAATTGGCGGTTGGCAAGAGTAATTCTTCGTTTAATTTCTGACGAGATGTTGTTGTCTGAGTTAACAGCGGAGCCGAGATAGATAAAGTCCCGTACTACCTCAAAGTTATATCTGTCAATGGTGACGTTCTGTCCAATTCGTCGATGTTGTGTGTCCTTTCGTGCTGACAGCATATACTTCGTCTTACCCTCATTTATGACATCACGTTGGGTCCTACCAATGATGTCAATATCGTCGGTGTATGCTAGTAGTTGTACCGATTTTTGTAAAATTTTGTCCTTGGTGTTGGCTCGTGAGTTTTGTACAATCCCCTGAAGAATCAGATTGAAGAAGTCACATGACAGCGCATCGCTTTGCCTAAATCCTTTTTTGGTATCGACTGTGTCAGTGAATTCGTTTCCGACCCTGATGGAGCAGCGAGAATTCTCCATCGCCATCTTACACAAATGGACGAGTTTGGGCGGTATACCAAAACTACACATGGCTCTGTATAGTTCGTCTCTATAAATGCTGTCGTATGCGGCTTTGAAATCGATGAATAGGTGGTGGGTATCGATTTGGATACCCACCTTGGGTTTTTTCCAGGATCTGCGGAAGTGTGAAGATTTGGTCGGTGGTGCACTTCCCTGACCTAAAACCTCACTGATAAGGGCCGATCAGGTTGTTGATAAACGATTTCAGGCGTTCATAAATTACGGCAGATAGAATTTTGTAGGCGATGTTGAGGAGACTTATGCCTCTGTAGTTGGGGCAGTTTAGAGGCTCTCCTTTTTTGTGGATCGGGTAAACGATGCTGAGGTTCCATACTTCAGGCATACTTTCTTCCGAGCAGATTGGTTTATGAGTTGGTGGATGTTACTTACCATCTCCGTCGGCTTTATAAAGCTCGGCGAGAAGGCCGTCATTTCCGGCAGACTTATTAAGCTTGAGTTTAGACATCGGGTATTTGGCAGTTTTCGCTGTCGTTGCCAATATTCAATGGTTCGCTTAGCCTGGCAGCGGAATGTTGTTGGTTATCGCCGTTTAACAGTCTGCAGAATTAGTTCTTCCATATCCTCAGCATCGACTGTGTCTCAACTACGATATTTCCTTGTTCATCTTGACAGGACTCTGTTCGAGCCTTGTTTCCTTGGCTTTGACGTTTTACACTTTGGGTAAACTTGCGAACATCTTTCCTGGATTGACACCTCTCGATATCCTCGATCGCGAGCTTTTCTTGCTCTTTTTTCATCTGTCTAAAAAGCCGGTGTTCTTCCCTTCTTCTCTGCCTATAGAGCTCAACGGCAGCTCACGTCTTCACCTGCAGCTTAGCCTTGTAGGCCCCGTTCTTGGCTGCGAGCATCTGTCGGCATTCCTCATCAAACAAGGGGTTTCTTGCGGGTGGGCGCGAGAAACCTAACACATCAGTTGCGGCTGATCTAATGGCTTGTTGGCATCGTTGCCATTGTTCTTCGACATTCGATGCTGGTGGTATGGTGGTAATCGAGAGGTTTAGGGATACGCGTTGCGCGAAGGTCTTGGCGGTCTCTTGCGATTGCAGTCTTTCGACATTAAGTTTTTCACAGTATATCTGGATTGTTGTGGCGTGGTGGATATCCGCATTCTAACCTTGGCTGCAACAAGGTAGTGGTCCGAATCGATGTTAGCTCCTCTGAATGTTCGGGTATCCAAAATACTGGATGCGTGCCTCTTGTCTATCGCTATGTGATCAATTTGATTGACCGTTCATTGATCTGGAGACCATGTCTCCTTATGGATATCGAAGTGAGGAAACCGTGTGCTGGCTACAGTGGCATTTCGTTCCGTAACGAAGTCAATTAGCCTAAGTCCGTTACCAGACGTGTTGTCGTGTAGTCTATGTTTTCCGACGATACTGCTTAAGATGTCTTCTCTTCCTACCTTTGCGTTGAAATCTCCCAGCACGATTTTAACATCGTACTTCGGTAGTCGCTCATAGGTTTTGTCAAGGAGCTCATAGAGGCAGTCCTTAGCTATATCATCTTAACTAACTCCATTATAGCGTTTATATATATATGGGCTTCGTTCACTGCACCTGCCCATTATTGAGGAGGGTAAAAGCCTGACTTGTATCGGCTAGTGAACCTCAACGGGTCAGAAGCTTGTTAAGTAAAAGTAACGTAACCAGTGGCAACAATATCTAGAGTCAGGTAGTTCAACCAAACATATTGAACATAGCCACGCTCATAACCCTGCGCAGTCTTTAAGTTTTTTTTTCAATTTCAAGTCAAGTTGACGCCTCTATTGTTAAGGGTATTTGGGCCTTATATTTCCAATCTCACAATTATCGGATTTGAGAACTTACAGAGTCTATGGCTTGTTCTCATAGACAAAAGAAGTTGTAAGTGGACAGAACGGGCGATCCTATGAACCGGAAACCTATTCTTGAAAATTTCCACTATCGCGTGTGCTGTGTGTAGTCGCAGAATCCTGTTAGAACTACATGTTCCACAAATTCATAAATATGCGGCAGTAAAAACTCGTTGATTATGGTTCTGTATTACTCACCAGTCACACTTACCGCCCCCGTTGACACCTCCGGCGTGAATGCCGCACCTTGCAGTGACTTCGACTTTATGTAATGGCTCCTCATAAATTATTGATTAGGTTGACGAGGTAGATAGTGTTTGTCCTTTCTCGTCGCTCTCATTCATCAGAATTTACAGCTGAGTGTGTATGCAACCCCTTTCTTGGTATACTTGATACTCCATTCAGTTTCTTTCTTGCTATTGCAAACCTGAAAACATAAGAACTGGGGGGATTGCAGAGAGATCCATCAGGTAGTTGAAAACTATTTTCCTAAATTTGTTTTTCTTAATTGTCATTGCTATTGACAGTGAAGGGTGTCCTTGTGTGTTTCTTCATCATCGAAACATCTACAAAGGTCACAACCTATGACTTTTCAGTAAGTGCTATCAGTAATTTTGTTCTTTTTTTACACGCGCTCGTAGGCGGTCATTTTATGAGAAGATAAGATATTTCCTATCTTGTGTTAACTGGAGATTTACTCTATCGGTGGTGTTCAAGTTCAGCCAGATCTACTTTGAAGCGTGGAGAGAATTCTACCTATCCCTAGCGATATCGAGTATTTTCTGTCCCACTCGTGTTTTTAGGTCACAAGGATGAGGTTTGACAATCAGCTGCCGTGGCAGGAGACAGTAGAGATTGATTTCATTGCAGCCTGACTGTCGATGAAAGTGATAATATCACCGTGTGATACCAGAATTGTATTCCCTTTGCTTACTTCGACTTTGGTCAGGAAAGCGAAATGGGATGTACCCACTCCATTTCTAACAATTCTAAGTATATTTCCAAACCAAAATTAGAAATGAGTGTCGTGGATTCAGTGGCAAATTAGCTGTACTCTACTCCTCCCTGCTTGGAAAGATGCAGGAGAATAGCATTTGAAATTCAGGTTGCAGCATGCACTCAGATATCATATCGTCGATGTTATGTGTCCTTTCCTGTTAACAGTATTACTAAGTCTTACCCTCATTTACTGCTAAACCAATTTTTGCCGTATCGATTTGGACTTCTTGCGTTTTTTTCCAAGACCTGCCAAAGTGTAAACATTTGATCGGTTGTGGACTTTCCTGGCCTAAAAGTACACTGATAATGGCCAATCAGGTTGTTGGTAAAAGGTTTTAGGCGTTCACATATTACGGCAGATAATATCTTGTAGGTGCTGTTGAGGAAACTTATGCCTTTGTAGATGGCGCAGTACAGAGGATCGAGCAAACGATGCTGACGTTCCATTCTTCAGCCATTCTTTCATCCGACCTGATTTGGATTATGAGTTGATACTGGATGCGTTCTTCTTGTCTATGGCAACGTGATCAATTTGGTTGACTGTTCGTTGATATGGAAACCGCCATGTCCCCTTATGAATATCAAGGTGAGGAAACCGTGTACTGGCTATAGTGGCATCTCCTAGCACTATTTCAACATCATACTTCTGTAGTCGCTCATATGTTTTTTTTTTTTTTCTCAAGGAGCTTGAAGCAATTTTTAGCAATATCGTCTTTTTCCTCCTTCCGGGCGTGAGTGCATGTAAGGCTTATGTTGGCGAATATGGCCTTGATGCAAATTGTTACAATGCGTTCGCTAATGTGTTGAAAGCATTATACGTCTTGCCAAAGTCTGGCACTTATAACAAATCCACATCCAAATAGTTGCTGTTTCTGCTGTTTCTGCTCATTATAATGCGTTCCGTAGGAGATGTCACATTTTGTCATCCTCTTTTTGCCCGGACCATCTCATGGCAGTAATGTCTGCTTTGTAGAACTTTAATGCTTCCGCTAATTGTTCGCTTACACCTCTCCTGTTTAATTTTCTCACATTCCAGGTGCAGGTACGAACGTCGTTGTCCTTTTTTCGTTAGGCAGGGTCGTCAATAATAAAATCAGTCCTTTCCGAGGCTATTGATTGCTTCGTAACAATGTGGATGGGTTAACTACCCATCCACATTGTGTTAACTACACAAAGCAAAACCCGAAACATTGGCCCTCCAGGTTCAAATTTATCATATACCCATAGGACACGGGGCCATTGTATATAGTGTTGCTGTTTTTCGGCACTTTTCGCACTCCCTCTTATCGTTTAGCATGGCATATCCGGTTGGATGAGACCAGTATCCAATGGTTACTAAAACTAAAAAACTTTTTTTTTTGGCTCGACAGGCTAGTTACTACTCAGGGCCGAGCTTTCTCACAACCATTCATGTGTGCGTGTGTATTTCGTGCATAATGTCGGGTCCTCCTGTTTTATGCCGACTCTGTGGGGCGAATTCGAGATAAGCTTTTCTTGACAATTGATACAACTCGGATGATTTGTCAGATCATCACGAGAGGAGGGCCACTGAAAAATCATTTAGATGTTGCTACGGCGGGAATCGCAGCCCTCCGATGGTTACCACTTGGAGGTAAAAATAAGCACTTGATGTCAGAGTTACAGCCACTGGGCATTGCCAAGTTAAAGCTAATCAGAGTCTACCCTTCCTCTGCAACATCCAACCACCATTGCAGTTTATATTGCAATTGGAATTGTCCTTAAGACAATTACTACGTTCCAAGGATTCATCTTTCTGCCATGTTACGTTAAATCTTAAAACTGGGGCATGGATGCAGTTGCTAGTCTGGAGAGCAAAGATATCTTAAATATCTCGATTAAATTTATCTATAGATATGTGGATTGACGGTGTATATTCCATACCTTAATGGCACATATTTCAATCACATGTTTGGTGTTGATTTTGGTGTGTAGGTCAGTGTTAGTTTTTTTTTTTTTTGTTATTCAAATTGGATAGACCGGAGACCCCAACTTAAAGCAGGTTTTCCCTTCAGAATTCATTATTCCAGAATGTGCTGCCAAAACAAAAACCTAAAATAAAACTACACTTAGTTTCAATATCTTGGCAACACTATCTAAGATTTCTAATTACATTAAGATAAGTAATTACCAATAAAACGAAACAAAACTCTGTAATTCATAAGTGTATAGATTTAATATCCGCTTTATAAATAATTAAAGTATTCCAACTGTTTGCACTATACTCCTCTTCTTGTTGAGCACCCATATTGAAAAACTACATGTAAGTCTACTACACAAATCTATACACAATCATACACTATAATGCGAGTACTTATTTTATTTGCGACTTTTGAGTGCCTGCGTATACAATCGAGCAAATAACTTTATGCAATAAATATTTGTCACCTAACTGAAAAGATATGATTAATTACGAGCACAAAAAGTCTAAAAAGATATTCGCAATAGTATAATATTCTCCAGCAATGGTAGCAGCAACAACATGTTTTCGTGACATGAATGAAAGCATGTGGACACATCCATAACCTGTATTCTTGGAAAGTTATCTGAGAATTTATCTCGTTTTTTTTTAAAGCGCCACAAAAAGCCGTGTTTGTCGTTCGTTGAAAATGCATGCCTACCATCGGAACTACGTACGTAAATGTTTTATACTACAGACAACTTGGCAGTTTGTGATTATAAGTACACAATTGGATTTTTATTTAATTTCTTATCAATGACAAGTGCCAACATTGAATTATACATTTAAAAAGTTCCCAGCAAATTTTCATTTGTTACAATCATAGTCACGAGTCGTGAGAAAGTAAACATGAGGTGGAGGGCTGTATTGTAGACAAAATTCAATTTATCTGCACCGACTATAGATTACAGAGAATGATGAATTTATTAGTGAATATCTCTAAATTGTCATCAAATTATGATCGACCATCATTTAAATTTGTTAATTACAAAACCTTTTTTTTTTTTTGCGACTACCATTAATCTAATGGCTTACCTGAATGACTTAGATCCTTTGTTTGATGGAACAGTCGTAAGTGTTAAATATTCATGTCGAATACCATTAAAGATCATCTCCGAATGAGGTTTCTTATTGATCGATTTGAATTGTGTTCCTAACAAGCAGTTAGGAACACAAACAAACTGTGTGAAGAAGTAATGGTAGCTTAAGAGAAGGAAGGCCATACTTTAGTAGCGATAAAGTCTGGGAAGATGCTTAGCATGATGCAAAATACTTACTTACTTAAGAGTTGCTACAGTCCGGTTCTTTGCTAGCTGCCTCCAGTTTCTATTTCTGGTCGCCCTTTAAGGCGAGGTCTTCCTCTACTGCATCCGACGTCTGGCTAAGAATCGAAGACCCTAGGAGCAGATGGTGTCCGTATCCTCTGCATGTCCCAGCCATCTTAAGGCGAAGATGTGGAGCTTTTTTACCAGGTGTATGTCGCTTTGCAGCTAGTATTGTTATTGGTTGAATTTCCTCATCCGATTTTGATAAGATACATGCTTCAGCGCCGCGCCGCGCCGTAGAGCAGGATTGGAGTGATTAGGGCATTATATAGGATCCTCTTTGTGAGGGCTTTCCTACTTAATTCCATTTATAAAATTCTTTGTTTTATTTCTGGACAAGGGTTGTTGCTAGAGTTAATAGCACAACCGAGGTAGACAAAGTCACTTACTACCTTAAAGTTATATCTGTCAGTGGTGACGTTCTGTGCAATTCGTCGGTGTCCTTCGTATTGACTGAACGTCACATTGCCTTACAATAATTTACTGCTAAATCCATTTTTGACAATCTTAACTAGCGAGGGTGGCTGTGTTGATTCCGACCAATAATATCAATATTTATGGAAGATTTTGCCTCTTTTGTTGACATGTTGACATGACGATAATTCTCCGATAATTCTCCATCGTCAACCTGCGTAGATGGGCGATCTTTGGCGATATACCAAAACTGGTCTAATAGTTTGTCTCAATAAATGCGTATGCAGCTTAAAAATCGATTAATACGTGGTCCGTATCGGTTTCGACTTCTTTTGATTTTCAATGATCTGTCGAAGAGTAAAAATTTGATCAGAGTGGTGAAATTTCCTGACCAAAACCCACACTGATAAGGGCCGATCAAGTTGCTGGTAAACGGTTGCAGGCGTTTGGTAGTTATAAATTTCACTGTATTCGCAAATATTGAATTTTTCGCTCTGGCTAACAGCTGAAGATTTTATAATCATCTATATTTTCGGCATCAACTGAGACTCAACGACCCATCTCGACATGATCTCGGCTTTGAAGTTTTACAAAAAAAATACATTGACGTTGACATTGACATCACAGTACTTCGCACATGAATGCAACCAACTACAGACACATAACAGCACTGGCGATTGAGGCCATCGGCTGGGACAGATCAAGACATTTATACAACAGAGAGAGACGGATAGATACATAGAAGGAAAGACATATAACATAAACCTACGTGGCACAGAGGAGGAGACATAGATTTATATTGTCTCATAATATCGCACAGGTGGCCTCAGAAAAGCTGGCAAATTTCGTAGAAAACAAATGCTGCCGAAGCTGGGTCTTGAACCCGCAGCGCTTGGCTTAGCAGTCAACTACAAATTCCTCTGAGCCATGGCCACCTGCAAAAAAAGTACAAATTTTTGGCTCAACGGGCTCGTTAGTACCCAGGGTCGAGCTTTCTCACAACCATTCATGTGTGCGTGTGTACTTCTTGCATGATGGTGGGACCTCCGGTTTTATGCCGACTCCGAACGGCGAATTTGAGATAAGCTTTTCTTGACAATTGATACTACTCGGATGATTTGTCAGATCATCACGAGAGTAGGGCCAGTGAAAAATCATTTAGTCGTTGCTACGGCTGGGAATCGAACACAGACCTTCTGCGCGTCAGTTCATCGCACTAAGCAACGCGCCATTGAGCCCGTCGCTTTGTTAAAATTTACGATAGAGTTTTCTGGATCAGAACCTTTCTTTGCTTATAAAGCTCAAAAGCGTTTTTTGGAGGCCTCTTCATTGAGTCAACGGTTTCTTGCCGCTTCTGATGAGAATCCTAGCACTTTACTTGTGGCAGATTTAATAGCTTGTTGTCATCGTTGCCATTGTTCTTCAATATAAGGCGAATGGTGATAATATGGTGTTTATCGAAAGATTCTGATTCTCTTGCGATTTCAGTTTCAAACTGTACAGGGTGTCCGCCGGGAAGGTATACTACTTTGTTTGTGTACAATTGTTGATTAAATAAAAGAGAATGGATCTTATATTGATAAATATTTTATTTAATGTCGGCAATTATGTATGGGATACAATATAAGGTAAATGTCCGCCTCTTTTAGTCTCACAAATGCGAGCCCTTTTGAGCACATTTTTCATTCAATTCTCACACATTTCACGCGGTATTTCATTAATTTCATTAGGAATATTTTGTTTGAGTTGCTCAAGCGTTTCTTGTTTGTTTGCATAAATATTGCTTTTCAGATATCCCCACAAAAAGAAGTCCGGAGCAGTCAAATTAGGAAACCGTGGAGGGCAATCAACATCACCCTTTCTTGAAATAACTTGTTTTGGAAAGAGGTCTCGCAGTAATTCCATTGTAACCCTATCTGTATGCGATGTGGCACCGTCTTGTTGATAACACATATCAATCAAGTCCAAAGCAAGCAATTGTGGCGTTAAAAAGTTTTCAATCATATCACGATATCTCTCCCCATTCACAGCTATCGTTACGCCGTTTTCATTTTCAAAGAAGTAAGGTCCAATGATTCCTCCTGACCAAATCGCACACCAGACTGTAACTTTTAATGGATGCAAAGGATGATGAATAATTTGAGGGTTTTCCATTGCCCAAAACCGACTATTCTGTTTATTCACATATCCATTCAAATGAAAATGTGCCTCGTCAATCATTATGACTTTTTCATGAAAATCGGGGTTGTCATGCGCTACCTGTAACATCTTATTGGCATATGTACGGCGGCGTAAATGATCTTGTGGAAGAAGCTGTTGTGTCAACTGAATCTTAAATCGAAACAAATGCAAATCCTTGTGCAAAATTGTGGCCAAAGTTTTTATTTTGAGACCAAGCTCCTTAGCACGGCGTCGAATTGAGGTTGATGGATTGTTTTGAACACTTCCTTGAGCAGAGGTAATGTTTTCAGCCGATCTTGCAGTACGTTGTGGTCCATGCTTGGGCCTATCACCTACAGATACTCTTTCTTCGGAATCATGCACTACACGATAAATAGTGCGTTTTGTTTGCACATTGTTTCTCCCAAAAATTTCACATAACTTTCTTATCGTCACAGTAATCGATGATTGATTTTGATAAAAAGTTCTAACGATTAAAACACGTTGGTTTATCGAATATTTTTTTGTATAATAAATTTGCCACGTGTCTACTTCACGACTGCCAAATATGAACTGTCAAGACTAATGTTTACCAAAATGGCGGCAAAACAAAGTAGTATACCTTCCCGGCGGACTTCCTGTATATTCACTTATCAGGAAAGCAAATACAATATGCAATCGAAAGTGTCATAAATATCCAGATAGTCGCTGTTTTTTTTTCAATTTAACACGGACTTTAGTATATGTCAGTCATTTTTCATTATCCTTTTTGCCGTGCCCATCTTGTCATATCTGTTTTGAAGCAGCGCTAGTTGTTCGGCTGCACCTCTCCTATTTAATATTCGCTAGGGCAGTTGCAAATTTCGCACTTCAAAGGTTGACCTCATTCCTTAATTGAGGGCAAGATACAGAACCCTTACCGGGAAAAACAAAACAAAGCAAACCAATAAAATTTGATTTATTCGCTACTGGTGCATACACGAACGTTTAACATGATCGTCAACACAATTAAACAAGTCCTTCCGAGGCTATTAGTTGCTTCGTAACAACTATTTTTTATGTGCGTGGGAAGCTTAGCTAACCCAAAGCCCAACTTTTACCTGAAGGAAGTTGCAGGCCCATGTGTACATGGCCAGCAGGCACGATGTCCGGTTCCAGTCTTTCTGTTATCCACACTAGCACTTGAAAGATTGGCCAGAAAATTCCGGTTGGATGATACAAGTATCCAATTGTTACCACTTGGAGGTAAAATAAGTACAATTGATGATTTATTAATCTTACAACGACCGTGCTAAGTTAACAGGGTTCACCCTCTTTTTACAAAATCTGACCATGTTTGTGGAATATTAGGTGCAAATACCGCCAGCAAGAGTACTAAAATGACGTCTCATTGCGGAATACCTGTCATTATTTTTCTCAACTCCATATATTCAAGTTCCACACGACAAATCATATTTTTAAGATATGATACGAGAAATACGAGGCAGAACTTGTCTTAAAATTTTAAATTTTAAATAATGCAGCGTTTAAAGCTTGCAACACTTCTAGAGGGGAATGAAATTAATAATCTGTGCTAATTTTATATTTTATAACATTCTCACATAGTTTAATAGTTTTAAACTGAATTTTCAGTTTTGGTCAACAACGGAAAATCATTATGATTCACAAGTATCTTTAAATTCCGTAATAAAAGTTCTAATAATCAAAGTTCCACATAGTTTTGGATTCAACATCAATAACCAAAATAAAAGAAAATATGCTTCCATACTTTAACCAAACTATGAAATTCACCAAATTCTCGCATGCTTGGTATTTTATTACTCCGTGTAGATAGCGAATTCCCTTCGATAGTAAAAATGCTCCTATTTCGTCCCTTAAAAAAAAAGCATGGCGCCAATGACATCAACGCTTTTAGGAATAAAAAAAAAAAGTATTTAAAATATTGAAAGTCAAAAGAAACATCAATATCCATGACCTAATTCTACTAGAGAATTGAAATAGGAAAACACTCCAGGAAATCTTTTCGCTGCAGAATTTGAATGATTTATTTATTCATCTAAGTGAATTTGTTCAAAGTGTTATCAAATAAAACCACACCACCCAAATAGTAGTTGCGACCAAACGGCTTAATTTGAGATCTTGAAATTCCTCTCAATCATCAAATACGTCTGAAGCGAATGGAAAGGAAAACCACCAACAAGGGAGCCACAAGGCTGGTGCAGAGAAACATCATTCTCGATGCCACCCCTACACTCGTACACCCGATAAATTAATAAAGTCTTCCAATTACCAGGTTGCTGCCTCTTGGCAGAATGACCGACCGCCTTATAAACGTTCAGGGTAAACTAGAGTAGGGACTCAGGACCTAACCACCCCCATTTATTAGTTAGTGTAGGCTTGTTACATATCCACCACCATCATCGTCGTCGTCGTCATCGTCATTGTCCGCAAAGTATTGATTCATGTTGTTGATATTCCAACGGAATCACGATTGAACCCTCATAAAGGAGTGGATCAATATTATACTCAAGTGGATGAGGAGCAATGTTAAGGACTACACAGGCTAACGTAATCGAGAATGTCTCTCTGTGAAATGTATTTCGGTAAACTTTGAATTGAAATTGGCCAAATGTGTTTGCCAATAACAATCATGTATCCGAAGACCGCCGATAAGTCCTATTTGTTGGGATGGGTGCAGCAATTCCTTTACGTTAAAGAATGAAAAATAAAAAAAAATCGCTTACAACAAGAAAGAAGAAAAAATTTCATCATTGGGATTTCTTGCAAATGATGGGGCAAATAAAAAAATCAAATTCAACATTTTAGTGCGGGGTGCAGTATGATTTTGATTGGTAATTTAAAATGACCAAAACTAAAACACCAACACTATAAACAGCCAGGCCAGAATGGCCACGTAGTCCCCGGCGAACCTAGAAAAACTGCTTCGAAATACTCGGACAACAGGTTGTCTAGAATATTTCGTACAGAGATGGTGCCGGATGAACCGAAAGGCCAACGGCAATACTCAATCCCGTAGTGGATCCTAATGACCCCGTGTTTTAGGGGTATCTAATAAATAGGAACTGCCCCTTTAGATTGAGGTTGTGCTTTTGGTTAACCACTCACCCACATTGATACGAAGCAACCAAAAGCCCCGGAAAGGACTGATTTTATTGTTGACGACCCTGCTAAACGAGAAAAGGAAAACGACGTTCGTCATTAAACAGGAGAGGTTCAAGCTAACAACTAGCGGAAGCTCTAAACTGCCACAAAGCAGACATTACTGCCATCCAGGAATTACGATCGGACGGGCCGGTCAACAAGAGGATAGAAAACTGTGGTACCTACTACGGGCCAGGTTATACTGAGCAGAAACAGCGACTATTCCGATGGGGATTTGTTACAAGTGTCCGTCTTAAGAAAAAGGTCATATGGTTTCAAGACTTAAGCGAACGCATTGTAGTAATTCGCATCAAGGCCGAATTTGCCAACATAAGTCTTATATTCGCATACGCCCGACGGAGGAAAAAGACGATCTTACTAAAGATTGCTTTTACGAGCTCCCCGACAAAACCCATGACCGACTACCGAAGAACAATGTTAAAATCGTGCTGGGAGGTTTCAACGCAAAGTCAGGAAGAAAAGACATTTTTAGCAGTGTTATCGGAAAACACAGCCTACACGACAAAACGTCTGGCAACGGACTTAATTGACTTCGATATGGAACGAAATTTCATTATAGGCAGCACAAGGTTTCCTAACCTCGATACCATAAGGGGATATACCTGGCTCCTTATCAACGGACGGTCAGCCAAATCGATCACATTGCGATAGGCAAGAGACACGCATCATATTTTGGAAGCCCTTCCCGCAACGCGTATTAATATTAATGTCGAAGAACAACGGCATCGACGCCAACAAGCTATAAGATCAGCTGCAATTGATATGTTAGGCTTCTCGGGCCCACCAGTTAGAAATCCCTGGTTTGATGATGAATGTCGACAGATGCTCGCAAAGGAAATGACGGCCTTCCCGCAGAACTTTATAGCTTTATAACTCAGAAGCCAAATCTAGTCGGATGAAAGTGTGCCTGAAGAATTGAACCTCAGAATCGTTTGCCCGAGCCATAAAAGAGGAGACCCTCTGACCAGCGGCAACTACAGAGGCATAAGTCTCCTCAACATCGCCTACAATATCCTGTCTGCAGTTATATGTGAACGCCTGAAACCGTCTACCAACAACCTGATCGGCCCTTATCAGTGTGGTTTTTGGTCAGGAAAGTCCATAACTGATCAAACGTTCACACTTCGGCAGATCCTGCAAAAAGCATGAAGTCCAAATCGATACCCACCATCTGTTCACCGATTTCAAAGCCGCTTACGACAGCATTTATAGGGACGAACTTTACAGAGCCATGTCTAATTTTGGTATACCGCCCAAACTCGTCCGATGGTGTTGGGTGGCGATGGAGGATTCTCGCTGTAAAATCGATACCAAAAAGGCATTTAGGCAAGTCGATGCACTGTCATGTAATTTCTTCAAGTTGATTTTTAGAGGATAGTGCAAAACTCCCGAGCCAACACCAGAGCACAATTTTCCAAAAATCGGTGCAACTACTGACATACGCTGAAGATATTGACATCATTGGTACGACTCAGCGTGATGTCCTAGCCACGTTTGCCAGCATAGAAAAGGAAGCGGTAAAAGTCGGTTTAGCAGTAAATGATGGCAAAACAAAGTAAATGCTGTCAACACGAAAGGACACACAATACCGAGGTATTGGACAGAACGTCACCATTGACAGGTATAAGTTTGAGGTAGTACTCGATTTTGTCCGCTACTAAAACTGACAAAAATATCTCGTCAGAAATTAAACGAAGAATTACTATTGCCAACCGCTGTTTCTTCTAGCTAAGAAAGCAATTCAGTAGTAAAGCCCTCATTCGAACTACTAAGGAGATCTTTTATAAGACGCTGATCATCCCAGTCCTGCTCTACGGCGCTGAAGCATGGACCGTCTCAAAAGCGGATGAAGAAATCCTTGGTCGATTTGAGAGGAAAATTCTTCGATAAATCTTCGGTTCCGTTTGCGTTGACGGGCTAGGGAGACGAAGATTCAACCAAGAACTTAACGACTTGTACATCGACGTGCCCCTGGTCAATAAACTCCGCATAGAAAGATTAAGATGGCTAGGAAATGTAGAACAAATGCACACTAATACTCCGGCTCGCAGAGACTTCGATTCCCAACCAGACGTCGGACGCGGTAGACTAAGGCCTCGCCTTAAGTGGCGCGCACAAGTAGGAACCGACCTCAACGAACTTGGAGGGCGCAACTGGAGGCAGTAAGCTAAGGACTGGGCTAATTGAAGAGGCATGTTGGTTTAGACCCAGGTTCGTTCCGGACTGTAGCGCCACTTAAATAAGTTAATAAGACGTATGTGACCTCGTTACTCTTGAACTTTTCCCGAAAGGGTTAAGAAATTGCAATAATTGGCTTTCCCCAGAATCCGTAGAGCTGACCTCCGAAGAGGGTGGATTTTACAGTGAAACTGGATCCCCAGAATCCGTAGAGCTGACCTCCGAAGAGGGTGGATTTTCCAGTGAAACTGGATTACCACATGGGGAATTATATCTTTTGGTTGTATTCATTGCATTTTTTTGTACACGCTTTCAATTCGGTATACGAGGAGTGTATTTTAGTCGCCCTCTGCGACAGGAATGCCTTACCTCAGGTATATTCTGACCCATAACCCAAAAGGGGTTAATTGATGCCAACAATCCCACGACCACCAACGCCTTGAATGAGAAAATTGGTGCATCAATAAAATTTTATACGAAACAAATTTCAATAAAACAGTACGTACTTGCCAGCAAAGCCGTGGTGGCCTTTTATCCGATGTGCTATTCCATATAAAACTCCAATCTGTATACTCTATGAATCAATAAATAACTGAAGCTTTTTAATTTAAAATCTGTATTTTCTCTCAAAGTTACCTTTTGCGTTAATTATCTGAACTTTTCATTAACTGTTTCAAAATATGTCACACAGAACGAAACATACAGTCTAGTGTCCTACTCCTGACGAAGTAGCAAATTCAATACAATCGATTTCTCGTAATGAAAAATAGAAATAGCGCAGTGTGGGGTCAAGGCTCATGAATGGGCGGACACTCTACAATAATTCAGTATTGACCTGTCGGCTTATGTAATTTCGGATTAAGAGAAGTTTCTTCCAGGGAGAATTGTATACATCGGCTATGTGAAAAGAGTAATCGGTAGAAACTCTCCAATTCTTGATCCGATTATTTAAATTTTAAAATACATGAGTCTGCCCACCTAATTCTAGTACTAAAAGTGTGGAAGTTTCATCCTTAAATGTATTTAAAAAGCAACTAACCGCGCTGGTTGTTGTTGGAACTGCTCACACTGTATTGTGTCCCATCCAGAAATAAGGCCGGTGATCCACCACTCTACCGCTACGATATTGTTCCTAAGGTTTCCTTGAAATATCGTGCACTGATATCTATGTCGAAACGATTCTTCCTAGAATCGACGACTTAACGGAGATGGTTAAAAAGGCTGCACCACCAAACACACCCACGAGCGCAAACGGCAAAATCAACCAAAAAAAGTGGTTTGATAGGGAATGTATGTTAGCGAGGAGCAGATCATTTTCATTTTTAAAATTGATAAGAATTTACAATAGTTCCACGTTCAAAGCTCTCTATACGGAAGCAAATAAGAAGTACAAACAACTTTGCTATACAAAAAAGATTTCATTCGATCTACAACAAATTGACTTGATTAACAGATCAAGATCATCAGCCGACTTTTGGAAAGCTGTTAAAACTATTAATGGTAAAACGAACCGATTAGCACTAGGATTGGAAGCAGAGCAGTTAAGAGACCATTTTAAAACTCTTCTCAACTCAGTACAGATATCTCCATCCCCACAATATGCTGCACCCATGATAGTTGATGTTTTTTTGGATGAACCGTTTACGGTGGCTGAAGTGGATTTCGTTATTGGGAACTCCAAGGATAATAAAGCACCAGGAAATGATCGCATTCCTTTTGAATTCTATAAGAATTCCACATTGGAATTCCGATCAGCTCTTACCATGGAATTCAACCGAATTTTCGAAACAGCTGATGTGGCATTGGCTTTCCAGAAAGCGATTATTTTTCCACTTCATAAAAAAGGAAACTACGACGACCCAGCAAACTATAGGGGGATATCGTTTCTTGACACATCTGCCAAACTGTTTGCTAGTTTACTTTTTAGTAGAATTACCGACTGGGTGGAAAATAAGAAGATTCTCTTGGAGTTTCAAGCGGGTTTCAGGAGAAATTATTCAACGGTTGACCAAATATTTTCGCTGATCAACATAAGCGAAATTTATAAAAAGAAGAAAAAAAAGCTTTACGCGTTTTTTGTAGATTTTCGAGCTGCTTTTGATTCGATTCCGCGTGAAATGCTTTTATACAAGCTCTATAAATATAAAGTCTCATCCAAGGTGATAAACGTGATAAGAGCTATGTATAAAAATAATTCTGCTTATATTTGGGATGGCAGCCATTTGTCGGAAGAATGTGAGACAACAATGGGTGTCAAACAAGGATGCGTCCTAAGTACATTGCTATTTATTTTGTACATAAACGACATTACTGAGTACGTTAAAGGAGGAATCCAACTAAGTGGAACTCAAATTCCAGCACTAATGTTTGCAGACGACATCGTATATCTTGCGGATTCAGTAGATACCATGCAGTTAATGATAAAAAGGCTAGATTCTTATTGCAGAACGTGGAATTTGACAGTTAACTTAGAGAAGTCAAAGATGATGATATTCAGAGATGGCGGGGGAAGATATGCTCAAAATGAAAAATGGATATTTCAAGTGGAGCAAATCGAAATCGTCAAGCAGTATAAGTATCTTGGAGTTGTGATTACCACCAACTTGAACATGAACATTCACCTTAAGATTAAACTTGCAGAAGCTAAAAGGGCAATTTGTGCGGTTTGGGGAAAGTATATTAATAATAAAAATATCTCGCACATATCTAAACAAAAAATATTTCGGGCTACAGCAACTTCGATCCTTCTATATGCATCGCAAGTTTGGGGATACTGCTCATTTGAAGTCGTAGAAAAATTTTTACGATTTTTTATCAGGAGAATTTTTAGATTACCGAGTAGCTGCCCCAACTACATGATATACTTGGAAACGGGAGTGGCACCACTTTTTCTGGATACACTCAAATTCCATGTCGATTATATCATAAAAGTCATGGCAATGAATTCAGAACGCCTGCCCAGAATAGTGATTTCCTCAATGCTACGATATAAAGTCAAATGTGTTCAAGAGTGGCAAGTTCTAGGATCGGAATGCGGTTATGACTTTTCAGTTAGACCAAACGATCAATCGAGTCTACTAAAACAAAAATTTAACGACTTATTGGAGAAAACGGGCCGACGAATCTACGATACTTTAGTAAACGAAGCACAGTCATCGCAATACAGAGCTTACTATAGTCGATTGGAGCATCATTTACAGTCAAGGACATATTTTTTGATCAGCAATTCCACTGATAAGATAAGCACAATCTTTAAAATAAGAGGAGAACTTCTTAATCTAAATTTTATACCGTACCGTGCCGAACTACCAATTTTATGCAACCTGTGCAACCTAAAGGAGCGTGAGGATGTTTTCCACTTCATCGCGAGATGTCCCGTACTAAAAGAATTTCGCTTCATTTTCTTTGGTGTACAGGTGCTTGATTTAGATGAAGCAATGAGTATCCTTAATGGCGAAAGAGGTTGGGACCTTCTGTACAACTATACAGTAAACGCAATGCGGTACAGAAATTGTATAATAGATGAAAGCTTTTAACTTCAGCACATTAAGAACTGTCTTTGTTTTTTCTAATTTATATGTGTAAAATCTAAAATTAAACAAAATAAAATAAATATCGAAGTAAATAATGTCAAACTGGTAGACGGCTCAAAAGCCAAACCATAGAGACTAAGATTGTATGAAATATGAAATAAGATAACTAACTCTATGTCGAAACGAGCAAGTTATCTACTTTCTATCATTTCAATACTGCAAACAGCAGCAGAGTGCTAATTGCGGTGATAATTTAGTGGAAAGATATAAGGATATAAGGAAATATTTTCAACATTATCTTTATGAACATGTTTAAGAAATAGAAAAATTGTCTACCTATACTTCTACTTGAAATTTCTTTTACATTTTCCAATCTCCCAACCTACATAATGCTAGTCCTGCCAATACCATCAAAAATCCAATCAAACCAACTTCTAACCCTTGGATCAAATCCTTTACGAAGAAAAAAAAATATCGAATAGTCGGTACCTCCCTATCTGATAACATCATCCAGAAAAAAAATTAACAACCGTTGCTCTCATTTTTCTCATTGCAGCCTTTGTTCTAAATAATCAGATTTATGTCAAACAATTGTCACTGAATTTAACATCTTACGTCGTCGTCGGCATTGCTGTCTATAACCACCATAGACTGGAGACAGCAATCCCAAAAAAAAAAAAAAAGCGAAACGTTTCCGCAACGTTCGAACGGAAAACGAAAGCAAAAGCGCTCTTCCCCAGGATATGTAGAGGAGATTATTTTCACAATGATGCCTCATGTCTGTGTCTCTGCCTGGCAGCAGCAAGGCTGCGTGGGCTTGTCAGCAATCCGATGAAAACTGATTTCATTCGACATCTGAGTGAAAGGTTGATATCAAACCGAAGGCTTTCAGTTTATCAAATAAATTTGGCCACACACAGTTGAATTTGTTATTACAGTTGATTTTGTTTTAGTAATTGTATTCGTGAAATTTTTGTACAATGACTTTAATTTTTCTATATTTTATCTATTTTCAGATGAGTAGTGGAAAAAAGGATTCCATAGTTACAGTAGCCGCATTAGGAAATTTAGCTGGATTCAATACAATCCACACAGTGGTGCGGAGAACAACTGGAAGTGAGTAAATATTCGAATTTATTTTAGATGTAAAGAAGTTTTGAGGACTTCTGACCTTGTATGGAAACTTTGAATTTTTTATTCAATATTTCATTGCCATTTTCCGTAACTATTGTTGAGATAAAATGGATACCCAACAAGGGTTCGAGCAATGAAAGACCAAAAATAAATGTGAATAGATAGATGATGATGTAAATTATTGCTGCATTGTCCAGCATTCCCAATGAAAAGGCTTAGGAAAGGCCTACAGACATATTACACATATTTTACATTAATAGCTTTTGTGACCTAAATCAAGGAACTTCCGTTGACGAACGTCGTTTAACTTTATGGATAATGGAAATCGTACAATAGAATGAATATTTTATGAAAAGAGTTATTGCCGTTAGGTCTTGTCTCAGAACCTGTTTTAATAGTTACCAAGCAAAGTGAGATCTGCTTTCTCATGCAAAGATCTGGTAGATGCTTTTCCTTTTTCGCTAGATGTTTAAATGCACCTCACGATGCCAAAACCTTCGCAAAGATCTTGGCTGACACTTTTTTTTGTTCTCGGTAAACTCGAATTAATATCCTTATAGTGTTTGGGCACAGCGCGAGCATTAGGGACATTTATAATGAGAAATGATAAGATACAGTTAATCATTACTTTTCGGTATCTCTTAATTGAATTGACCTACTAACTACACATCAAGTGCTTATTTTTACCTCCAAGTGGTAACCAACGGGTGATGGTCTCATCCAACCGGATTTTAATTGCTAAACGATAAGCGCGAGTGTTGATAACACGACGGAAAACAGCAACACTATACACAGCCAGGTCAGAATGGCACGGAATGAATACCCAGCCTGCTGTCCCAGGCGAACCTGGAAAAGCTGCTTCAAAATATTCGGACAACAGGTTGTCTAGGAATTTCAAGGGTTAGTCAGGCCCCTTGAACAGAGCTGGTGGCGGATGAACCGAAAGGTCAACAGCAGCGCTCAATCACGTAGTGGATACTGATGGCCCCGTGTCCTAAATTGGAACTGGCCCTCCAGGTTGGGGGTTGTGCTTTGGGTGAACTACCCAATTATGGAAAAATCTAACAGTTACGAAGCAACCAAAAGAAAAGAAGGAAAGAACTGATTTTATTGTTAACGACACGGCTAAACGAAAAAAGGACAACGACGTTCGTATGTACACCTGGCTTGTGAGAACATTAAGCAGGAGAGGTGCAAGCGGACAACTAGCGGAAGCCCTAAACTGCTACAAAGCAGACATTAGTGCCATTCAGGAAATACGATGGGATAGGCCGGGCAAAAAGAGGATGAAAAACTGTAACATCTACTACGGACCGTGTTATACTGAGCAGAAACAGTGAATATTCGGATGCGGATTTGTTATTAGTGCCAGACTTAGGCAAGAAGTCTTATGTTTCCAAGACATTAGCGAACGCATTGTAACGATCCGCATCAAGACCAAATTCGCCAACATTAGCCTTATCTGCGCTCACGCCCCAACGGAGGAAAAAGATGATATAGCTAAGGACTGCTTCTATGAGCTCATTGACAAAACCTATGAGCGACTACCGAAGTACGATGTTAAAATCGTGCTGGGAGATTTTAACGCAAAGGTAGGAAGAGAAGACATCTTTAGCAGTATTGTCGGAAACCATAGCCTACACGACAATACGTCTGGTAACGGACTTAGGCTAATTGACTTCGTTACGGAGCGAAATGCCACTATAGCCAGCACACGGTTTCCTCACCACGATATCCATAAGGGGACATGGCGGTCTCCAGATCAACGAACGGTCAATCAAACTGATCACATAGCGTTAGACAAGCGCCACGCATCCAGTATTTTGGATGTCCGAACATTCCGAGGAGCTAACATCGACTCGGACCACTCCCTTGTTGCAGCCAAGGTTAGAATGCGGATGTCCACTACGCCACAACAATCCAGAAATACTGTAAAAAAAATTAATGTCGAAAGACTGCAATCGCAAGAGACCGCCAAGACCTTCGCGCAATGCGTATCCCTAAACCTCTCGATTAACATCATACCACCAACATCGAATGTCGAAGAACTATGGCAGGGATGCCAACAAGCCATTAGATCAGCCGCAACATATGTGCTAGGTTTCTCGCGCGCACCAGCAAGAAACCCCTGGTGTGATGAGGAATGCCGACAGATGCTCGCAGCCAAGAACGAGGCCTACAAGGCTAAGCTGCAGGTGAAGACGAGAGCTGCCGTTGAGCTCTATAGGCAGAGAAGGAGGGAAGAACACCGGCTTTTCAATAAGAAGGAAAAAGAGAAAGAAAAGCGCGCGATCGAGGATATAGAGAGGTGCCACTCCAGGAAAGATGTTCCCAAGTTTTACCAAAGTGTAAAACGTCAAAGCCAAGAATACAAGGCTCGAACAGAATCCTGTCGAGATGAACAAGGAAATATCGTAGTTAAGACACAGTCTATGCTGAGGATATAGAAGAACCACTTCTGCAGACTATAGACGATAACGAACAACATTCCGCTGTCAGGCAGAACGAACCATTCAATATTGGCAACGACAGCGAAAGCTGCCAACCACCCGACCTGAGTGAAGTGAGGATAGCAATATCTGAAGCTTAATAAGGCTGCCGGAAATGACAGCCTTCCCGCCGAGCATTATAAAGCCGGCGGAGATGACTTTGTAAGTAACATCCACCAACTCATAAGCCGAATATGGTATGTAAAAGCATGCCTGAAGTATGGAACCTCAGCATCGTTTGCCCGATCCACAAAAAAGGAGACCCTCTAAACTGCTCCAACTACAGAGGCATAAGTCTCCTCAACATCGCCTACAAAATTCTATCTGCCGTAGTATGTGAACGCCTGAAACCGTTTACCAACAACCTGATCGGCCCTTATCAGTGTGATTTTAGGCCAGGAAAGTCCACAACCAATCAAATCTTCACACTTCGGCAGATCCTGGAAAAACCCAAGAAGTCCAAACGATACTCACCACCTATTCATCGATTTCAAAGCCGCATACGACAGCATTTTAGAGACGAACTAAACAGGGTCATGTCTAGATTTGGTATACCGCCCAAACTCGTCCGTTTGTGTAGGATGACGATGGAGAATTCTGGCTGCTCCATCAGGGTCGGAAACGACCTCACTGACACATTCGATACCAAAAAAGGTTTTAGGCAAGGCGATGCGCTGTCATGTGACATCTTCAATCTGAGTCTTGAGGGGATTGTACAGAACTCACGAGCCAACACCAGAGGCACAATTTTCCAAAAATCTGTACAACTACTAGCATACGCCGACGATATTGACATCATTGGTAGGACCCAACGTGATGTCATAGCCACGTTTGGTAGTATAGAGAAGGAAGCGGCAATAATGGGTTTAGCAGTAAATGAGGGCAAGACGAAGACAACATCGACGAATTGGACAGAACGTCATCATTGACAGATTTACCTTTGATGTAGCATGGGAATTTGTCTATCTCGGCTCCGCTATTAACTCTGACAACAACATCTCGTCAGAAATTAAACGAAGAATTACTCTTGCCAACCGCTGTTTCTTCGAGCTAAGAAGGCAATTTCCTAGTAAAACCCTCTCTCGAACCACTAAGGAGATCCCATATAAGACCCTGATCATCCCAGTCCTGCTCTACGGCGCTGAAGCATGGACCGTCTCCGGATGAAGAAATCCTTGGTCGATTTGAGAGGAAAATTCTTCGAAAAATCTTCGCTCCCAGATAAGTTGGAATTTATTATTGCTACAGAAAGACTTGAGCTCTGAGCGGGAGCTTCAAACTACTCGTGATTTTAATGTGTTGGATGCCAGAGTTTTTAATGCCACTTGACTGTCTACGTAAATGGGGATATCCACTTGTGATATGTCCAATTGTGTAATATTCTAGCCGATTTGGCAGCTTCGAGTATGGCTAGGATCTCTGTTTGGAAGACACTGCACAATCGAATGGATGTGTTCAACCCGAATCTGTCGGAGTAGACCCCAGACCCCAGATCACAGAGTCCACTCCTATTTCCATTTTAGATCCATCGGTATCGATTGTTTATTCGTTGTTGGGTATTGTTTGACGACCATTCATCTCTACTAGGCATTCTGATTGAGTATTTATCATCAAATTCTTGGGATGATGTAGTCAGATGCATCATTCCCATATTCCACTTACTGGTGAGCAAAAGTTCCCGTTTTTTGTTCTCAATGCGTCATCCGTATGGCTTTACAATCTTTGGTCAAACTTAAAAAAAAAGAAGCCGTTTCTTCACATTAAAGTTTAAGACGGAACGGACGGACGGACAGACAGACATATCTTAATCGACTCAGCTAGCGATTCTTGTCGATCCATATACTCTGAGGTATATCTAGCTAAATTATTTCTCTTTGTTACGAGCTATGTATCAAAACTGTGCACAAACCACTCGGTTTCGGTTGTACAAACCCAAACGCATAATGGTTGGACTAGTTAATATTTCTTCTTACGAGGTTCGTATAAAAGATTGCCATTCGAAATTACTTACTTACTTACTTAAGTGGCGCTACAGTCCGGAATGAACCTGGTCATCAACCAACATGCCTCTGCAATTAGCTCGCTCCTTAGCTAACTCCCTCCAGTTGCTCACTCCAAGTTCGTTGAGGTCGGTTTCTACTTGTGCGCGCCACTTAAGACGAGGTCTTCCTCTACTGCGTACGACGTCTGGCTGGGACTCGAAAACTCTGCGAGCCGGAGTATTGGTGTACATTCGTTCTACATGTCCTAGCCATCTTAAACGTCCAATGCGGAGTTTTTTGACCAGGAGCATGTCGCTGTACAGCTCGTATAGTTCTTGGTTGAATCTTCGTCTCCATAGCCCGTCAACGAAAACGGGACCGAAGATTTTTCGAAGAATTTTCCTCTCGAATCGACCAAGGATAGGATTTCTTCATCCACTTTTGAGACGTGTTGTGTGTCCTTTCGTAATGACAGCATTTTCTTGGCCTTGACCTCATTTCCCGCTAAACCCATTTTTGCCGCTTCCTCAGACTAATAAACGTGGCTATGACATCAGAGTGAGTCCTACCAATGATGTCAACATCGTCGGCATATACAAGTTGTTGCGCCGATTTTTGGATTATTGTGCCTCTGCTGTTGGATTGGGAGTTTTGCACAATACTATCAAGAATCTAATTAATAAAGTTACGCGACAGTGCATCGCCTTGCCAAAATTCGTTTCGGTGAGGTCGTTTCCGAACCTGATGGATCAGCGAGAATTTTCCATCGTCATCCTAAGCAGACGGAGAAGTTTGGACGGTATAACAATATTAGACATGGGTCTGTATAGTTCGTCTCTATAAATGATGTCCTATGCGGCTTTGAAATCGATGAATAGGTTGTGAGTATCGATTTGGATTTCTTGGGTTTTTTCCAGGATCTGCCAAAGTGCAAAGACCTGATCAGTTGTGGACTTTCATGGCCTGAAACCGCACGGATAAATGCCGATCAGGTTGTTGGTAAACGGTTTCAGGCGTTTACATATTATGGCAGATAGGATCTTGTAGGCGATGTTGAGGAGACTTGTACCTCTGTAGTTGGCAAAGTTCAGAGGTTCTCCTTTTTGGGGATCTGGCAAACGATGCTGATGTTCCATTCTTCAACATACATACATACCCACCAGATTTGGCTTATGAGTTGGTGGCTGTATAAAGATCAGCGGAGACTGTCGTTTCGGGCAGCCTTACTTAGTTTGAGTTTAGATACTGCTATCCTCACTTCACTCAGGTCGGGTGGTTGGCAGTTTTCGCTGTCGTTGCCAATATTGAATGGTTCGTTCTGCCTGGCAGCGGAATGTTGTTCGTCATCGCCGTTTAACAGTCTGCAGAAGTAGTTCTTCCATATTCTCATCATCGATTGTGCCCAACTACGATATTTCCTTGTTCATCTCGACAGGATTCTGTTCGAGCCTTGTATTCTTGGCTTTGACGTTTGACACTTTGGTAAAACTTGCGAACATCGCTTCTGGAGTGGCACCTCTCTATATCCTCGATCGCGCGCATTTCTTGCTCTATTTTCTTCTTTCTGAAAAGCAGCTGCTCTTCCCTTCTTCTCTGCTTACAGAATTCAAAACAGCTCTAGTCATTACAGGCAGTTTATCCTTGTAGTCCTAGTTCTAAGCTGCGAGCATCTGTCGGCATTCCTTATCAACCCAGGGGTTTCTTGCTGATGGGCGCGGGAAACCTAGCACATCAGCTGTGGCTGATCTTATGGCTTGTTGGCATCGTTGCCATTGTTATTTGACATTCAATGCTCGTCATATGGGGATACGCATTGCGCAAAGGCAACAGTACTAGCAGTATTTCTGGTTTTTTGTGGCGTGATGAAGATTTGCATTCTTACCTTGGCTGCAAAAAGGTGGTGGTCCGAGTCAATGTTAACCCCTAGGAATATTCGGAAATCCAACATACTATAGGCATGCCCATTGTCTATAGTTTGGTTGACCGTTCGTTGATCTGGAGACCGCCATGTCCCCATATGGATATCAAGGTGAGGAAACCGTGTGCTAGCTATACTGGAATATCGTTCCGTAGCGAAGTCAAGTAGCCTAATTTCTTTAACAGACGTCTTGTCTTGTAGGCTATGATTTCTGACAATACTGCTAATGATATCTTCTCTTCCTAACTTTGCGTAAAAATCTCCCAGCACGATATGGACATCGTACTTCGGTAGTCGCTCATAGGTTTTGTCAAGGATCTCGTAGAAGCAATTCATAGCTATATCATCTAGTTCCTCCGTTGGGGCTTATTTTGGCGAATTTGGCCTTGGCGCGGATTGCTACTATTCGTTCGCTAATGTCTTGGAAACATAAGATTTCTTGACTAAGTCTTACAGTTAAGTCCAATCCGCATTCGAATAGACGCTGTTTCTGCTCACTATAACACGGTCCGAAGTAGATTTTACAGTTTTGGAGATATGGAATCATTCCCATATCTTATTTCCTGGATAACATTAATGTCTGCTTTGTTGCAGTGTAGGGCTTCTGCTAGTTCTTCACCTGCACCTCTTATGTTTAATGCTCTCACATTCCAATTGCAGATACGAACGTCGGTTCTCTTTTTTTCGTCTAGCTGGGTCGTCAACAATAAAATCATTCCTTTCCGAGGATATTGGTTGCTTCGTTACTATGTTTTTTTTTATGAGTGGCTAATCATCCTAAAGCACAACTCCTTAGCTGGATGGCTTGTTCACATTCATCATCAGTATCCACTACTGTATTGAGCGCTGAAGCCGTTGGCCATTCGGTTTACCCGCCAACATATCTGTTCACTCTGACTGACTTACCCTTCAGATGTCCGAATATATCGAAGCAGGCCATCTAGTTTCGCCTGGGACAGCAGGTCTGGTATTCCGTTCCAGTCTAACCAGGCTATGTTTATAGTGTTGCTGTTTTTCGTCTTGTTATCAACACTCGCACTTATCGTTTAGCAAGTCACATCCGGTTGGATCAGACTAGTATCCGATGGTTACCACTTGGAGGTAAAAATTAGCACAATTGATGTTTAGTCAGAGTTTAAACCACTGCGGATTTCCAAGTTTAAGCCAATAAGGGTCTTCCGTCGTTCTACAATATCAAACCATCATCCCTCATACGGTCGTATTTCCCGGATCATAGTAATGTCTGTAAGTTGTTCGACTACAAATTTCCTGTTAAGCGTTTTCACATTCCAAGTGCTGATATGAATTTTTAAATGCCAAATCATGCAGCAAATCCAGCTAACTGGTTACAGTTAAGGTACGAAATAGTTACAAGATTTGCTATAGTAGATCTGTATAAGAACCAGTTAA
The DNA here is from genome assembly GCA_949824845.1 of Rhingia rostrata. Classification (NCBI taxonomy): domain Eukaryota; kingdom Metazoa; phylum Arthropoda; class Insecta; order Diptera; family Syrphidae; genus Rhingia; species Rhingia rostrata. The sequence continues at coordinate 32,279,605 of OX463758.1, forward strand.
AGGTATTTTTGAATATTGCACTTTGCTTGTGACGCAAAGTCGGATTTTAAAACAAGTTTATCCACAATTTACAATTGCGTGATAACCTGCAATTCCAGACGAAATATGTACAGTCAACGTCAATCTGAAGTTGTTTGTCAAAGAATAATACTGCCAAACTGTATCGAACTATAATTAGGCGCCAATACTCTGAGTTGTATACCATTTGTATATACCAGTTATGACAGATAGTAATCTTTATTCCAGTTCAACGAATAAATTGGATAGCAACTCAAATTCGATCAAATATACGGCGATGAAAATACATATTATCAAGTTAGATGAGAGTAAACAAATTTCACTTCCGTTATTTAATTGCACGGATCTGATTTAAAGGCTGGAAGGTAAATTACTTTCCATTGAATACACCAATCAGTTAAGACTACATACTTTGCAGCTAAATTATTAACAAGTGAACTGCATTTTGTTCCTGATCGTAAATACTTATCCCCTCGTAGTAGTTGGCTTTAACCAGGTTACAGAGATGGACTTTTTTTTTCTTTATTTCATATGAAGAAACTTAAATATAAAGTACATGTGTAGATACAAATAATTCAAATTAATTCAAACATTTTTTTAAGTTTTTTGACGGAAAAAGCTTAGTACAATCTATTGTCTAATGAATGACAAGAGGCGAATGTACAGTTATACAAATGAAAATAAAATGATGGCGAAAAAACAAACATGAAAATTGTAAAAGGTAAAAAAATAAAACAAATAGTGAAATGTGGGTGGCCGCGGTGTAGTGGTAATGTGTTCGTCTGTTGAGTGGAAGGTTGCGCGTTCAATCCCAACCAAAATCCATTTCACTTTTATTTAAAAGAAATAAAAGGTCGGTGTAATACCTAAAAGTATGCACACCATCATGAATTTCTTCAAATTTAACGAACACAAGAAAAAGTGACTCCCCGAAGCTAGTTCGGACACCACCCATGAAGTTTAAGTCTCCACTACATCCAAAATCTTTCCTATCCTCTCTTTCTTCCCCTTCTCTAACGCTCGTACTATGGTAACATATAAAGGGTATTCATAACCCCTTGAGTACGTGTAAATTATAAAAAAAAAAATAAAAAATTTAGATTACTCGTTCGAGCATTTCGACTGGTAACTGGCGAATGACACGCGTGATGTTTTCCTCCAAGGCCTGAATCGAAGCGGGTTTGTCGGCATAAGCTTTTGACTTTACATATCCCCACAGGAAAAAGTCTAACGGTGTGATATCACACGATCTTGGTGGCCAATCGACCGGCCGTTCCGAAATGTTCTTTCAATAAGTCCATTGATTGATGCGATGTGTGGGAAGTGGCGCCGTCTTGCTGAAACCAAATGTCGCCGAGATCACGAGCTTCAATTTTAGGCATCAAATAGTCGGTTATCATGGCACGATAACGGTCGCCATTGACGGTTACGTTCGCACCGGCATAATTTTAAAAGAAATATGGACCGATGATTCCACCGGCCCACAAACCACACCAAACCGTTGTTTTTTCTGGATGAAGTGGCAGTTCTTCAATCTCTTCAGGTTGCTCTTCGTCCCAAATGCGGCAATTTTGTTTGTTTACATACCCATTGAGCCAGAAATGGGCCTCATCGCTAAACAAAATTTACCTCGAAAACGTCGGATCTTCTTGGAACTTTTCAAGAGCCCATAGAGCGAAGCGATGTCGCTTGGGAAGGTCGAGCGGCTTCAGTTGTTGCACAAGCTGTATTTTGTACGCTTTCAATTTAGGATCTTGACGTAAAATGCGCCAAGTCGTTCCATACGTCAGTCCGAGTTGCTGCGAACGGCCGGCGCCGAATCGACTCTCTACGGTCTTCGTGTACACTCTCAGCTACGGCCGCTATATTTTCTTCACAGCGTGCTGGAGGTGGTCTATTCGGTCGAATATTATCCAATAATGAATGCTGGGTCTCAAAATGGGTGATGGTGTTGCGAATAGTACGCTCAGTAGGCCGATTATGTTGACCATAAGTTGAGCGAAGTGCACGAAACACATTCCTCACAGAACGTGAATTTTCATAATAAAGTTGAACAATTTGTAAACGTTGTTCACGCGTAAGTCTTTCCATTATGAAATGCCAAACAATACTAAACAAAAATAACATGACAGCATGACACGACTCACACGTGATCTGTCAACAAAGGCTATTGAGAAAAGTATCTCTACTTGGATCACCCATTAAATGTATTAGATCATTGGCGTTAAAAAAGCGTCAATTTCAGAGTGGTTAAATGAGAAAAGCCATTTTTTAATATCTTTTAAGAATACTGTTTTCACTACCTCACACCTTAGTTTCTCAGGTAATGTATTAAAAAAACGAGGAGCAGTAACATATTAAAAACGTGAGAAATGTGTTTTGTGGATTGCGGGTATATTTACGAAGTTCCTAATGTTAACTCTTAAGTTATGGCTATCCCGTACTCTAGCATCATAATACTCGAAATTTTCAAAAAATATCTTTAAGACTTTGTAGCAGCATAAGTGCCTTAAAGGAAGAAATTCGAGACATTTGAATATCTCAAAACTAGGGGTTCTACGATTGACTTTAAACATAATTCTTATTGCATGCTTCTGTTTAATCAACAAAGGTTCTATTTTATTAAAATAAGTGCCACCCCAGCAAGAAATTCCATACTGTAGTTTTGATTTAAAGATACCATTATGAACTAATTTTAAAATGGGTAGATTGCAGTAAATACTAACGTGATATAATTGTCTTATAACTCCATTAAGATACTGTTTCAGATATAACGTATGTTCCATCCAACAAAACGTATGGTCCAATATAATTCCAAGATATTTAAAGCTATCAACACGTTCGATTAGAAAGAAACCGTCACTACAACAAACCTGACTGTCAAACAATTTATGATCATAAGCGTCAATTAAACAAAATCTACAACAGCTTGGTGAGTGATAATATAAAGGCAACTCTTCGGATCCTCCACCCTTAATATTGAATACCATAAACTTTGTTTTGTTACTGATGATCAGCTTATGATAACTGAACCATCGTCGTAGGATATCTAGGTCGTAATTAACATTAGAAAACATATCAAGATAGCTGTTATCAGAGTAGAAAAGAGCAGTATCATCTGCAAATGCCGTAATTATGCCCTTAAAAGGTTGGATAAACAAAGAATTTACATAAATTAAAAAAGTATCGGTACCAAGACTGACCCTTGAGGAACGCCATTACTTAAAAATTTAAGCGAACTCAGAACATTTGTGATTTTTACCACTTGTTTACGACTTGTTAGATAAGAGGTCAACCAATTATGAAAAAAAAACTCTGAAGCCTGCATTAAATAATTTATTTAACAACAAATCATGGTTTACCATGTCAAAAGCCTTGGTTATGTCATTAAATAAAGTGGAAGGAATTTGAGAAGCATTCAAACTGTTATATATTTCTCCTGATAATATTAGTAAAGCACTTTCAGTCGATTTACCACTTCTAAAACCCAAACTGACAATCACTGAAGAAATGAGTCATATCTAAAAAATAATAACATTCTATATTTAATGCCATTTTCAAAAACTTTAAATAAAAACGGATAAGATGGAAATTGGACGATAGTTATTTAATAAAGTTCTATCACCTTTTTTGTGCAGTGGTAACACTACAGCTGTTTTTAAACACTCAGGAAAAACACCTTCTTGCACACAAAAATTAAATATAACAGGTGATCCAAGTAGAGATACTTTTTTCAATAGCCTTTTTGGACAGATCACGTGTGAGTCGTGTCATGCTGTCATGTTATTTTTGTTAATTTTGTTTGGCATTTCATAGTGGAAAGACTAACGCGGGAACAACGTTTACAAATTGTTCAACTTTATTATGAAAATTCACGTTCTGTGAGGAATGTGTTTCGTGCACTTCTCTCAACTTATGGTCAACATAATCGGCCTACTGAGCGTACTATTCGCAACACCATCACCGGCCGGTCGATTGGCCTCCAAGATCGTGTGATATCACACTGTTAGATATTTTCCTGTGGGGATATGTAAAGTCAAAAGCTTATGCCGACAAGCCCGCTTCGATTCAGGCCTTGGAGGAAAACATCACGCGTGTCATTCGCCAGTTACCAGTCGAAATGCTCGAACGAGTGATCGAAAATTGGACTCAACGGATGGACCATCTGCAACGTAGCAACGGCCAACATTTGATAGACATAACCTTCAAAAAATAAATACCAAAGAATGTTCTTTCAAATGATACTAAACATCCTCCATTAAATTTGAATTTTCTGTGTTTTTTTCTTTAAAAAAGTAGGGAACCTCGAATTGAATTGATAAGTGAAACTGTTATCAATGCTATTCCCAATAACCAAATCTAACCAATCTTGCTTTTTCATACACTTTACCAATGCGTTTCTATTGACCCCATATATTTCAGCTGCTGGTGTTGTTTTAAAATATTAACATTTTAAGAACCGCGATATCATAGTATTATTTCACAAAAAAGAAAACTTTTTTATTTTATTCACAAAACTCTTACATACAGGTGTTAAAAAATCGATCATAAATCCCGAAATCATAAAAACACGTCTTACTCGAAAAATAGTTGAAGCAAAACTGTCAAAGTTCATAACGTTTTTTTTTTATATTAATTGAGGCTTCGTTTGGCATCACAACTTTTCTTCTTAAACGCTGTTTTCACACCGAAAACTGCAAAGTTAAATGTACGCCGGTTTAGCTAATCATCAGCAATACAAAGTAGCGTTACACTTTATGCGCCATTTAACTAAATGGTGGTCCAACAACGGTCTCAGTGGTGCGGAGGTTAGTGCGATGAACTGCCGCGCAGGAGGTCTGGGTTCTATTCTCAGCCGTAGCAACACCTAAATGATTTTCACTGACCCTCCTCTCGTGATGATCAGAAATATTATCCGAGTAGTATGAATTGTCAAGAAAAGCTTATCTCGAATTCGCCGTTCGGAGTCGGCATAAAACATGAGGTCCCGTCATTGTGCAAGTAGCACACACGCGCACATAATGGTTGTGAGGAAGCTCAGCCCTGGGTACTAACGACCCTGTTGCTCAAAAATGTTGTTTGTTGTATTTGTGGTTCAACAAAACGCACGATGTTAATTGTAAATAAAACAAAAGGTTTTCAGAGAATTATCTTAATATTTTTTATTTTAAAAAAATTATGTGTGAAACAAAATATTGGCCAAATGCTTGCCACGATTTCGGTGGCTAACCTCTATCCGATGGTCCATATTTTCAATGACTTGGACACATAATTGAGGTTCAATGTCGTTAATGTGCCGAATTATCACATCCTTTAGCTCTGGAAATGTTCATCGCTTATTGAGGTGTATAATCACATGACCGTGGTGGTCATCGTCACCATGTGAGATAACACCGCCATTGAATTTCTCGCGCAAAAGTTCCATTGTTTCGTTGGTTGTGTGGCAAGTAGCACCATCCTGTTGAAAGCATATATCGTCCAGATCCATATCCTTAATTTCTGGCCACAAGAAGTCTGTTATGATATCGCCATAGCGAACATCATTCACGGTAACTGCTTGGCCGACCTCATTTTCCAAGAAGAACGACCGGATGACGTCGCCAGCCCATAAACCGCACCAAACAGTCACTCTTTGTGGATTTATCGGCTTTTCAACAATCACTCGTGGAGTCTCATTTGCCCAAATGCGGCAATTCAGCTTGTTAACGAATTCACTGAGCTGAGAGTGTGCCTAATCGCTGAAGATGCTTTTCCTTGTAAAGTTACCATTCACTTCTGTCTTTTCAACCAACTTTTAGGTGTATTGACGACGATTGGAATGGTCAGCAGGCTTCAGTTATTGAGGCAATTAAGCCTTGCAAGCAAGTGAATTCAAATCTTTATTCAAAATTCGTATCAGTGATCAGTGATGTTCGTGTGATGTTCAATTGTTGGGCACGACGACGAGTCGACGACTATCGCGAACAACAGCAATGTTTTCCGCAGAATGAATTGAGCGAGCACTGGTGTTTTCATATTTTTTTACAGACCCGGTTTGCTGAAATTTGCGCACACATCTCCCGATGTGAACACATTTGGTCGATATGCTGACCATAAAAAAACACGAAGTGCACGATTTGAACGCCCATTTTCGTAAAAGGCTTCAACAATCTTAACGCTTGTTGAATTTTTCAAATACTGAAACAAAGAAATGTCAAATTAAGTTGGGCAAAAAAACGATGTGACTCATAACTAACATCGTGCTTTATGGTTGGACCACGCTTTAAAATTGAACACACTTTTGTATAAAACTTATTTATTTAACAAAAGAGCGTGACTACATCCCCATTTCGAATAAATATTCTAACGCAAAGTTTTAGTAGTCAAAACGACGTGGACCTACGTGAAGCCGGCTTGGATTGGCTTACGATGACCTTTCACAGATAAACTGCTATAGAGCCGCAATGAACGAATGAACGATAGTTACCTTTACTACAGCTTCCTCTATTCAACACCCGACTGACACAGTAAACAAAAATTACCAAGAATTGTGACTAAACGAATTGTCAATACAAAGTTTGAAGAAAATCGGTCTAGCAGTCGTCTAGGCTTATCAAGCCATTTTTACTTTTTACTTTTAAATTCATTTTTTATTTACTTAAAATATTAACTTACTACTAGACAAAAATGCTTAAATCTAACTTAGCAATAACTGGTTTACTTAATCTAACTTATCGGCCCTTAGTGGGCGCTGTAAGCTTATATTTAGCTGTTTTATTTTGCCTTTGGGCTTAAATTTTTCGAGTTTTTTTTTATATTTAATTTTAATTAACAAAGAAAAAATAAAAAACTTTGTATAGTGACTTTTTTTTAAACAAATAAGCTTATTCTATATTATAACTAGCTTGAGACTACTTAAACTACTTAAGCCTAACTTAAGACTACTTAACTACTTAAACCTAACTTAATAATAATCGGGGTGGCGAGCCCTCGTTGCATATGCCCCGAGGGGTCGCCATCCTGATTGCGTCTTTCGGTCCAACGGCAGCATGCATTCAACCATATTGTACGCCAATATGGTGCACAAGCCCAGCCCCAGACTTTGCTCCTAATTTTAAAATCTTAAACATAAAGTTGGACTAAAAGTCCACAAAGTCCTGAGGAAGTGCAGAATCACCTTCCTCATATAGCCACCAGAATTCAGTGCGCTGTTTTGCAGCATCGATCCTATCGCGATCCGATACCGCCGTGCGGAAGAGCTCCGGAGCATTGTCAACGTACCCGTCGCGGATTAGCCGTTTGTCCCGCGCGTCACGATAGCGGTGGTATAAAACCGGGATACCGTTCCTGTGTTGTACTAACCCTAACGAATCGATGTAAATAAATGCCTCTGGGGGAATAAAGCCCGATATGAGCGTGCTCTCCATGTATAAATCTTTGGGGTAATAAGCCCCAAAGATCAGGCTGTTGTAGCTAGCCATCGCCCTTGCTGCGTGCCTTCGCGTCACCTTAATCAGGAAATTGTCAATTCTATTCAACTGAGCCCCATTGTATAGAACCTCGTTGCCATTATTTAACAACATCTGCAGCAAGTTTCCAAATTTTTTTAAAGATATATGTTGCCGTAAACGATGAAGTGCACATTGCAGGGTTAATGTGTATCAGGCAATATTGATGGTTTCTGTCACCACTAGAACTTTAGCCCAGCAAAGCACTTCAGCGGTTTGATAGTGAAAAGTTCGGAACATTTTTACTTTAGCTTCCAATCACTTTTTTCATTTTTTTTTGCTCCACTCACTAAATTAAGCTAAAAATTTAGCAATTTTTTTTTGTCGCTCTCAATTAGTTAAAAAGTTATTAAACAATGAAATTTCCAAAAATCCCTATAGAAGTCAACCAACTTTTGACAGTTCACACATAGCTGAGTGATAAATATGAAGAAAAACATTCCAATGGAGCATTGCCAGATAGAAAAAAAAAATTACATATTTCCCAAAATGTAAAGAAATGTAAAAAATGTAAAAAATTGTAAAAAAAATTATTAACGATGATTAATTAATAATAAAAAATTACTAAACAAAATATCTTAAAAAAATGACGTAACGAAAATTTAGACCCCCTTGAAGAATTTTTTAAATGTGCCGGCAAACTTTACAACGGGCAAGAAGCAATTCCAGAACCACGTTCTAATGATTCTGACGATTCATCATAAATTAGTATAATATAATAAATAAATTAAATCCTAAGTCAACAGTTTTTCTATTAAACGGTACTCTGCGTGGCCCGCTTCGCGGGAACAAAGAATTTCAACTCTCTTTCTGTGGACAGTCCACGCTCACGCAACTTCGTTGCTCCGCTCAGGCTATTTAAAGTCGTCAGGCAGGCGCCTAAGTCAACAGTTTTTCTATTAACCGGTACTCTGCGTGGTCCGCTTCGCGGGAACAAAGGATTTCAACTCTCTTTCTGTGGACAGTCCACGCTCACGCAACTTCGTTTCTCCGCTCAGGCTATTTAAAGTCGTCAGGCAGGCGCCTTAGTCAACATTTCTTTTTGTTAAAATATTTTTATTTGGTATGTTTTTTTCAACATGGCAATGCTGCGTACACCGCAGCAGAAAAAAAATAAATGAAGTGTCAAACTACAAACAATTTGTATGGGATTATAACCCAAAAAGTGCAATTTTATTTTATCAATAACTTTTAAACTAAATGTGAGCGACAATTTTTAAAAGCATATAAATGATCAGTGCGCAGAGACGAATCGAAAAGTTCAATTGCCTACTTAGGAATGGCATGACTTTAAGCCCATATTGTCATCTTATGAGTCGATATTGTTTCCAATGTTGACAGTTTCCAACAATCATATTAAAGTGATCTAAACTCTACTATAATGTCGATCCCTTTCCCAGCTTAATTACGATTCAAAAATAAAATTCTCGAGATTCCACAACACGTATTTATTGTTGTTTTTCTGCCCTCGTCTTATGCGGTACCAGCACCACACCACACAACAGCATTAACATCAGATCAATAAACCCTACAGTCACTCGATCGGCATCTGTGTATTAAAAACTGGACGCATCAATGAAGTGCAAAAAGTATCATATAACAATCTTGCCAAGCCACCTAAGGGCCACCTGTTGACCAAGTCAACTCTATGTGTTTACGCATATTAAACTGCTCCAAGCTCAAGAATGTCATCTGTTCAGCTTTTTACGAATACAGAATTACCGATATCCAAGGTAGCGTAACGCAATGACATGGCGTAGGTAAGACTCCAAAGAATGTTATCTCAGCCGCACAGCGTCTCAGAATCGCGCTCAAATGCTTACGTTGATATCTGCAACATTTGTGCGCTCTCCATCGATCTGTCCGCCTCTCAGTCAACAGAGAATTTGTTCAAACAAAACTTGTTTGCCATGGTAGTCAACAAACTCAATGCAGCAACATATCTCCTCTATATGAACAGTACATATATAGACTGATAGCATGCTCTCTCAGCGGCATGTTGGCAGTTCCAAATCCCAAACGAAATTCCAAGGCGTTTCACTTGCTGCCCCACTGACAGCAACAGCTGCTCGCCTTAAAACGTACTGAATCTGTGAAGCCTCTCTATCATTACCTTATCCGTGGCCGTGCCATGGTGTGGTCTCCGTCTCCGCTATCTTCAGCTGAACTGGAGTAGAGTACGAGATACGAGTACTCGAATAGCCCCTAGCACTCTCTCTCGCTCGCTGTACAAACATGGTTACACTGCCAGGTAGCAGGTTGTCTGACGACTGACACTCCAGGGCCAGTCAAGTCAGTTACTCCGTAATCGACTTTCGTAGCGCTGAATATGATCAGTCGGCAGTTGTTGCTGCAACGTGCGGTCGATATAAGGTTGATGGTCTCCTAACCCAACGGTTTTTTTTTCTGTCCAAATACAGAGGATTACTTCAATAAAAAAAAATCGAGAGTGCCCTTTCAACAAAAAAAAAAAAAAAACATCGTGTGTGTTTCGTTGTGAATTGGGGTCCAAGAAGAGTTCGACCATTCGTCATCGCTGTACAAATTCGTGTGTGTGTGTATGTGTTCTTCGAGGTTTAGATTCTCCATTTCGTTGGCGATCACAGCGCAAAAGTAGATCGCAGTGAAAAGGTGAACAAGTGAACGGCATGACGATTCGTCGTCGTCGTGTTACGAAATATTCGCGCATTCGATGTCCAAATTCGAGTTCGAATAAAACCGCACAATATTATGGTTAGTCCAAGCAAACAAATTGACTAATTAATTTAATAACCTGGCGAAGATCAAACGTAAGCGACGGAACGTCACTGAAGACGACAAGAAGCAAAAACAAGTTCACTTCACATGACTGTCTTGAGAGTGTATTTGGTGCGCGAGGTTTTCTTTTTATTTTCATCTTTTCATCTCGCCCTCCGCCTTCTGTCAGCATCCGTAGGCGATACAATTAATATTTTGTAGCTGAGAGATGCTTGTTTGACAGTGTATCGGACGTGGGTTTTAATTCACAAAGACTAGGTTCTAAACAAATGCATAATGCACTTCAAAGGCAGGCTGCAGCTGGTGGGACAGAATTTAAATGAATTCCGCGCGCAGCGTTTAATAAATCTGTAAAAATTCATCTCATGTTCGTTTCGATTTTGCCTATCTGTGTGTTTACACGACGACTTTGTGCGTGACTGTATGCGCAAATAAAACAAACAAGTTCACACACCTTTGCTAGCTAAACGGAGTAACCATTCGGCGTTAACGATGTGTTACTTGGTGCGCCACCTTGTGCTCTCTGTAGGACTACCTACATATTCTTTTTTTAATAATTTGCATGGAAACGAGGAAAATAATAACATGACTCGGGCGATTTTTTCACATTCAAAACAATATATGTATCTACCTATGTACCTAGCTGACTAGTTGTCGTAATAACTAATAACGAAAGCAGTGAGATAAACTATTTATCTAGATAAGATTCGTTATGCTCGTACATATTTTTAATTGCGATTAGGTATGTAAAGTTTCTTATTTTCAGTTAAATTTTTTTTTTTTGGCTCCGCTCGAGTTGTATTGGTTTTGTTTGTGTTTTGGGAATTGCGCAGGCAGCTATCGCCCGCCTATCAGCAACACTTTGCTTCGCTCCAGCTGTGTGTTTGCTCGTTTAATCCACATGTCATTCAGCAATTCTTGAATCTCGAATCTCGTTTGTTTACCAAACACACACATAAATTGAACGTTTCATGGGAGGGAATAATATTAGATTTTTAATGATTCGGCAGACCTCGTAAAAGTGCAAATATAGCGCGGGTTTGTTAACTAAACTTACGAAGTTTAAAATGTTTTCCTACAAGATTCCACTATTTAGCTTTTATAATTTTATAAAAACTAAATAAAAGTATTGATTGTATTTGTACGAGTCAACTGTTGGGTGAAATTGAAAACAGTGCAATATTGATTAATGAAATGAGTGCTGATTAATGGGAGCATAAGGATCGCAATTCACTACATTTTTAGTAGGTAGATTAATTGCATATAAGCGCACTTGATAGCAGCATGTAATTGTATTCAATTTTTGTATCCTTTTGCCATAAATAGCTTATGCCCAGATATGAAAGAGAACTTATCAATGTCGAATAATCTGCCCTGGCGAGGTATCCGTCGTAGCGGACAATTTTCCGCAACGCATACTTCGTCGGAGGCTTAAACTCCATTCGAGGTATGTGTCATCGGAGGAAAAATCGCTTCACTAGAATTCGTAAATAAATTCCGGGAAGAATTTGTGTGGGAGGAAATCGGAAAAAGAATTGCACTTAGCTGTCAACAAAAATGCAAAAATGCACCTGAACGCACTTCAACGCAATTCGCCAGCATGCGTTACAAAATGTCGGAGAAATATTCCAAACAGCTTTTCGGAAGAATACTTCGAAGTTAAAATCCTCTAAATCGTACAAAATTGTAGAATACTCCGGTCCGAAGGATACCTGAATATTCCGGTCCGAAGGATACCTAGGGCTAGGGCTGAATATAATTTGTTTGCTTATGGCATTTTCCATTGGTAAAAAATCAGCCTTTTTTATCTAGATCTGTCATATGACCGATTTTGACAATTGTTGTGTTCCGTTGGGCAAGAAATTTGATTTCAGATCAATTTTGCAGATCTTGATTTTGTTTGGCAGATTTACCCCCCTCCTTGCACTAACCCTAATACAAACGAAAGCTGTCAGTTTGACTAGAGTGATTTTCGTTTTGATTTAAGATTATTTCACCTGTGGAAAACTATTATTAACAATTAAAACCCCTAGCATAGTATGATGTGAAATATAAATTAAATCAAAAAAAAAACCTGTGTTACTGGAAACTTGACAGCTACACCGACACTAACTTCACCGACACGAAATTACTGCAATACAACCACAGAAAAAAATCAATCTGAAATCGTGTTCCATTGGTAACAAAAAAGATCAAATTTCAGATCAAAATCCAGATTTACCAATGGAAAATAAATTTTCAGATCAAAATCCAGTTTTACCAATGGAAAATCCCCTTAGATTGAATCTGACTTGAATCAGAACCTTGTGGGTATAGGTATAGTCTTGCCTGGTAGAATTTGAATAACCTGTGCTCTTTGGTCGTTTAAATTTAGATCATAATTCTGCTCCGACAAGACAGAGTTAAGCCGAAATCTGAATTATATTGACATTGACATCACAGTACTTCGCACATGAATGCAACGAACTACAGACACATAACAGCACTGGCGACTGAGGCCATCGGCTGGGACAGATCAAGACATTTATACAACAGAGAGAGACGGATAGATACATAGAAGGAAAGACATATAACATAAACCTACGTGGCACAGAGGAGGAGACATAGATCTATATTGTCCCATATTATCGCACAGGTGGCCTCAGACAAGCTGGCAATTTTCGTAGAAAACAAATGCTGCCGAAGCTGGGGCTTGAACCCGCAATGCTTGGCTTAGCAGTCAACTACGCATTCCTCTGAGCCATGGCCACCTGCGTGAATTATAATTTCCTTCATCATGTTCTAATCAATCTTGTAATTTTGTTATTCTATCCCCCTAGGTATCATAGATATCCGTTCGGAACAAAATTTTCTCCGATTTGTTCGATGTCGGAGAATTTCATACTGAGGGACCCGTTCGGATTTTCAATTCGAGCAAATCTTCCGACCAACTGCATCGCACATGATCGCGCGACGGCTTAATGCGATAAGTCAACAATTTTTGACAGCTAAGCGTTGAATTTCTTCGGAAGTTCTCCGACGAAAAATGTTTGCGGAATTCTTACGAAAATGAAAACCACCCCAAAATTGTAACTTAAATAATAAATAAAATTATTTTGTGTAATTATTACTATAAAATCGTATTTTAGTAAAAAAAAAACTAGAAGAACGCAACAAGAAAATTTTGTTTAAACATATGCGAATGTATGCTTCATTTATTTTGTTCCACACCGGATACTTCGATGGTAAATTGAGTTTCGATCGGAACTGACTTTCATTTCGGAAATTCTTTGAACGGATACCTCGATAGAGCTGTAGGTATATTAAAACTTGGCCACAATGTTAAATTTGTTTAACTCTGCTTAGGAAAAAATAAAAACTAAACAAACTCACAAAATTTATTCGGACACCTTGTTAAAGGCCTGCATGCGGTATCGAGTTAACGTTAGGAATATTGATATAAATGTAGTGATTAAGCCAAACTTTAAGGCTGGTAGATTATAGGTGCTCAAAAGCGCAGCGGATCGCTTTAAATGGCAGATTTCTTTGTATACTCCTTCTCATTAAGGTATGAGTTTTGATACAATGGTTGAACCTAAAATCAATATTCAAGATATAAATTGCTGACATTATGTGTATCGAAACGAGTTCGGTAACATATCAGTCTAATATTGACTAATTCTGATCACTATTTGTGAGTATTAAGTCTAATACTCACTAACTCAGCTCACCATGATACGGGCGTTGCAGATTGTATAGTTTTTCTGCCCAGTCCATGGCGTCGTATTTTTTCAGATGGCAGTAATATCTGCATTTACGCAATCTAAAGCCTCCTTACACTTACACTGCTTGAAGATACGAATATCATTATCCTTTTGGTAAAGAACAGTGTAACCTGGCGATACACCTAGAATACTGGGCCGTCAGTGGATTAACCACCGCCGCTAATTAAAAGACTCGTTCCGCTCGCTGCTATCTGCTGCCGCCATGCATTTTCAGAGGTAAATTGCTCTAAAAAGGGAATCATATCGATATTTGCATCTGGAAACAAATAAATGTTGTCGGTATAATTTCGATTTTTCCAAAAACGACTTGTTGACACTCACAACTTTTATTTTGTATTGAATAACCTGAAACAACAAAAAAAAAACATTTTAAAAATTCTCATTTAAATGAATTTATTAATTAATTTATATTTCATCAGCGCATACAAACACCAATAGAAACTTCAGTGCACATATTACAAACAATTTAATTTCAGCGTGTGTACATTTTCAAAATTTCCGGGGATACTTTACCCATTCAACAATCTGATTTACATTGTTGACAAGGAAAAAATTCCCGGGAAAATTTATTCGCGATAGGCCTGATTAACTAAAGTAAAAAATAAATTAATTAATTTTATTTATAACTATATAAATGGCGAATAATTAATACAAATAATTATTGCTCTGATTTTTTTCCCCAATAAAACAATTACAAATTTTTGGCGTAGCAGGCTTCGGGACCTAGCTTTCTCACAACCATTCATGTGTGCATGTTTACTTCTTGCACGATGGCGATACCTCCTGGTTTATTCCGAATCCGAACGGCTATATTGAGATGAGCTTTTCTTGACAAATAATACTAAAGGGTTTTTCAATAAGAGCGCTACAAAAGTTTTTTTTTTAAATAAAACAAAAACGGTTTTGGATATCAATGAAATTCTTTATTCCTGTGAAAGTACGTTCGATGCGTCCTCACATCCTTGACAGATATTGTCTTTAAGAGTCTGAGGCTTGTTGACATAATCCCGCGACTTCAAAAAGCCCCACAAAAAGAAGTCTGGAGCGGTCAAATCAGGCGATCTTGCTGGCCAGTGCAAATCGCCAAAACGGGAGATTAGGCGCCCGGGAAATGCATCCTTCAGCATATCGGTTGTGGCACGTACAGTGTGTGCCGTCGAAGGTCCTGTTGGAACCACATGTTTTCCAATCCCAATTCATCAAGTTGCGGCAAAAAGAACTCGTTGATCATTGCTCTGTAGCGCTCACCATTCACAGTAACCGTTTGGCCCGCGACGTCTTCGAAGGAAAAAGGTCCGATGACTCCTCCAGCGAAAACAGCACACCATACAGTGACTTTGAGCGGGTGTAATGGCTCTTCGTGGCTTACACGCGGATTTTCAGTGCCCCAGAAGCGTAAATTTTGCTTATTTTCGTACCCGCTAAGATGGAAATGGGCCTCATCACTCATGATTATTTTTGATGAAAAATCATCTTCCTCTTGGTGGTGATTAAGGATGGCTTGAGCGTATGTTAGACGCGATTGGCGGTCAGCAGCTAACAGCTGATGCACCGTCTGGACTTTGTACGGAAACATCTTCAAATCTTGTACCAAAATTCGCTGTAAAGACCGTCGACTGATACCCATTTGCGTGGCACGTCGTCTGGTCGATGTCGACGGCGCTTCCATGACATCTTCGGCTACAGCAGCAATATTCTCTGCAGAACGGCTACTCCGGGGTCTGCCACGCCTGGCAGCATCTCGTGTTGTGCCAGTCTCTTCGAGGCGAGCGGCTGTACGTCGCAGTGTTTCACCAGTAGGCGTTGGACGGCTAGGAAATCTGCGACGAAATTCACGTTGTGCCAAAGTCACCGACCGATTGTTGCTCAAACAAATAGTCACCAATATTCCGCGTTCTGGAGCAGTGTAGCGTAACATTGTTTATTAACGTGTATTTCGCATGTGTTTACTACACAAATGTCAAAGTAGAACTGACATTAGGGGCCAATCGCAAAATTTTTAGCATTTTCTGAAAGGTGGATTACGCGGGTGGCCGCGGTGTAGTGGTAATGTGTTCGTCTGTTGAGTGGAAGGTTGCGCGTTCAATCCCAACCAAAATCCATTTCACTTTTATTTAAAAGAAATAAAAGGTCGGTGTAATACCTAAAAATATGCACACCATCTTGAATTTCTTCAAATTTAACGAACACAAGAAAAAGTGACTCCCCGAAGCTAGTTCGGACACCACCCATGGAGTTTAAGTCTCCACTACATCCAAAATCTTTCTTATCCTCTCTTTCTTCCCCTTCTCTAACGCACGTACTATGGTAACATATAAAAGGGTATTCATAACTCCTTGAGTACGTGTAAATTATATAAAAAAAAAAAAGAACTTTTGCGCCACCTTGTATAATAGCAGCTCGTTATCAAGGTTCGGCTTCGAATATTTTCCGAGTAACCAGTACAGTTAGTTCTCTGCATTTGTTTTTAAGTTCTTCGCATTTCTTTTTTACATGCGACTTACATATTTATTTTGGCATCGAGTGTCATTCCGAGAAATTTCGCTTAATTTGCAAAAGGGACTCGAACCGTATTGAGAAATACTGGCAAATTGTTTGTCCGTTTATACGAAAAATCTACATGAATCGGTTTGCTCTCGTTAAGTGCAATCCGCCAGGATTTTGTCCATTCAATAACCTCTTTAAGAGCGTTTTGTAATTTCATATTTCTTTCCTCTATTGTTGTGCCAACTGCTAGTATAGCTGTATCGTCAGCAAACATGGCAACTATTGTATCGTTTGTTTGTGGGATATATCGTGTAAATAGGAGGTATAAGAGTGGTCCAAGGAAGCTTTCTTGGGGTACTCCTGCCATGATTTCTTTGAACTCCGAATATTCGTTTCCAAGTTTCAAACGGAATGGTATATGCTCAAGATACGACACGAGGATTTTATATAATTTTGCAGGCAGAGCTTGTTTTAGTTTGTATTGAAGGTCTCTATGCCAAACTTTGTCAAAAGCTTGCGACACGTCAAGAAATTAGGCTGAGCAAACTTTCTTTTCTTCGACAGCTTTCTCAATTACATCAGTAATTCGATGAACTTGCTCCACAGTCGAATGTTTACTTCTAAACCCAAATTGATGGTCAGATAAAAGGCTTTACTTATCAATAATGGGATGTAAGCGACCGAGTAATATCCTTCCAAAAACTTTTGAAATTATTGGAAGAAGTGAAATAGGTCTGTAAGATTTTATTTCATTCGACTTTCCACTGTCTTGGTATGTATTCTAATCTAATATCATGTCATTCAACCGATTTATCTTGCGGGGCATGAGTTTGGTGGCATCTGCTACAAGGTTTTCTTTTATGTCTAACCAAATCTTTTTTTCCCTTCGGTACTTGATATTACGATAGCTCACTATTTTGCGTTGTTGAGATGTGTTGTCGATATAGTATCGATAAAGGAGTCAACCGCGACCTTGAGTTCCAATGGGGATCTAAGCGATACACTCAGTCGAATATTATTTTCAATATCGTCTTTGAAGCCTTCCCAGTTGGTTCTCTCGTTTGTTAGTCTGGGTGGGTTTTATTTCTAATGATTGACTCGCTCCTTGTTAGTATGACCGAAGAATGATCAGAGCAAGGGTCAAAGCATTCTTGAACTTTGGTTCGATTGGACGGCACACTTTTTACTATGAAAACATGTACACAGGTTAGGTTAGGTGAGAGTGGCTGCAAGCGGGTTCGCCAGCACACTTAGACCATTGTTGAGTACATTGTGATACCACGTGGATCTTATCCAATCATTCATGAGAGAACCATTCTGAGCTGTTAATGAAGCGGAGGAAATTTTTCGCTGTCGTTTTTGTCATTTTTTTTTTTTTTGATTTTGAAAGTTGTTAGCTCCAAGATGGAACTCAAAAAAGATGAGGTATTGTTTCTTCTTCCTCTTTGTCCACCTTTATGGCGCTAACACCTATAATGGCGCTAATGTACGATCTATCAAGCGAAATCAGTCCCTTGGATATTCTCAAATCCATCTTTGGCCAAATTTGATTGGTTATTTGACGTGTCGTGCCAAGACTCCATCTGAGATTTGATTGAGTGTTAGCATGTTGCGCTAGTAAGCATTTAGATGTAGCGATAGGTATACCCAGTGCACCCGTGTAGGGTACAACTGGTAATTTATTTCCATTTTTGGCGAGTTCATCAGCCTTAAAGTTCACTGGAATGTCACAATGCCCTGGCACCAGCATAGGTGAATGTTAAAATGGTTTGACATCTCCTGCAGAGATGATCGGCAATCAAGGGTTGTCTTAGAATTTGTTGAGACTGATTCCAGGGTTTTGATGGCCGCTTGGCTGTCCGACAAAATTGTAATATCATTGGCAGGGATGGAGCTGCTTTGATCGCCATGAGTTCCGCCTGGAACACGCTGCAATGATCAGGAAGACGGAAAGATAGGCTAAGATTTAGCCTTCAATTTGAAGCCATCGGTATAGAAATGGATCGAGTCGTAATGCCAGGTTGCTCTCCCATAAAGATCTGTCTGGCATTGTGATCTGGAAACTATTATCAAAATTTAACCTGGTGAGGGTGAAGTCGGTATCTTCAGTAATATTTGAGGCATTGAGTGCATGAGTGGTGTAACCCTTATTTTCTCAATTTAGAGTTTATTTCAACATCATGACGAATTAAAATATTTTATTCGATGCAAAAGTGCCACTAATTGTGTTTTACTTTTCGTTTTTCAGTTGTTATTTAGAAAATAAATCAAACAATGCGAATTTATTTTATGGTAACATTTTTTGACCAAGAATATCTAAATTGCTTCAGTTTGGGGTTACGCTACTATTGCTCTCAGTGCATCATTTGTATGTTCGTTTAGAATTTTCGAGCGGCCAGTTTGTTTTATATTTGACCACTGTTGGATGGCTTTAAGACGTATGACTGAATTAGCTTCCATTTGTTTGCTTAAAATATCTAAGAATAGTAGGTGAAAATAGTGCTGCTGAGAGTGTTATGCGGAGTGCACCACCGATACACAGACACGCAGTTCTTTGTACCTTCGCCTGGTTTTTACTATTAATAGCTTTTTCTAGCGCTGTCCACCATACTACTTCTCCATAAGGAAGTATCGGTCTTATAACCGATATATAGAGACAATGCGTGATACGAGGTCTCATTCCCCATTTCATGCTTATGGCTTACTTGCGGGAAAAAAGTTCGCAGGTTAGATCACCCATGTTGTTGTTTTTTTATTACTAGCAGTATCTACAGAGAAAAACGTCACTATCTACTAAATACTTAATACTGATCCAAGACTGGATGTTCAGTATTTAGTTTTAAGATAATATAATGCCACATTTGGACTGTGGTCCCCTTGGTACTGTTAGGATTAGGAATCATGACAGTAGTCGACCATTGACTCGGGATGTAACCAATTGTAGGGATCATTGGACATCCCGATAATATGTCTTAAATTAGGGCATGGATGTTGTCACGATTTTATCTATTAAAATGGAGCTTATCACGACTCCTTTGTTATCATATAACCAAACAATTTTTGTATCTGTACGTGCTATCGGAATATTCTCCTACCAACCAGCAGTGATTGCAACTTAAACTGATAAAAATAAATAAAAACGTCTTCTCTAAAGTATATCAGTTTGTTTGCGTCAAACTACAATGTTACCAATCTTTAGTCGTAACATTCCCTGACAAATTTCCCCACTACAAGTATCGGTAAAAAAAAAAAAAAATGGACAGTAACCGTCATTCGGCATGTATTTCCAATTTTAATATATTTTTCAAATATTTTTAGAACTGACAATACAAATTGAAACGTTAGACCATTTCCTTATCTCACGATACTATCGGAGGCAATGCCCAATAAAAAAATGTTAACTTCCACACACGTCTTGTTAATAACAATGCCTTAGTGTAACACATTTCACATTATTCCACAATACAAGTACCTTCGATAGCATTTCGCCAATCTGTCTCGGCGGCATTTGGAATTCCATTTTTCTTTGAGATACACTTTTGTTTACCTCCAAAACAATAATAAAAGTGCAATATCACGAATATTAACGTAAAAGTTCACCACTCTAAATTCATATCGATTCTCTTCATATCTGCTGAGTTGACTATCTAGACCAATATGCAATAATACCGAAAACACACTCGAACGCAATTAAAAAATCATTCTACAAAGACGCTTATCAACTGGAATTGATTTAAAAAGAAAAGATTGCTGTATTTAGATTGATTTAGAAATTGGAATTAATATTCGTCGATATCGGTGATCTATTGATATGTGCAGTTGGTATTTATTGGCCTTTCCAAAAATACTCAAATCGTACTCATATACCATCCTCCACCCAACTTCATCGACGTCACAATTACTTTTCTCAAATTTCCAAAAAAGCCACAACGCCGATACTCGTGCGTGTGATTCTCCGAATGTCTCTGAACAGGGTTACCAGATTAGTTGTTTAAAATTTTTTAAACGAGTGCGAACTTTTGTATGTTGACAACATTAGAATGCTAAAAACTTACGATGTATGTTTGGAGGATAAGTAACTACAATTACCACATTATTTTGTGGTTTCGTGAAAAGCCATTATGTCTACTAAATGTTTTCCATGTGTTAACTCATTTAGTTTAGTTTTAAATTTTTCTTCTCAAGACTTGGTTCATATTGCGAAGAAAGGGTAGATTTATAGACAAGTTCAGATAAAAAGTTGTGTTGATCATCTTAGCGAAAACGACAGAAGTGTTTTATATAAATGTGCATCAACCAATCGCTTAAAATTATTTCCACATGCGATTCGAAATCGAAAAAATTTTGGCCAGAAAAACCAATCCCAAAAGTATTTTGAGGTATGAGTACGATAGCTAATAGGGAGCACACATTACACAGTGATGCCTGCGCAGTATGGTGTATGCTCATGCAAACTAAGAGTGCATGGTGTTGACTGTAGAATTTTGGTATTTTCTAGTCTCCGCATCGATAAATGTATGGTGTGGGTACGAAATTGAACAGTAACTTGCTTATGTACTTAAGTGGCGCAACAGTCCGGAATGAACCTGGGCCTTAACCAACATGCCTCTCCAATTAACCCGGTCATTAGGTAACTGCATCCAGTTGCGCACTCCAAGTTGGTTGAGAGCGGTTTCTACTTGTGCGAGCCACTTAAGGTGAGGTGTTCCTCTACTGCGTCCGACGTCTGGGAATCGAAGATCTGTGATCCGGAGTATTGGTATCAATTCATTCTACATGTCCTAGCCACCTTGAACGTCCGATGCGGAGTTTCGCTGTACAGCTCGTATAGTTCTTGGTTGAATCTTCCTCTCCATAGTCTGTCAACGCAAAGGGAACCGAAGATTTGTCGAACAATTTTCCTCTCAAATCCACAAAGGATTTCTTAATCCGCTTTTGAGACGGTCCATGCTTCATCGCTGTAGATCAGGACTGGGATGATCAGGGTCTTTTATAGGATCTCCTTAGTAGTTCGAGTGAGGGCCTTACTACTGAATTGCCTTCTTAGCCCGAAGAAACAGCGGTTGGCTAGAGTAATTCTTCGTTTAATTTCTGACGAGATGTTGTTGTCAGAGTTAATATCGGAGCCGAGATAGACTGAACAGTTACTTGAAAAAAAAATCAAGCGGAGAGTAATTTTTTACATGAGTAAGGACATCACTATTCGGCGATAAAAACACGAATGAGTATAAATAAAAAACAATTTGTTTGGTACTACAGGCTCGTTATGCTCGGGCCAAATTTTCTCACAACCATTCATATGCACACATGAATGGTTGTGAGAAAGTTCGGCCCGAGCATACTTCTTGCACGATGGCGGGACCTCCTGTTTTTTGGCAGAATCCAAACGGCTAAGTTGAGATAAGCTTTTTTTGGCAATTGATACCACTCGGATGATTTGTCAAATCATCACTAGACGAGGGCCAGTGAAATAAAAAAAACTCCAATGATTACTGCGAATATAAAGTGCGTGATTCTGCATGTTTGTAATTGCACATGCATGGTTGCATAGTCTATGGACCCTATAAGGTGCTTAAAACTCAACATCAATTCTTATCAAGGGACTTAACACAAGACTGTAACTTGTGTTAACATTTTCAAAATCGGTTCACTGTCATGCTTTTTTTATGACAAACGTCGATCTTGGCTCATAAGAAACTTGAAAAAGTCAAAACATGATACTTAGATTGTGCCAATGTCTATACTACGTCTGGAAGTATTACTTTTATTTTTAAATATTTTGAATAATTTCCGAATGGGAGGCGCATCAATTAAATGGCGAATATCTCGAATATTGCAGGATCTTCGCTCAATGGGTGTTCTGCTCTCAAGAAACGCCTTATAGCTATCAAATTCCCTAAAGATAGGGATTTTCTGCGTTTTAAGATAAGTCTTGAAAAAGTTCTTGTAGAAGAAAAAATACAAGATCGCGGTCGATTAATTCAAAATGTAGATTTATGGACGTATGCCAATTGAATTAAAATTGAATCTGGACCTCAACCAATATACCTGTGCAATTAGTCATGTCCATATCTTACTGCCTCCACTGGAGCATATCTTCTGCGTTTGACGACTGGCTGGGAATTGAAAATTCTACGAGCCGTAGTGTTGATATCCATTCGATCTACATGTCATATAATTCGTAAACGATCATTACGGAGTTTTTTGACAAAATCCATGTCATTATACAGCTCGTAAAGTTCTTGGTTGAATCTTCTTCTCCATAGCCCGTCAATCCAAACGTATTCAAAGGTTTTCGGAAGAATTTTTCGGTCAAGACATCTTCATTCGCTTATGAAATTCCATGTTTCTACCCGTAGAGCAGGACTGGGGTGATTAAGGTCTTATTTAAAATATTTCAAGTTGTTTGAGTGTAAACTTTGTTACCTAAATTACCTTCTTAACCCTAAAAAAATGCGGTTAGCAGCAGTTATAGGACCCACGGATTACGCATGGCTGCATCTAAAATTACAAGCATTCGCAATCATTCCTCCTCCAAACACTTTAAATACGCTGTTTTAGTTCCTCTGTTTATTGATAGCTAACGCAGGTCATCAATATTAATGAAGACATCCGATCGATTTTTTTATTGCGTAATATCCCACACACAATTCACATTTATGTATGCGCAAACATTAAAATATCAAAAATTTCTGAAATCATTCATGATGCTGTTTGCATGCACAAATTCTTTATTGAGCATGTATGCATGAATAGTAACGGGTGATCCAAGTAGAGATACTTTTTTCAATAGCCTTGTTTGACAGATCACGTGTGAGTCGTGTCATGCTGTCATGTTATTTTTGTTTAGTATTGTTTAGCATTTCATAATGGAGAGACTTACGCGTGAACAACGTTTACAAATTGTTCAACTTTATTATGAAAATTCACGTTCTGTGAGGAATGTGTTTCGTGCACTTCGCTCAACTTATGGTCAACATAATCGGCCTACTGAGCGTACTATTCGTTTTCACGTTTTGGGCCGGTCGATTGGCCACCAAGACCGTGTGATATCACAACGTTAGACTTTTTCCTGTGGGGATATGTAAAGGCAAAAGCTTATGCCGACAAACCCGCTTCGATTCAGGCCTTGGAGGAAAACATCACGCCAGTTACCAGTCGAAATGCTCGAACGAGTGATCGAAAATTGGACTCAACGGATGGACCATCTGCAACGTAGCAACGGCCAATATTTGATAGAAATAATCTTCAAAAAAATGCCAAAGAATGTTCTTTCAAATGATACTTAACATTCTCCATTAAATTTGAATTTTCTGTGTTTTTTTCTTTAAAAAAGTAGGGAACCTCGAAATGGATCACCCTTTATGTGGGCCCTATAATTCTTCTGCTGATTTGTGACGAGGTGTTAATAAAGGGCAAGAGGTAGATAAATCAATGGTGACTTTTCGTCCAGTTCGTCGGTGTTTTGTCTCCTTCCATGTTGAAGATATATAGTCGACCTTAGGGCCCCGTTATAGCTATCATTAAAAACTCTCACTGGAAATTATCTTTTTCTTCCTGCGGCTTTTTTATAAATTCAATCATTGGAGAGTTTGTTTTTTTTATAATTTACACGTACTCAAGGGGTTATGAATACTTTTTTTATGTTACCACAGTACGAGCGTTAGACAAGGGGAAGGAAGAAAGAGAGTGATAGGAAAGATTTTGGATATAGTGGAGACTTAACTCCATGGGTGGTGTCCGAACTAGCTTCGGGGAGTCACTTTTTCTTGTGTTCGTTAAATTTGAAGAAATTCAAGATGGTGTGCATACTTGTAGGTATTAAACCGACCTTTTTTATTTCTTTTAAATAAAAGTGAAATGGATTTTGGCTGGGATTGAACGCGCAACCTTCCACTCAACATACGAACACATTACCACTACACCGCGGCCACCCATAAAATTTAACAGAGCTTATGAATTTTAGAACTTGATTATCCAAAAATGTTTAATTTTATAATTATAGTTTTCGCAGAAAATCACTTCTTATTTTTCACTGATGAACATTTATTTCTAGGAAGTAATGATTGCCATTCCACTGAACTGAAATGGAGTTTTTCCAAAAATTCCTTTAAGAAGCTATGGGGGTGACATTTCAATTTGGAAATTTCAATTCCACCATGTGTTGTGTTCCAATGAAGTTGTTCAATGATAGTTATAACTGGACCCTTACGCTTTACTGGTAAACGCATTTTTTCCGCTTCCTTTTCTACACGATCAAACGTGACACGACACGATCAAACGTGATATCATGCTGTATCAGACCAATTATATCAATACCGTCGGTCTTCTTTCAAACTCATTTTTTATTTACTTAAAATATTAACTTACTACTAGACAAAAATGCTTAAATTTAACTTATCAATAACTGGTTTACTTAACTTAACTTATCGGCCCTTAGCGGGCGCTGTAAGCTTATATTTAGTTGTTTTATTTTGCCTTTAGGCTTAAATTTGTATGTTTTTTGGTTTTATATTTAATTTTAATTTACAAAGAAAAAATAGAAAACTTTGTATAGTGACTTTTTTTGTTTTATAAAAAAGCTTAGATATTCTAGATTATTTTCTAGATTATTCAATGCCGTCGGTGTATTCTAGTAGTTGCACCGATGTATGGAAGATTGTAAGCCTAGCGTTTGCACCGGAGTTTTGCAAAATCCTCTCAAGAAAGATTTAAAAGAAGTCACATGACCTTGTCTAAATTTTTTTTTGATTTCGTATGTTTAGGTGAGGTTATTGCCAATTCGGATGGAGAGCAAGAATTCTTTATCATCCTCCACAGACAGACGAGTCTTACACAAAAATGTCGCAGGCTGTTTTGAAATCGACTAATTGGTAGTGGGTACTGGTTTGGACTTGGATTCTTTCCAGTTTCTAACGAATTATAAAGATTTTATCTGATCTATTCTAAAACTTACTAGCCCAAAAGGTGCAGTGCAATAACCCCAGCAGTATTCAGCCCTGCAGGCATAATAACCCCTACTTATTTCCTTTCCGAAACAGAAATACACCCCGTCACAAAAAAAAAACAAAACAAAAAATACAAACAACCTTGCATGGGGTTTGCGAGGAGCAGTATGCCCCACCCCAATACATATTCAAATCTGCATGCAATTTTGTAACCATCCGAAATGCAACAGTGAGCAAAAGCCGGGGGTTCATACCTTGCATACGTCAGGGTACGAGTTTGCATGCACCCATGCAAAGTTTAAATAAATACATGTGGGGTGATGGAGGGTGCAACCCCACCTGTTTGGGCTCACTACAATATTTGGGATGTGTGCGAGGTTGTATGTATGCTAAGGGAAGGCAATAATCTCCGTATGGGTTATTGCACTGCATCGACGGTGGGAAATTGGTTACTTCGAGGATGAATATCTGGATTTTTGAAATCAGCTGTTGAAAAATTAAGCGTCATGCCATTTGGCTAATGCTGCGGAAAAGGATAATAAAAAATTTAAAAATCAAGTAGTTTTCCAACAAAAAAAAAGAAAAATTATTGGTGATTTTGGCTTATTGCAAAAGTTGCTTTCAATTTAATAGTGTATCATACAGAATGATGGCGGATGAATAAGCAGCTATTAATCACCATAACTATAGGAACAGCTCCAATCTAGGTTGGTCCAATACATTTTTTCAAAGATAAATCCTTAGTGAAAAAGCCACAAATACTGTATTCGCCGAGCGCGTTGGTTTTATTTTCTGCTTTTCATGGCTGCTTTCTAAAGTTGTTACCGTTTTCGACCTTTACTTTTAAAACTAATTGTGCCTTACTACCCAAATGTTCACTAAAAAAATAAAAACTAACATTCATCGCAAATTTTTATGCTTTTGGGTTGTTGGAGAAACAAAATCGGGAAAATACGATTGCTTTCCGCTATTCTTTTGACGTTTGTGATACCAACGTTTCTTCACGGATTTTTTTCCTTTTTCGAAGTTTGTTAAGGCTAGGGGGTGAAAAAAAGCACAATCAAATCAAAATTTTGATATACAGTTTGTCAAACAATTGTTTGCACAACGAACATTTTCAAGAAATTTCATCTTCATTTTGCTATGTTATTAAAACTTGTATGGTTTTAATTTTTTTTTTAATTATGTTTAAATGACTATTCTTATACGCAACATAAACAAAGAAAGAACAAAAAATAATAATTCAACGGTAAACCAAAACCTCCTTCATATATTCTACTGTAAAGTAAATGTTTGCAATTGCAGAATGCAATATGTAGAGAGAGTAAAAAATTAACGGAAAAGCGGTACTAATTTGTATTTTGTTATTAGCACTTGGTATGGCCACCATCTGCATCAATTACGGCTTGAAGTCTTGTCGGCATGGATTCAATAAGCCTCTTGAAGTCCAAATGTTCCGGCAATTTCAGCCACTCCTCTTTGAGTATTCGCACCAAATCATTTTTTTTGTTTTCGGCGACCGTTTGGCGACTTTTTTTCCCGTAAAGCCCATACGTTTTCTATCGGGTTTAAATCTGGTCTTTGAGGAGGGGTGTCAATGACCTTATTAACATTATACAGTGCCCAGGTTCTACATAAATGCGATTTATATTTCGGGCCGTTATCTTGGTACAACTTATAATGCATTTTTTGAGGGTCCTGGCTGCAGAAAAAAATCAAATTTTTTGGCGCTCTCAGTTAGCTTCTTACGTAAAATGCGCAAATACATTTCCTTGTTCATTATGTCCGTGATAATTCAAAGTTCACCGGCACCCTTGGCTTAGATACAACCCCGCACCATTACGGACAACTTGCCAAACTTTACAGTTGGGATAATATTTCTGTTAAGTAGTGCAGTTTTTAACTTCCTCCAAACTCTATTGGGACCGTCATGGTAGTGGAGCAAAATTTTACTCTCATCACAAAAAATGACGTCATCCAGTATGTAATATCTTTCGAAATGAGGTCCAGTCCGAATTATAACATACTGATATCTTTCGAAATGAGGTCCAGTCCGAAATAAAGAGTGATCCATTTCGAGGTTCCCTACTTTTTTAACGAAAAAAACACAGAAAATTCAAATTTAATGGCGAATGTTTATTAACATTTGAAAGAAGATTCTTTGGCATTTATTTTTGGAACATTATGTCTATCAAATGTTGGCCGTTGCTACGTCGCAGATGGTCCATCCGTTGAGTCCAATTTTCGATCACTCGTTCGAGCATTTCGACTGGTAACTGGCGAATGACACGCGTGATGTTTTCCTCCAAGGCCTGAATCGAAGCGGGTTTGTCGGCATAAGCTTTTGACTTTACATATCCCCACAGGAAAAAGTCTAACGGTGTGATATCACACGATCTTGGTGGCCAATCGACCGGCCCAAAACGTAAAATTATGTGCTCACCGAAATGTTCTCTCAATAAGTCTATTGATTGATGCGATGTGTGGGAAGTGGCGCCGTCTTGCTGAAACCAAATGTCGCCGAGATCACGAGCTTCAATTTCAGGCATCAAATAGTCGGTTATCATGGCACGATAACGGTGGCCATTGAAGGTTACGTTCGCACCGGCATAGTTTTTAAAGAAATATGGACCGATGATTCCACCGGCCCAAAAACCACACCAAACCGTTGTTTTTTCTGGATGAAGTGGCAGTTCTTCAATCTCTTCAGGTTGCTCTTCTTCCCAAATGCGGCAATTTTGTTTGTTTACATACCCATTGAGTCATAAATGGGCCTCATCGCTAAACAAAATTTGCCTCGAAAGCGTCGGATCTTCTTGGAACTTTTCAAGAGCCCATAGAGCGAAGCGATGTCGCTTGGGAAGGTCGAGCGGCTTTAGTTGTTGCACAAGCTGTATTTTGTACGCTTTCAATTTAAGATCTTGACGTAAAATGCGCCAAGTCGTTCCAGACGTCAGTCCGAGTTGCTGCGAACGGCGCCGAATCGACTCTCTGCGGTCTTCGTGTACACTCTCAGCTACGGCCGCTATATCTTCTTTACAGCGTGCTGGACGTGGTCTATTCGGTCGAATATTATCCAATAATGAATGCTGGGTCTCAAAATGGGTGATGGTGTTGCGAATAGTACGCTCAGTTGGCCGATTATGTTGACCATAAGTTGAGCGAAGTGCACGAAACACATTCCTCACAGAACGCGAATTTTCATAATAAAGTTGAACAATTTGTAAACGTTGTTCACGCGTAAGTCTTTCCATTATGAAATGCCAAACAATACTAAACAAAAATAACATGACAGCATGACACGACTCACACGTGATCTGTCAAAAAAGGCTATTGAAAAAAGTATCTCTACTTGGATCACCCTTTACTTTCGTTTCATCACGTTAACTCCTGAGAGTAACGGCTTTTTTCGGGATACTCTAGACGCAAATTTGTTTCGTTTTGAAATTGTGCGCACTGTTTCGTTGGGCTGGCCTGTCTCCACTATGCCTTAGTTTAAAACGATTTTCCTTCTCTGTCATCGAGATTATGTTGAAAATTGTCCTCACTTTAGTCGGGAACATTTCGGAAATTTCTTTCACAGATTTTCCTTTTTGGTGATTTAATTAAATAGACCGATTGTATGACATTATTATCCACTCGTTTTCCAGGCATGATGAAATTTAAAAAAAAAATCTGTGATCACTTCTTGGAAATTTGAAATAATAACTGAATCGCTAAACCAAATGCAATTGGAATGTCTAAACCAAAACCGTGCCTTAAAGACTTACTACCGTTATCATTTTTCATTCTTTTTTCACCTTGCATTCTGCAATTTCAAACAATTAATTGACAGTAGAAAATACAAGGTGGCGCAAAAATAACCTTCCGATGTTTTTTGGCTGTAATTTAAAAAAAAATGAAAACCTTTGATTCTTCTTGTGGATTATTCTTATTTGGTCTTTTATTTTTTTTTACATCAAGTCGAGAATATGATGTCATATAAATGGCCGCCGCCATAGTTGATTGTCATTTGAGCCCCTTTTATGGCATTTTCCATCACTTTGGCCAAAACTTCCGGCGATAGGTCCTCACATTCTTGACGGATATTGTCTTTAAGAGCTGCAAGAGTCTGAGGCTTGTTGACATAAACCCGCGACTTCAAAAAGCCCCACAAAAAGAAGTCTGGAGCGGTCAAATCAGGCGATCTTGCTGGCCAGTGCAAATCGCCACAACGGGAGATTAGGCGCCCGGGAAATGCATCCTTCAGCATATCGGTTGTGGCACGTGCAGTGTGTGCCGTTGCATCGTCCTGTTGGAACCACATGTTTTCCAATCCCAATACATCAAGTTGCGGCAAAAAGAACTCGTTGATCATTGCTCTGTAGCGCTCACCATTCACAATAACCGTTTGACCCGCGACGTCTTCGAAGAAAAAAGGTCCGATGACTCCTCCAGCGAAAACAGCACACCATAACAGTGACTTTGAGCGCGTGTAATGGCTCTTCGTGGGTTACACGCGGATTTTCAGTGCCCCAGAAGCGTAAATTTTGCTTATTTACGTACCCGCTAAGATGGAAATGGGCCTCATCACTCATGATTATTTTTGATGAAAAATCATCTTCCTCTTGGTGATGATTAAGGATGGCTTGAGCGTATGTTAGACGCGATTGGCGGACAGCAGCTAACAGCTGATGCACCGTCTGGACTTTGTACGGAAACATCTTCAAATCTTGTACCAAAATTCGCTGTAAAGACCGTCGACTGATACCCATTTGCGTGGCACGTCGTCTGGTCGATGTCGACGGCGGCGCTTCCATGACATCTTCGGCTACAGCAGCAATATTCTCTGCAGAACGGCTACTCCGGGGTCTGCCACGCCTGGCAGCATCTCGTGTTGTGCCAGTCTCTTCGAGGCGAGCGGCTAAACTTCGCAGTGTTTCACCAGTAGTCGTTGGACGGCTAGGAAATCTGCGACGAAATTCTCGTTGTGCCAAAGTCACCGACCGATTATTGCTCAAATAAATTGTCACCAATATTCCGCGTTCTGGAGCAGTGTAGCGTAACATTGTTTATTAACGTGTATTTCGCATGTGTTTACTACACAAATGTCAAAACAGAACTGACATTAGGGGCCAATCGCAAAATTTATAGCATTTTCTGATAGGAGGATTACTTTTGCGCCACCTTATATGAAGAAGGTTTTGGTTTTGTATTATTAACCGTTGCACTAATATTTTTTGTTCTTTCTTTGTTATGTTACGTATAAGAATAGTCATAAAAATTGAAAAAATTGAAAACCAAACAAGTTTTAATAACATAGCAAAATGAACATGAAATTTCTTGAAATTTTTCGTTGTGCAAACAATTGTTTGACAAACTCTACATGTATATATTCCTTTTTTTTTGTAAATATTTGTAAATGTAAAGGGAGTGATACACCCCATACCTTATTGAGGAATATTTGCATTCAGTCCTTCTACTATCATACTCTCTACTATTTTTCCCAATTTTGCTAAAACATACTTCTTATTGCAAAATAAAAAAAAATAAAAAAATATTTTTTTTTTACATAAAAGCATGCTAAAAATGTACCCAACTCCTAAATCTGGTAACTCTGCCCTTGTATGTGATCAATAATCATCAAAAAAAAAACAGACCTCATGCGAAATTGACGTGAATCGCCTCACGTGAATCGCAATCCGATATTAGATTACCATTCAAAGTAAGCAACTCAGATACGATGTTCCGATATTCAGATTTAAATTAAAGTGACCATACAATCCATCTCTGAAAATCAATTCACTGACAGAATTTTAATCAATTATCCCGAACACATACGTTTAATGTGCTGCACAATAAGACAAATGTATTTTTAATGGAATACTAATTGCTAATCAGTGCTGCTATTATTTTTATTTATTTTTTTAAATAAACAAAATAATTCGATTGTATTATGTCCAATCCCAGGTGGATTATGCTAGCTCAGTTGCGAACTGATTGCGGTCGGGACACGGCCGGCAAACTGTGATACGATATTATGTCGCTTGTACAAAATACATGTACGCACATTTGAACAACAGCCAAGAATTCAAATGAATGATAAGATTACGTAAGAACATTTGTAATTATGGAATCGTTAGCTTCCTATGTGAAGATTGTATTACATTTGAGGGCAAGTGTTTGTTGTGTTAATTTGATTAAAATTGATGAGCGTGTAAAAATAGGGCGCCATTAATAAATCAAAGTTAGTCGGTTGGGTGTGTTATTTCACACCATACTATTAGGTTGTAGCAATAGGTCGGGCAATTAGGTATTAAAAGTATTTAAACTCTTTTTTAGATTTAAACGATAAAGATACGATTACTGTTTAAGCCGTTTTGTTGTACAAAACGTTATTAACAAGCGCACGCAAACTTTGTTATTATTTTAATTTTAAATTGAATGGGTGACAACAGGCTTGTTTAACAAGCAAATAATCTGTTAATACTGCTTTGCTGATTCGTGAGTGGAATAAATTAAGAGGGCACAAATTGTTAAATTCTGGCAAAGGCTGACTGCAGGAAAATTGGTAGACACTGCTTCACTTAAGTTAATTTGCAAAACACTATCACAAGGATTACGCACTTACAGTTTTCCTAGATATAAAAGGTAAGAAACGGCCGTAGTATTAAAGAAGCGCTATAGTCCGGAGTGAACCAGGGTCTGAAGCAACTCGTCCCCAATAGCTCGCTTGAAGTTTGTTGAGATTGGACACTAAAGGGTGTTTTTTTTTAAAGAGACATAGAAGTTCTCAACCAAAAATGAGCCTCATCACTGGACAA
This sequence comes from Rhingia rostrata, assembly GCA_949824845.1. NCBI lineage: Eukaryota > Metazoa > Arthropoda > Insecta > Diptera > Syrphidae > Rhingia > Rhingia rostrata. Next base: position 32,311,869 of record OX463758.1, read on the forward strand.
AATTTTGCGATTAAATTAGCATCGAGATCGATTTCATTTTCGGCCCATACACCAAAATTACGACGCATTACATGGTCTCGCGGCTTTAATACTTGTACAATCTGGATCTTGTAAGGTTGTAAGCCAATGTGCAAAGCTCTTATTGCTGTGTACGGTGGCGAATCGATTCATTCGGGTCCTCTTCAACACTTTGCTCCACAGCGGCAATTGTTTCTTCGATGCGCACTGTACGACGTCTCTGCGGATGCGTAGTGCAAAAACGATCCATGATTAACCGCATTAATCACTCTGATGGACCCTAAAATGGACGGAGCTTGCGGTAAACTTCGCGAACTGAACCAATATTTTCGAAATAAATTTGCACGATTTGCAAGCGTTGTTCAATCGTCTACCTGTTAACGATGAAATAACAAACCAAACTGAACAAAATGTCAGTTTTATCGTTTTTTTCGAAAAACCAACCTCTAAAAACACCCCTCACTTATGGGGATAACTTAGGTCTTAAGCGAGGTGTTCCTTTACATCGTAACTGGCTAACAATCGAAAACTTTGCGGACTTGAATATCATGATCTATCCGTTCTGCATGTCCTGTCAATATTGAACGTCAGGTGACGATTTTTTTACCAGGTCTATGTTTTAGAGTAAATATTTGTCTCCGTCCCTATCTAGGCAAACACAACCGAAGAGTGTCCAATGAATTTTTCACTCAAATCGACTAAGGATGCGCCTTTACCTGTTTTTAATACGGCACGTGCTTTCGTGCCACAGAGCTTTTTTGTGGATTGGGCAAACTGGATGCTATTCTTCATACATACCTTCGTCGGACCAAATGTTGCTAATGAATTGTTGTCTGTTGTTTACCAAATCATCTCCCCCGACTTGATATATCTCGGCATCAAGGCTGCCTTGCTGATACAAAGGTTTAAGGTTCTTCCGTTCGTAAGCACTTCAACGATGACGAGACTTAGTATTAAACAAAAACAAAAACCAAGCTTTTGAAGATGTGCCTACTGGAAGAACAATCTGGAACGATTTATCCACATTCGATTACGGAGTCCCGGAGTGCGATTGCGGCCTTCATCGAATAATCTCTTTTTCCTAGGGTTTTGTTTCTGGCCATATCATACTATACCACACCAACCAGGGCAGTAATAGTCGATATAGGATTCATGATCTCAAATCAGTAAATACGATCGACTTAAGAGCCTTCAATATCGCAATAAACATCTGCAAGCATCATCTCAGGGCGCTATTGGAGCGTTATAGGTTTGTCTCACCTGACAAAAGCTTTTAAAAAAAAAACATATGAGAAGGTTACAATCGGCTGTGGGAATCGTTTAATACCTTTTCTCATCCCATCCCATCTTTAAGAATAATGTCCCTAAGAAGTGGGCACGAGTAAAAACTTTTTTGGGGATAATATAGGAAATTACGTCGTAACAACATATTGTTAAGCGAGTTAACCAAAATCTTTTATGGCTCAACAAATAACAACTTTTTTCTGTAACATGTGCTCTGGGCTAGGGTATACAAATTGTTTTTTAAAGAAATGTTAATATTATTGATACCGAAATTTTTGTATCGAACGTTTTGTATTGACAAAATATTAGATATTAAGATTGCTACATATCTTGTGCTGCGATTGTTAGTGCAATGAACCGTCGCCAGAAGGTCTGAGTTCAATTCCCAGCCGTAGCAAGACCTAAATGATTTTGCACAGACCTCCCTGCTTGGGCTCACTGTTACATTAGGTTTGAGTGCGAGCTTGGATGAATGCAAAGTTAGAATATGTATGCAACTCCGCCGCTTGGGACTACAGTTGTCTAGGGCTTGTGTTTCCATATACCTCTCACGCAACAAAAATCAAACAGTTGCAGGGGGGCATCATGCCCATGTTGTCAAACACCCAAATGGCGCGGTGTTCTCAAATTATAGGTGGGAACTCCGCAAAGCGTACGGTGGAGTTACTGCTTACCTTTAGTGGGCTCACCTTTAGTTTGGCAATAACTTCACCAAAAAAAATGAATTTATGTCCCACTCGAGGTAAAGTTATTTCCTATGTGAACTTATTGCATATGAACTTATTTCCCTGCACCCCGCTTAATAATCTGCACAAGTGGTTCTTTCACATTCATAGTATGGATTGCGAACTAGCTAATTACGAATTGTTCTTGATTATTTTTTTATCTAGATAAAAATTAAAACGGATTTCGCATCTTTTTCTTCGACGTTTTACAATTTGGTAAACTTTTCAACCCTCATTCCCTGAATGACACCTCTCCACATATTCAATAGGGCGCTGTTATTGACTCTTATTTTGAAAAGCAGTTGTAGTTCCCTCCTTCTTTGCTTATGAAGCTCAACTTCAGCTTTCTGAAGCTGCTGACAGAGAGCGAACATTCAAATTACTTCAAATGTTACTTTGGTCTATCGCATTATTGTCAATTTGATTGACCTTTTGTTGGTTCGGAGACCACCTTGTACTCTAACGGTTATCAAGGCGATGGAATTGTGTGCTCGCCAAAGTGTGTTGTTAGACGTGGTGTAGGTAAGCTTTGATTTGCATAATTTCGGATAGCCATTGATTTAAATATTTTCCATTTTTTTCTTAGCATGGTCGTTAGCAATAAAAATCTATCCTTTTCCAGGATATTGGTTGTTACGGTTTTTTTTTTGTCAGTAAGTAATTAATCCTAAGCATAACCCTCAACACAAGCCCATGTTTTGACCTGGAGACAGCAGGATATTCCATGACAATCATTCTAAAAAGGCTCTTTTTCAATGTAGCTATTGTTAAAAATAGGGCAAAAATATACCTAACATTACGATGATGGAGAAGTGAACCTGTCATTGAGTCGGTTTCTCGTCTGCACAATTTATTTGTAGTCAAACTGAAAACGACAAGACGTTCTCAGAGTTAACACCGTTGAGTGTTAAAAATACCTTACCATCACCTAGTCACTTAGGGTCACTTGGAAAAAAAAATTGAATTCGTGCAAGTGGCCTTAGGTCAGGGCAAAGTTTAAATGCAAAGATCAAGACAAAAAAAACGAAATACTTCAATGAAAATAATAAATTTATTATTTGACGCCTTCCTTCTACAAATTGTCGGAATGTAACCACAGATGTTTTTGTTAGAAGAACCTGTCAAGTTATCTGTACTTTACAATTTTCAGCAACAAAACTGTGTGAGGCAAAAAAAACCCTAGTTTGGCACGTCACCTTGTCGAAACTCCATTTAGGCTAAAAATTGTAAAACCGTTTTATTGGAAACATCATTTCACTTCTCTATGTTTAGATTGGCTTCATTCAGATACGTCCATTGATCCATTACAGCATGGAAATAAGGCCGATCAATTATGGTTTACCTTAACACCTAACCCAGCTATAACATGAGGTCTGCTTGTGTAATTTGCTTGCAATAAAAAAACGTCTATTTGTGGTTATCCAATCGTCATATTATCTGAATGAACAACTTTGAAATGCCTTTCCATTTCCACAAAGATACGCCATGTATCCACGACTCGTAAAAATTGGTTAATTAACCACCCGAGGTGCAGGCGACAACGGCAACAGCGACGACATTCGACATTCAGCATTTTCGAACATGTGGTCAAATGTTGTTAACTTCGAATTGGATTTTTTCATATATATGTAATTAATTTCCAAGCATGTGCAGTTTATAATTGAATCTTGAAATAATCATATATTTCATTTCGAATTTAATATCAACTCACCAATGCCACAGAAATATTCGTAAAATGCAAATGCTGTCATTCCGATGTGTGTAAAAATGTGTAACACATTTTATGTGACTTATTATTTTCGAACGCTGTTGTTGTAAGATATCGTTGGCTACAGGCGATCACAACAAATACACTCGTGCAATGTTTTGCTGTGCGCATAATTCCCAAGCGACTCAGAATCTAGTTATTAAAAGGCAGTTCACGTCACCGTTCATACGCCAAAGTAGGTTAAATACCATCCAAAAGACTTGGCCATATAGTCGGCGTGGAGAGCAAGAGCCGTCAATGTGCACAACGAACGCGTCAAGGCAATCAGTGCGCGGCGATATCTTAGCTTTGTCCGCACGGGACGGGCTCAATATGAGCTTGATTCACGTCGTCGGTAGTTGTGGAACGCTCGCTCTTTGGGGCACAACCGTCATTTGCATAAATACGAACACTTAATTAGGATCGAATCATTTAATTTACGTAATTATTCGGACGATTCTGTAGTCGATTGTTTACCTCGCTGTTAGGGGCAGGTCGTGCACTATTTGAAAATTGAAATGGCCCGCAATCGCAATCGCAATCTCGCCGTCCAATTGAGAGGCTTTCCGTTTATGATTGAATGGCGACAACAGATTATCATGAGATGACGCTGTTGGTCTGGCAATTAGATATCGCAATTCGAATTCAACTTTAATCTGAAGAGTTTGTGTTTTGTTTTTTAAATCGAAATCATTATACATGTTCATCAAATGTTTATCGATTGAAAACTTTGGATGTATCTTAAGCTCCGTTAGAAGAAGTAATTCGTCTAGATTTTGTTTACTAAAGGGTGATCCATTTCGAGGTTCCCCACTTTTTTGAAGAAAAAAAAACACAGAAAATATAAATTTAATGGAGAATGTTTATTATCATTTGAAAGAACTTTCTTTGGCATTTATTTTTTGAAGATTATGTCTGTCAAATGTTGGCCGTTGCTACGTCGCAGATGGTCCATCCGTTGAGTCCAATTTTCGATCACTCGTTCGAGCATTTCGACTGGTAACTGGTGAATGACACGCGTAATGTTTTCCTCCAAGGCCTGAATCGAAGCGGGTTTGTCGGCATAAGCTTTTGACTTTACATATCCCCACAGGAAAAAGTCTAACGGTGTGATATCACACGATCTTGGTGCTGGGTCTCAAAATGGGTGATGGTGTTGCGAATAGTACGCTCAGTAGGCCGATTATGTTGACCATAAGTTGAGCGAAGTGCACGAAACACATTCCTCACAGAACGTGAATTTTCATAATAAAGTTGAACAATTTGTAAACGTTGTTCACGCGTAAGTCTTTCCATTATGAAATGCCAAACAATACTAAACAAAAATAACATGACTGCATGACACGACTCACACGTGACTTGTCAAAAAAGGCTATTGAAAAAAGTATCTCTACTTGGATCACCCGTTACAAAACGGGTGGTCCCTGGTTCAAATTCCAAGTTTCAATTTGCTCCATCAATTTGCAAAAAAAAAGTATGAGCAGCTTCTCAAATTTGTCTTTCGGAATCGTTGCGGAATCTTTGTTAAAGTAGAGCTCCTATTGATTTTTGGAATAAAAAATTAAAAGATTTGTGGTCACTGTATGTTGTGAGTCAGGGTCGGGCCACAGAGGCATCTTCAGTGGAGGTGAGGATGGCATGGCACGCTTGTGGTTGCTAAGCTAAGCTCATCGGACTGGGTAGTTCTTGCCCGCTCACCACATACCACCTGCTCGACAAATATTTTGTTCGTGCCAAAGGAAGCTACTTTGTCTGCGGACGGACCTCTAAAGATAGGAAAGTAGATAATGAAAATGAAAAAGCACCACTGATGACCGTTGACACCATCGGTGAGAAATCCGGAAACACTCCGTGTGACTAAACGTGGACTTAAACCGCAACTCTCGTCCCCAGATTCACTCTCACCAATGAAAGGTTCGCTATGAAATGAAAGGTTCGCTATGCCTGGTGTTGTTGGGAAGAGATGGCCATCCCACGACACTACCGATTGCTATCATCAAGTGTTTGTGCATGCATCCATATTTTTGATGTTTCCCATTCGTCGAAGAATTTCATACGATCCTGCATGTTGTATCATGTGTGCCCCAAACACCGCATAGTATGGTTCAAACCTGACTGCATCGTGTACTGCTATCCTTACCGTCATTGCCGGATAATTAATTTCATCCTAAGAATCACACCTTTGGTAAATCCTATTCTGTTCGACAGTAACACTAAACGATACGTAATTAAAATAATAATGAACCAAGTGCCTTTTTCAAGTGCTACCAAAATACCTGTTTGTGACGTTGGTAGTCATCAGTGTGTATCCCAACGTGTTGAGAAAATTATATATAATTAGCTGTTATGGGCAACAAAGGGAATCAAAACATTTACAAACATAAAACGCCTTAAGGCATCTTTGTTGCCTTTGAATAGCCACTGTTTCAAAGTATACTTGCGGAAATTGACTTGCTTTAAGTGGCATTATTGGTGGCACACACATTAAGTAAAATTAATCATTTAAGTTCATTTGTTTCTGTCTTGAGTTTAAAACACTTTTCAAATCGAATATTTAGTCCGAGGTTCTCCCAACCCGTAAGCATTTCAACGATGACGAGACTTAGTATCAACCAACAACAAAAACCAAGCTTTTTAAGATTTGCCTACTGGACGAACAATCAGGAATGTTTTATCCACATTTTATTAGGGAATCCTGAGGTGCGATTGCGGCCTTCATCGACTAATCACTTTCTCTAGAGTTTTGTTACTAGCCATACCATACTGTACCACACCAACTCGAGCTTTGTCGAAATAGGTTTCATGATCTCTAATCGGTAAATAAGATCGGCTGTAGAGCCGTCAATATCGCAATAAACATCTACAAGCATCATCTCAGGGCGCTTCTGTTGCGTGACAGGTTTGTCTGACCTGAGAAGAGCTTTAAAAAAACATATGAGGAGCTTACAATCGGCTGTGGGAATTAATACCTTTTCTCATCCCATCCCATCTTTAACAGCAATATCTTCATGATGATGGAATGTAAAAATGACATCGTCGCAACATATTGTTAAGAAAGCTAATCAAAATATTTTATGGTTCAACAAAAAACAACTTTTTAACTTTCTCCTATAAAGAGAAAAATATTGTTTTCGTGAAATTTTTCGACCTCGAGATTTTGATTGATTCTAACAGTACGATGATAGCGGAACTCAAAAAAGTGGTTTTTGGAATTCCGTCCGTCGGTTCGTCGGTCTGTCTGTCCGTACAAGCCTCTCCAGCCAAAACGATTTGACCGATTTTCTTCAAACTTTGTACCCAGCGTCTGTTTGGTCATAATAATTTGGCCATTTTTTTTTTTTTTTTGCTTTTAGCCATGTTATTCCTGGTACCTGCCATATAAAAATCATACATAACCTCAAACTGCTCGAAAACGGCTCTAAAGATTTTGATTAGACTTCTTACATGCTATAAACATATTAGTTAAAACAAAACTGCATACCCAGTTTTTTTCGAGAAAATCCATGTAACGAATTTTTTGTATATAGGCTATATTAAGAAAATTGACAATTTCTCGCAAACTATTTTGCCAAATTGAATGAAATTTAATTTGTATACTACTATTACTGTTTTCATGAGTTCCACATAATTGGTTTAGGGCAAATTATCTTCAAACTGAATTTTCAGTTTTGACCAATAACGGAAAATCATTATTATTCACATGGACACCGATAACTTTCAATGACGGAATAAACCTTCGTATAACCACATTTCGACATTATTTATATGATTTTAAGCATTATTAATCAAAATAAATATTATTGTGTATTTTATTCAATTTGTAAAAAAACAACAAATTTATTCGCTGTGAAAGAGAAAGTTGCATGCGACCCAGTCGTGCACCCACCACTAGTTTTTATAGCATGTACTATGGGGTAGGTTATACAAATCGTTTTTTTTAGGAAATGTTTATAATATTCTTACCGAAATTTTTGCATCGAAATTGTTCGAAATTTCTTTTTTACTATTATTTACTGACGGGCTCAGTGGCGCGATGAACTGCCGCGCAGAAAGTCTTGGTTCGATTCCCAGCCGTAGCAACACCTACCTGCATGATTTTTCCTGGCCCTCCCCTCGTGATGATCTGTCAAATCATCCGAGTAGTATTAAATGTCAAGAAAAGCTTATCTTAAATCCGCCGTTAGGAATCGGCATAAAACAGGAGGTCCCGCCATCGTGTTACAAGTACACACGCACCCATGAACGGTTGTGAGAAAACTAGGCCCTGGGTACAAACGAGCCTGTTGCGCCAAAAATTTGTATTTGTATTTACAGAAAACACTTTTAAAAAGTGGGCGTGGCAAAAAAAAACTATATATTGACGAAATATAGACATGAAGATTGCTAAATATCTTGTGGTGCGATGGTTAGTGCAATGAACTTTCGCGCAGAAGGTCTGACTTCGATTCCCAGCCGTAGCAAAACCAAAATGATTTTCACTGGGCCGCCTCTCGTGATGATCTGACAATACGAGTGGTATCCATTGTTGAGAAAAGCTTCAACATTGGGTTGCCGTAAACGTCATTTGAATGTTTTTGGGAAACCGCACTCAAAGTTTGGACAGCCTATTGCACGGAAACCAACCGCTGGGATTTTTTTACTTTTTCGACACGTTATTCATACTTAAATCCGCTTTCAAAATATGTATGAAGTTATTCCAAAGTTTAGGTTTAAATAAATTTAAAATGCATCACAAAATTACAATAAAATCAATATTTTCCTTTACTTATACATATACGTCAAAAATTGTGCACAAACAGCATTCAAATAATAAAAAAAAATTGCTAAGAGTCAAAAAAATATAACAAACGTTTTTATGTTATAAAACAAAGTTTTTGAGAACAAAAAATATATTTATGTCACATTTCGCAAGACTAGGTTCGACTTTCTTATTATAATGTTAAAATATTTTATTATAATATTCCAATTATTTAAAATTCATTTAACCAGACTTTGGTGATGTTAATGCTTTTGCGCACTTCCATTGCACACTTTCATTGCAGCACATTCGTATGTCTGAATTTTTTTTTATTGTGAGGGAGCATTAACTCTTCGTTGACAATATAGGTGGGTGTATTTCTTGTCCAATCAACGTCACTATGACTAGTTTGTAGCTGCTGGAAATTCTACCCGAATAAATCTTTTTGGTGGATAGCTGATAACTCAATAATGTTGCGACACTTCATGTACTCTGGGTTGATATTGGTATAGGGTAAGGGTAAGCATGATCTCTTTCGTGGAGTATGACAATTCCAACTATCCGCGGACAGGATGCATAGTCTCCTCTTTGATACGGTCTCCCAACAAACAATTTCGCTGCAATAAAGAACTATTTCCCTCCCAGCAATATAACCTTTAAGAAGTCTTACAGAAAAACATTTGGCGCACTTGTTACTTTATAGTTAGTTAGTTAGTTAGCTAGTTACTTTTATAAGGCTTCTTTAAATACTTCTTAAAGGCCTTACAGCAAAAACTTTGTTTGCTGTAAAAGGCTTTATAGAAGTAAATTACAGGCGTCGCAAAAAGTATTTCATTATTGTTACGTGTATTTAATGTTATTAATTTCAATCCTTTATAATTATTAAAACCCAATTCGTTATTATGACAGTATGAAATTCAATGCAAATAATTATATAAAAACTCTCACCTTACTCGGATTCGAACTCGAGTTCTCTCGCATGGTAGTCAAACACACTATCGGCTGCACTCTGGAACATGAAAGTGCAGTCAGTACAACGAAGTACTTGAATCATGTTGACTAATTTTCCGGTAGGTTCCCCATCTTTTCACCTTTCCCCCGATCTTTTCACCTTTTCCCAATCTTATAACCTAAGCTTTTTTAAGCCTTAATTCGTAAGCTCTATACATGCTTTGGATTAACTTTTTGCGAAGTTCTACCGAAACGTATGTTACTTGTATAATTTTACACACATATCTCCAAGCTTAAAAAGAACCTTCCAGAGGTAACACCATCATAACTTCGGTTATTCTTGTGAATTTTACTGCATAATGTCTTAAACAGGCTTTTACCAAGACAATCGATTTCGAAATGCTCAACCTCCGCGCACAAGTACTATATAAGGCCTACAGAAATAATTGCCTGTGGAATTTGAATTGTATTGCCTTATAGAGGAATAATTGTTAGTTATTATGCCTCATTGGTAAGGGCGTGTGCAAAAGGATGTCCTGGTACGGATAATAGCCAAGAAATTTCTAATCGGCATTGAGTCAATCACTATTTGCTCTACCAAACGAATCGGCGTCTTAATATGTGCAGCCTTTGCTAACAGCTGTAAGGAATTTATCATGTTTTTCTTTCTTTTTTTCCTGTTACTATTCCTATCCTACTTGAATCACGGCAATATATGCCCTGTTCAGAGAGAGGACAGATTCCAGTTGTTGATTAACCCTTAAGGTGTACAGCGTGCCCTCATTCCAAATGTATACTCGTAAGTCGGTGTCCGTGTTCGTTCCGCGTTTGGTTCGCATTTGAGTTGATCCCTTATCTCAGAGGTTTGTCTGTTCATAACCGTTGCAGTTCCAATTTATTAGGACACGCAGACATTGGAGCTGTCAAAGTAACGACAAAATGAATACCCGTATAGATCCGATACTTTTTCAAAGACTACCCGTTACAAAGAATTCGTTACTTTCGTATGTTCGTTACAAATCATATCATTTACGTTTTAAAGTATGTATGTCCTCACTACTCAGAGACCAAGGTACGTCAGCACACCCGTGAGCCACTCACCTTCTTAACGGTTTTTTCATTCTTCAAAAAAATCTAGCGTACACAGTAACACGCACACAACAAGGGTTGAATTAAAACAAATCTTTCTCGCACTTTTACGAACCGACACGCAAATGTGTGGAATAGTGAGTCAAGAAACATGTGAAAGTAACGAAATTTAGTTGACAGTAACGATTCGGTACTTCGAATACATAAGGTTTGCTGGAGTTGTAGTGGCCATAAGTGTCCAGAACCACTACGGTATTGAACACTGCCGTTGGCATTTCGGATCTATCTCTGTTCAAGAACCATGGAGCCTGACTTGAAATTGCGATTCATAAAATACCCGCTGCTGCAACTACTCCTAGATTGACCAAAATATTCGAGAGCCTCGTTGCCAGAAGTTTAGTAGTTACCGTTTGTGAGCATTCTCTATGGCTTATGTTATTTGGTTGGCTATGTTTTGCTGGTTGGTGGAAACTAATATTTTCCTTTCAGTTGAAATGTTCCCTTCAGAGAAATTCTGCTTTTAATTGTTCATAGTTGTTTATGCTCTCTTAAGATTACATGCATTAAAATGCAAATTTGTATAAAATTTTACTTTTTTACAAAAATCTTGGTACGTGTTTTATTGCAACCATTGTCAACGTTTCGTTAACTATTGAACATTTTTGATTGGAAGTGAACGTTTGTTTCTAATTTAATTTTTTAATTTACCTGTCAACATTTCACTATTAATGTTTTCTCGAAATAATTAGTGGGATCTATTATTTAAATGGGACTTTTTTACGATCATATTAAAATCGTATGTACTTACATTTTGTAGGAACATAAGTGAACACAATACTGAACAAACAGTGGAAGTTTACTGACAATAGGAGTAACGTCAAAACAATTCTTAAACAAATAAATTGTATGGAAAATTAGACGTAAATGCCAAATTTGGCGTTTATACAAAAAAGCGTATTTTTGCGTTTACTTTAACCCAATATTAGGGCGACGTTATCTCAAATTCGCCGTTCGGAGTAGGCATAAAACAGGAGGTCCTGCCATCGTGCAAGAAGTACTCACGCACACATAAATGGTTGTGAGAAAGATCGCCCCTGGGTACTAACGAGCGTGTTGAGCCAAAAATTTGTATTTTGCAAATATCTTGTTCAGAAACTTTTTCAAAATTCCTTACAGTTTGGTAAAAAATATTTTTTTTCTTAAAAAGGGGTGTCGCAGTGGGTGGAATTTTACACTCTTTCTGCTGGAAGCAACAAAGTGCATCTAATTTTTGCCAAAAATAACCTTTCTAGAAGGGATGGTAATAAACTCGATTGGTCGTAACATGGCGACCATTTTCATAGACGAAAAATACGGTCCAGCTACCGGCAGAAAATTCACCGCATATGGGTATGGATACAATAGAGTTTATTGCTTGCGAAAATTTGCTGGTAATAAACTCGATTGGTCGTAACATGGCGACCATTTTCATAGACGAAAAATACGGTCCAGCTACCGGCAGAAAATTCACCGCATATGGGTACGGATACAATAGAGTTTTTTGCTTGCGAAAACAGTTTCGATGAACTTATGGATTTTCTTCAAACGGCCGTAGAGACCAATCGGTGGAGCTTAATTGTTTTAAATGATCTATTTGATCTTCTAATTGTGTTAGCCTAGATCTTTACGACAAATCCGCCACAATGTGGGCTGAGAAATTCCCAATTCCTGTGGTGGTTTATTGATCGATTGATAGCTTTCAGTACATCGACCTGTGTGTTGTCTTACACACAGGGTAACATTAACTAGTAAATATGTTGACGCACGCACAATGTGGTGGGACGATTATTACGATCGATTAGAGTTAGCGAACTTATTAGACTAAAATATGACTGCTGATATTTATTGACTCATCTCTTGAATTGGTACTTCCTTGTTCGTGTTATTGTTAAAAGGATAATAGGCATATGGCTGTTATTTCTATCTCAACATCTCAACATCTCAACATCTCAACATTTGGAATTCGATAATTATAACTTTTACCAGAATACATTTCACGGGTCATGTTGTGCTCCCTTTTACTTTTTATTTAATTTTTATTATTTCTTTATATGTACATATATCAAACAAGTGCTAGACAAATATCCTTAAACAGATGCGTCATCAACAATATAACTCACTGATACTTAGGGTGGACTATTAGCAACTGGAAGGACGTTGTGCTGCCAAATCGAAAAATCATTTCTTACTAGTTTTCTATTTCACTCTGAAAAATATTGTCAAAATGTCAATAAGCGGTTTTTGCCACAAACATATTGGATTGGGGTGCCCCAATTCACCACCTTAGGGATAGAATTTCGAAAAATTTTCCAATAACCGTCAGATCATCACCACAACATTAAGTCCTCACATCATTATTCCTTATAATAACTGTAACGTACGTAAATAACTTGATCACGAAACGCGATCTTCGAATTTCGTTTCTAATAACGTGAATGTGAGGATGAGATATATGTGTCAGAGCATCGTCTTATTAAATCTAAAATTCACTAATATTCGATATATATACATAAGTCCATCATTTTTTCTAAAGATGTCTTCATAGTCAGCTTAGAAATATTGACTCAGCCACCCTAAAGACCTCTAAAATTTGTTGGGATGCATTGGTTATTCTGGATCCGGGTTATCAGTATTTTCGAGACCACAGATACAACAATTTCGTTTGCTTAGGTGATATTTTAATTTCGATTAAAACCTGCCTCTTCTGGTCGTAATGGTCACATGAACGATGGTGTATTTTCATTCATAATTGTCAATAACCGAACTTAAATAATCAATAGATATCCACAATGATTTCCTGTAAAATATAAGTTGGTCTACACTTAACATTAATATATTTGACATATAATGGGCATTGCCTTTTGACCACATGATATGGACATCCGTAGACAAATATTAAGCATTTAGCACATCTACCTTCTAAAGATTTAAGTAAATCGTCTTTAAGATTCTTTTGAAATTTTAAAGAAATCCAAAAAAAAAAAACATTAATAATATTAATTAGAACATTTGGGGGCTTTTTCTTTTAAAAACGATTTATATACTCAACGCCATAGCATATGCAATTGGAAACATTGTTTTATGTCAAACCATAAATGATTTATATAAACTGACACTATTGGGGATGTTTAACTTTAGGATAGATAGGATAAGATATTCAACGATTCGCACAGCGCATTAAATCCTTCTCATACATGTTTATACCCTATCCCATAGTTGTAAAGGGTGATCCATTTCGAGGTTCCCTACTTTTTTAAAGAAAAAAACACAGAAAATTCAAATTTAATGGAGAATGTTTACTATCATTTGAAAGAACATTCTTTGGCATTTATTTTTTGAAGATTAGGTCTATCAAATGTTGGCCGTTGCTACGTCGCAGATGGTCCATCCGTTGAGTCCAATTTTCGATCACTCGTTCGAGCATTTCGACTGGAAACTGGCGAATGACACGCGTGATGTTTTTCTCCAAACCCTGAATCGAAGCGGGTTTGTCGGCATAAGCTTTTGACTTTACATATCCCCACAGGAAAAAGTCTAACGGTGTGATATCACACGATCTTGGTGGCCAATCGACCGGCCCAAAACGTGAAATTATATGCTCACCGAAATGTTCTCTCAATAAGTCCATTGATTGATGCGATGTGTGGGAAGTGGCGCCGTCTTGCTGAAACCAAATGTCGCCGAGATCACGAGCTTCAATTTCAGGCATCAAATAGTCGGTTATCATGGCAGGATAACGGTCGCCATTGATGGTTACGTTCGCACCGGCATAATTTTTAAAGAAATATGGACCGATGATTCCACCGGCCCACAAACCACACCAAACCGTTGTTTTTTCTGGATGAAGTGGCAGTTCTTCAATCTCTTCAGGTTGCTCTTCGTCCCAAATGCGGCAATTTTGTTTGTTTACATACCCATTGAGCCAGAAATGGGCCTCATCGCTAAACAAAATTTTCCTCGAAAACGTCGGATCTTCTTGGAACTTTTCAAGAGCCCATAGAGCGAAGCGATGTCGCTTGGGAAGGTCGAGCGGCTTCAGTTGTTGCACAAGCTGTATTTTGTACGCTTTCAATTTAAGATCTTGACGTAAAATGCGCCAAGTCGTTCCATACGTCGTCCGAGTTGCTGCGAACGGCGCCGAATCGACTCTCTACGGTCTTCGTGTACACTCTGAGCTACGGCCGCTATATTTTCTTCACAGCGTGCTGGAAGTGGTCTATTCGGTCGAATATTATCCAATAATGAATGCTGGGTCTCAAAATGGGTGATGGTGTTGCGAATAGTACACTCAGTGGCCGATTATGTTGACCATAAGTTGAGCGAAGTGCACGAAACACATTCCTCACAGAACGTGAATTTTCATAATAAAGTTGAACAATTTGTAAACGTTGTTCACGCGTAAGTCTTTCCATTATGAAATGCCAAACAATACTAAACAAAAATAACATGACAGCATGACACGACTCACACGTGATCTGTCAAAAAAAGCTATTGAAAAAAGTATCTCTATTTGGATCACCCGTTATATAAGTTTTGATACCAAGTTTGTAACATTAAGAAATAATTTAGGTAGATATACCTGAGTCGGTTAAGGTCTGTCTGCGCGTGCGTCGTCCGTCTGTACGTCACCGGTTTTTAGGTCTTAAATTTTGGTCAAGGATGATGAAATTTAATATATGCGATCCTTGTACATGCTGTTCGAACAAGTGCAAACATTTTCAATATCCGCTTAACCACGCACACTTTTGGGGACCCTGTTCTAGAAAAACGATTTGTAAAGCATCTCGTACAGCATATCCATAGAAAAAAGTCATTTTTTGTTAATCAACTAAAGATTAATATACCTATAAACCATCTGACAAGATTCATTCAGGTATTTTCAACGCCCACTTTTTGGGCGCATTTATTATTAGGATAAGATGAGATAGGGTTTCAGCGATTCGCACAATGGATAATATCCTTCTCACATGTTTTTTTGTGTTTGTTTTTACTTTTGATTTATCTTCACAAAATGTGCTCAAACAAAGCTAATAACAGTTAATATAAAATGTGTGTGTTCAATAAATTAATTTTCCACTTAGGGTACGTGGTAACTCGACACGATTATCTGTAATGTTGGATCTAACTATCTATTTCTTTTTTTACTTTTTACTACTTACTAACTTAGGTGGCGCTACAGTCCTTAATGAGCCTTGGCCTTAATCAACATGCCTCTCCAATTAGACCGGTCCTTAGCTAACTGCCTCCAGTTGCGCACTCCAAGTCGGTTGATGTCGGTTTCTGCTTGTGCGGGCCGCTTAAGGCGAGGTCTTCCTCTACTGCGTCCGACGTCTGAGTGGAAATCGAAGACTCTGCGAGCCGGAGTATTGGTTTCCATTCGTTCTACATGTCCTTGCCATCTCAAACGTTCAATGCGGAGTTTTTGACCGGGAGCATGTCGATGTACAGCTCGTATAGTTCTTGGTTGAATCTTCGTCTCCATAACCCGTCAAAGCAAACGAAACCGAAGATTTTTCGAAGAATTTTTCGACCAAAGATTTTTTCATCCGCTTTTAAGACGGTTTATGCTTCAGCGCAGTTGAGCAGGACTGGGATGATCAGGGTCTTATATAGGATCTCCTTAGTAGTTCGAGTGAGGGCTTCACTACTGAATTCCCTTCTTAGCCCTAAGAAACAGCGGTTGGCAACAGTAATTCTTCGTTTAATTTCTGACGAGATGTTGTTGTCTGAGTTAATAGCGGAGCCGAGATAGATAAAGTCCCGTATTACCTCAAAGTTATATCTGTCAATGGTGACGTCCTGTTCAATTCGTCGATGTCATGTGCACTTTCGTGTTAACATCATAAACTTCGTCTTGCCCTAATTTACTGCTAAACCCATTTTTACCGCTTCCTTCTCTATTTGAGCAAACCTGGCTATGACATCACGTTAAGTCCTACCAATGATGTCAATATTGTCGGCGTATGCTGGTAGTTGTACCGATTTTTGCAAAATCGTCCTCTGTTATTGGCTCGGGAGTCTTTTCACAATCCTCTCAAGAATCAAATTGAAGAAGTCACATGACAGCGAATCGCCTTGCATAAATCCATTTTCGTTATCGAATGTGTCGGTGAGGTCGTTTCCGACCCTGATGGAGCAGCGAGAAGTCTCCATCGTCATCCTACACAAACGGACGAGTTTGGGCGGTATACCAAAACAAGGCATGGCTCTGTGTAGTTCGTCTCTATAAATGCTGTCGTATGCGGCTTTGAAATCGATGAATAGGTGGTGGGTATCGATTTGGACTTCTTGGGTTTTTCCAGGATCTGCCGAAGAGTGAACATTCGATCGGTTCTGGACTTTCCTGGCCTAAAACCACTCTGATAAGGGCCGATCACATTGTTGGTAAACGGTTTCAGGCGTAAACATATTACGCAGATAGGATTTTGTAGGCGATGTTGAGGAGACTTATGCCTCTGTAGTTGGCGCAGTTTAGAGGGTCTCCTTTTTTGTGGATCGGGCAAACGATGCTGAGGTTCCATACTTCAGGCATACTTTCTTCCGACCAGATTCGGCTTATGAGTTGGTGGATGTTACTTACAAAGTCATCTCCACCGGCTCTATAGAGCTCGGCGGGAAGGCCGTCATTTCCGGCAGCCTTATTAAGCTTCAGTTTAGATATTGCTATCCTCACTTCACTCAGGTCGTGTGGTTGGCAGTTTTCGCTGTCGTTGCCAATATTGAATGGTTGAATGGAATGTTGTTCGTCATCGCCGTTTAACAGTCTGCAGAAGTGGTTCAATAACCTCAGCGTAGGCTATGCCTAAACTATGATATTTGCTTTTTCATCTCGACAGGATTCTGTTCGAGACTGGTATCCTTGGCTTTGACGTTTTTCACTTTGGTAAGACTTGCGAATATCGTTCCTGGAGTGGCACCTCTCTAAATCCTCGATCGCCCGCTTATCTTGCTCTTTTTTCTTCTTTCTGAAAAGCCGGTGTTCTTCCCTTCTTCTCTGCCTCTAGAGCTCAACGGGAGCTCTCGTCTTCACCTGCAGCTCAGCCTTGTAGGCCTCGTTCTTGGATGCGAGCATCTGTCGACATTCCTCATCAAACCAGGGGTTTTTTGCTGGTGGGCCCGAGAAATCTAGCCCATCGATTCCGGCTGATCTAATGACTTATTGGCATCGTTGCCATTGTTCTTCGATACTCGATGCTGGTGGTATGGTGTCAATCGAGAAACTTAGGGATACGTATGTGTAGCAACTGCAGTCTTTCGACATTAAATTTTTTCAAAATATTTCTGGATTGTTGTGTCGTGTTGGATATCCGCATTCTTACCTTTGCTGCAACAAGGTAGTGATCCGAGTCGATGTTAGCTCCTCGGAATGTTCGGACATACAAAATACTGGATGCGTGTCTCTTGCGTATCGCTATGTGATCAATTTGTTTGACCGTTCGTTGATCTGGAGACCGCCATGTCCCCTTATGGATATCGAGGTGAGGAAACCGTGTGCTGGCTATAATGGCATTCCATTCCGTAGCGAAATGAATTAGCCAAAATCTGTTACCAGACGTGTTGTCGTGTAGGCTGTGTTTTCCGACAATACTGCTAAAGATGTCTTCTCTTCCTACCTTTGCGTTAAAATCTCCCAGCACAATTTTAACATCGTACTTCGGTAGTCGCTCATAGTTTTTGTCAAGGAGCTCATAGAGCTCATAGTCGCTCATAGGTTTTTTCAAGGAGCTCATAGAACTAATCCTTAGCTATATTATCTTTGCCTCCGTTGGGGCGTTAGCGCATATAAGGCTTATGTTGGCGAATTTGGGCTTGATGCGGATTGTTACAATGCGTTCACTGATGTCTTGGAAACATAAGACTTCTTGCCGTGTCGCTGTTTCTGCTCATTACAACACGGTCCGTAACAGATGTCACATTTTTTCATCCTCTTTTTGCCCTTGATGGCAGTAATGTCTGCTTTGTAGCAGCTTAGGGTTTCCGCTAGTTGTTCGCTTTCACATCTCCTGTTTAATGTTCTCACATTCCAGGTGCAGAGACGAACGTCGTTGTCCTTTTTTTCGTTTAGCAGAGTTATCAAAACAAAAATCAGTCCTTTCCGAGGCTGTTGGTGGCTTCGTAGTCGTAAGTTGTTTCCATGGTTGGGCAGTTAACCCAAAGCACAACACCCAATCTGGCGGGCCAGTTCCAATTTATTAGACACCAGTAGGACACGGGGCCATCAGTATCCACTACGGAATTGAGCGTTGCCGTTATCCTTTCGGTTCATCCGCCACCATCGCTGTTCAAGTCTAAAACTAACCCAAACTAGTTAAAGTTGCCACGCAATCGGTGGCTTATACCCCGAGTGGTCGCCTTCCTAATCAAGTCTTATGGTGCACGGCAAGCATACATGGAACACCGCCAATATGTTGGAAAAGCCTCCTGGTCCTGACATCGTTGTTAAAGTTAATATTGTGGAATAAAAGTCCACAAAGTGCAGAAACACTTCTCACATTTAGCCACCGAAGTTCGGCGCGCTGCTATTTAGCATCAATTTTATCGCGATCTAATGTCGACTTGCTAAAGCTGAGGAGCTCCGGAGCATTGTCGACGTAACCGTCTCAGATCAGCCGCTTGTCCCGTACGCCCCGGTGTTATTTCCATTTTTTTTATTAAAAGCTAACATAATTTATTTTGACTCGCGGACATTCACTCGTCGGCGATTCGTGTATACCACCAAAAACAACTCAACTTACCCTTATCGACAACATATTTTAATAAAAACGTACTGCGATGTGCCAGCAAATAATAATTTTATCTAAACTCTCACAATGACTCAATAAATTGGTTACAAGGCGGCTGCTACAAACGTGTATTAGCATTCACTTACGAAACGAACAAAAACACAACAAAACCAAAAAAAAAAAAAAAAAAAATAAAAAAAACGTCAAACAAGCAATACGCTCTCCGTTGTAGTTAGCACCTTTGGTCGACTTTCCCAAAGGGTAATTTAGCCGTCTTATCTACGTAGATACTCTACTCAAATAACGTGTACATTTAGATTCACCTATCGCGCGTATTCGCATCAGTTATCATTAAAAGCATTTAACGTCATCAAGGGTTCAGTATGGCTATGGGTGTGCTCCTCCCCTGATTCTTATTTATCCATATCCATACTTAAATGGCCTTTATCTTATCTAGTTCCTATGGTGACAACTGAAACTGTGTACATAGCTCGTTTTTATTTTTTTATTCTGGCTGATTCGCAATAGCCCCAGTCCGCACCGAATGTCACGTATGAGCCAAAAGAACTCTCTCATCGAATCTTAAACGTCGCGTAGTTGCGTCGGTTCGCGATTTTCACGTCTTCTAATCTTAAGCAAATAAAAAGGAAACCTCCACGCTATTCAAATAATAAACAGAATATTTAATTTCATTCGCCAGACGAGAGACTGATAAAAATAAGCAAAAAACTCGAATAGTCAACGATTGACCGAAATTGGATTACGGAGTTAAAAATTGATTGCGCGCCGTATAGTGGACGGAGTGTCTGTGAGTTCAACAAGTAAACTAAAATGTAAACTCCAAAGGGTTGTACACTGCGAAAGCTTGGTGCTTTGGTGCAACATAGACTCGCAGAAGTGAATTAAATTAAATTAAAATAAATTAAACGGTTAAAGTGCCATAAATACAAATCAAATAACAAATTTTACAATGATTATCGTAACTGGTGAACACTCGCAGTCTAGTAGCAGTGAGACACTCGGCTCTACACCATCCACAAGTGAGCTGCATCCGTCTGAACAGGATTTAACTGGTAATTTGTTAATTAAAAAGCCATAACCCCAATTATTGTATCGTATCTGAAATTGTTGCGTGCAACTAGTGTGGTATTTAAAAAATGCTAGAAATATTTATATAGTACACCTCATGTCCTCATGTATTGAATAATGTTGACTGAACAGTTTTAAATAGTCTAATCGCGAAATGGAGGTTTGTATTTTGTGGTTGAATGACGCCTTCAAACTGGATTGGAAGAGTAAGGCAGTGTTAATAACTCGAATGTGTTCTGGTTTGTAGACATTCTAGGAAATCTATGAATTCCACAACTATCAGCAAACAAAGCTGTTCTACACATTTTCTATGTGCTCCTTTGGAGGGTGGTTAATTAAAGCAAGTTTTTTGTTAAATGATTTAAAAATCTATTGTCATAGCAGTCAGAAACGGTGCCCCAAAAGTAAAGCGGGCTTTACATTTTTTTAAGTTGCAATTTATTTATTGGAATATAAGGATAATTACTTAAGTGGCGCTACAATCCCCGAATTAATCTGGGCATCAACCAACATACATCTCAAATTTCCCGGTCCTAAGCTAACTGTCTTCAGTTTTTTTTCTTTTATAATTTTCTGAATGCCCTTTAAATGTTTTTGATGTAAGAGATAGTTATAGGAAAGATTTTGGATGTAGTGCAGACTTACTCCATGTGTGGTGTCCGAACTAACTTCAGGGAGTCACAGTTTCTGTGTTCGTTAAATTCGAAGAAATTTCCAAATGGTGCGCACTTCACGTTGATTGAGTTCGGTTTTTTACATTTGAGCGCCACTTAAGGCCTGTTCCTCCTCTATAGCGTCAAGCCTCTAGGCGGGAATCAAAGACTGCGAGCCGGAGTGCTGGTGTCCATTCGTTCTATACGTCCTTGCAATCTTAAACTTCCAATGGGCAGTTTTTTGACTAGGGGTATGTCGCTGTGCAGCTCGTATAGTTCTTGGTAGAATCGTTGTCTCCATAGCCCGTCAACGTAAACGGAACCGAACATTTTTCGAACCCTTTTTCTCCTCGAATCGACCAAGAATTTCTACATCCGCTTAAAGCGCCTTAGAGCAGGACTGGGATGATCAGGGTCTTATATAGGATCTCGTTAGTAGTTCGAGTGATGGCTCTACTACTAAATTGTCTTCTTACCCGGAAGAAACGTCGATTTTCAAGAGTAATTCTTAGTTAAATTTCTTACGAAATGTTGTTGTCAGAGTAAATAGTGGGAAAGTTCAGCATAGTTGCTAACTGCAACGGAGATCGTAATGCTACCTCAAAGTTATATTTTAGAGTGGTGACGTTCTTTCCAATTCGTCCATGTTGTATTGACAGCATATATTTACTGCTACATCCATTTTTGCCGCTTCCTTCTTTATACAAGCAAAATTGGCTACGACATAACGTTGATCTGATAAATGATATCAATAGCCTCGGAGTTTTCTAGTAGTGGGTAACAATTATGGAAGATTGTGCCTAAGATGTTGGCTCGGGAGTTTTGCTTAATCCTCTCAAGAATCAGATCAAAAAAGTCACATGATAGTGCATCGCCGTGGCTAAATCCTTTTTGGGTAACGAATGTGTCAGTGTGGTCGTTTCCGACCCTGATGGAGCAGTGAGAAATCTCCATCGTCATCCTGCACAGACGAGTTCGGGAGGTATACAAAAACTAGACATGGCTCTGTATAGTTCGTCTCTAATTATGATGTCGTATATGAGTGTTAAAATGGTGAATAGGCGGTGGATATCAATTTGGAATTCTTTGTTTTTTTATCAGGATTTGCCGAAGTGTGAAGACATGATCAGTTGTGGACTTTCTTGACCTAAAACTGGAGTGATAGGGACCGATGAGGTTGTTTGTAAACGGTTCTAGGCGTTTACATAGTACGGCAGATAGGATTTTGTATGTGATGTTGAGGAGACTTATCCCTTTATAGTTGGCGCAGTTCGGAGGGTCTTCCTTTTTGTGTATCAGGCAAACGATGCTGTTCAATTCTTTAGGCATAGTTTCTTCGTCTGACCAAATTTGTCTTATGGCTGTCATTTCCGGCAGCCTTGTTAAGCTGGAGTTTAGACATTGCTATCCTCGCTTCACTTGAGTCAAGTGGATGGTAGTTTTCACAGTCGTGGCCAATATTGCATAGTTCGATCTGACTGACGATGTCATCATCGTTGCAGTCGTTCTTAAATATCCCAAGCATAAACTACAATATTTCTATGTTCATCTCGACAGGATACTGTTTGACCTTGTATCCTTTGCTGTGAAGTATTACACTTTCGTGCGAACATCGTCCCTGTAGTGGCATCTCTCTTTATCTTCGATCAGGAGCTTCTCTTGCTATTTTTTCTTCTTTCTGAACAGCCAGTGCACTTGCCTCCTTCTTTGCATGTAGAGATCAATGGCAGGTCTTGTCTCCACTTGCAGCTTAGTCCAGGGAGGTAGAAGTGGCGTTTCGGCATAAACCCAAGTAGCGGTTATGTGCCTTTTTGTTACCACGACTCGTGTGACATATATTATGATTGTAGTTGCAAATGTGATACAGGCGGTCTCAAGATCCAGTCTGCGAGGTTTTAAAAGCGTGTATCCTTTTACCAAAGATGTCGAGAATGGTTGGTCTAACGTACGCAACCTGGCTCTTGCTAGTGCCTGACTTTTGCAGATGAAATAAGAGAGTGTTTCTCTCTTATTTGTCTTCCCGCAACTGTGGCATTGAGGGTTCTATAGGATACCTATTTTGGCCGCATAGTCTCCAATTGGCCAGTGTTCCGTGACTATCGCCGTAATTCTAGCGATATCTGGGCGGGTTCTATTTATTGGCTATCTATGAGAATAGCAATGATTTGCTTTTCCGTTTGGAGTCGGCCTTTTTCAGGAAGTATGAGTGTATTTATCCCATAACCGCACCTAGCGCGATACGGATCCTTGCCTGGCCAGCTCGTCTGCACGCTCGTTTCCTTTACTGTCACTGTGCCATGGAACCCGGAGAAGTGTGACCCTGAAGCGTACGCCAAGGTGTGAAGTTCGTTCCGGTATTCCTGTACCAGTTTGGATAATATGGTAGCCGAGTTGATGGCCTTTATGGCCGCTTGGCCATCTATGAGAATAGCAATGTTTTGCTATTCCGTTTGGAGTCGGCCTTTTTCAGGAAGTATGAGTGTATTTGTCCCATAACCGCACCTAGCGCGATACGGATCCTTGCCTGCCCAGCTCGTTTCCTTTAATGTCACTGAGCCATGGAACCCAGATAAGTGTGATCGTGAAGCGTTCGCTAAGGTGTGCAAGTTCGTTCCGTCATTCCTGTACCAGTTTGGAGGTTATGGAGCCGAGTTGATGGCCTTTATGCCCGCTTGGCTATCTATGAGAATAACAATGTTTTGCTTTTCCGTTTGGAGTCGGCCTTTTTCAGGAAGTATAAGTGTATTTGTCCCGTAACCGCACCTAGCGCGATACGAATCCTTGCCTTAGCTTTCGCTAAGGTGTGCAAGTTCGTTCCGACATTCCTGTACCAGTTTGGAGGTTACGGTAGCCGAGTTGATGGCCTTTATGGCCGCTTGGCTATCTATGAGAATAGCAATGTTTTGCTTTTCCGTAGTCTCACTCTCCAGTAACGTACAAGCCTCTCGTATAGCCAGTAGTTCCGCCTAGAATAAGCTGGCAAAATCCGGTAGGCGATATGAAACTGATATTTTCTGTGATTCCGAGTAGACTCCAGATCCGAGTAGACTCCAGACCCCACACCCAAATTCATCTTAGATCCGTCGCTGTAGACGACCGTGTCGAAATCTCTTACTACTTCGTTTCTCTCCCTCTGAGCTCTGCTGTTGGCGTTGTGTAGTCTATTGGAAACATTACCACGCCGTTTGGTAACGAGTCCCGGAAATTACTGTGGCCATACGGCCTTGCATTCCAGCATCCTGACTCCTTGAGTCTTACAGAGCTGCATAAAGCGGTATCTTTAATGTGTTAGTCGAGAGATGCAATAGCACAGTAAGGTCAGCCGTTGGCGCCGACCTTAGGGTGTTCTTTGCAGCCTTATTAGTTTTGTTAGGTTGTAGCCTTAACCCAATGCGGCTACCATACTAGTGAGCCGTATGTGAGAGTAGGACGTACCACTGCTGTGGACATCCTCAAGGTTTGGTTGAAGTCTCCACTTCTTTCCAAACTTTTTGCTACAAGCATTGAAGGCAACACACACCTTCCTTACTCTATGCTCGATGTTTTGCTTCCAATTGAGTTTCGTGTCAAGCATGTTACCCAAATACCTAGCGCTGGAAGGAGGGTGAAGTCGATTATTTTGGTTTTGGTGGTGAATAGCACCAATTCGTTTTGTTCGGGTTTACGCCGAGGCCACAACTTGCAGCCCAGGTGATTACCTTGTCTTGAGCAGCCCCTATGATTTCACTTATCACGGAGCGGATTTTTCTTGAAACTATATCACCACGTCATCCTCATACGCGACAACTTTGATCCGTTCCTCGTCAGCTTAGCCGTGTGGGCCTCATTTTTGGCTGCGAGCATCTGTCGGCATTCCTCATCAATTAATGGATTAACGGATAAGCTTTGCGCGAAGGCCTTGGCGGTCTCTAGCGATTGCAGTATTTCTTGTTTGTTGTAACGTGGTGGATATCCACATTCTTACCTTGGTTGCAACAAAGTAGTGGTAGAAATGCATAATACTGTGTGCGTGTCTGTTATCTATTGCTGTGATTAATTTTATTGACTGGTCGTTGATCTGTAGACCGCCATGTCCCAATATGTATATCGTGGTGATGAAATAGTGTTCTGGCTAAAGTGGTGTTTCGTTTCGCAGCCAAGTCAATTAGCTCAAGTCTATTGCCAGATAATGCTGTTAACGATGTCTTCCCTTCCTACCTTTGTCTTAAAATCTTCCAACACGATTCTGACATCGGTAGTTGCTTATAGGTTTTGTAAAGAGCCTCGTAGAAGCAATATTTTTTCTCCGCCGCGTTGGAGCGTGGGCGCATATACGACTTACGTTTGCGAATTTGGAATCGAGGGGCTTGTTCCAATGTGTTGGCTTATATCTTCAGAACATAAGACTTCTTGCCGAAGACTGGCTCTTGTAACAGATCCGCATCCGAATAGTCGCTGTTTCTGCTCACTATAACGCTGACTGTAGTAGATGCACCGTCTAAAAAAAAAATCCCATCGAATTTATTGGATGACAGTAATGTCTGCTTTGAAGCAGCTTAGGGCTTCCGCTAGGTGTTCGACTGTAACAAAATTGTTTAATGCTTTCACATTCTAGATACAGATACGAACGTCGTTGTCCTTGTTTCGTTTTGCATGAGCGCCAACAATAAGATCAGTCCTTTTCGAGGCTCTCGGTTGCTTCGTAACATGGTTATTTTTTGTAAGTGTGTAGTTAACCCAAGGCAAAACCCCCAAACTGGACGCCCTGTTCCAATTTATTCGATAATTATGACTCGAAGGCATAAGTGTCAACTCTACAGAATTTAGGGCTGCCGTTGGTCTTTCGGTTCATCCACCACCGTCTCTGTTAAATAAAATCAAACTGTCTACACAATTTAAAAATTAAAATGCTAAAAGAACATTTCGTCTATAGACCGTCTTAGCGTACGCCAAATTTTGGGGGCGTTTGCTGATAAAAATATTGTTATATGTAGCGTATTGACCGAGGTCATAGGTGTATATTGGTCCTTCCGAAAATGTTTAATTAGCATAATTACATTTCTTTAACAAGGAGTTATAAGTGTTTGTTTGTATGTATCGAGGATTTTCATTGCCCCAATAGCGACTATTCTGCTTAGAAGCAAAGCAGATCAAGCCGAAACGTTATTCGCCGTTCATAATTATTTTTCCCATGTAATTTTTACCACGTATTTTACAATTGAAAAACTAACTAAATAAAACGTTTTTAATTTTCTAAGAGCGGAAATTGTTATTGACCACTCTCTATGGATGGCATAAAATTTGCAAACAAATTTAATCGACATGGATCATAAAACGCATCATGTATTAGTACAAAATATTGCGTATACGCCATGCAGTCCTCAACAAAAACCAAACCAAAAACCAAAAGCTATATTAGAATTCATAAACTTCAATATTTTCAATAAGAACAGATGTGATCCAAGTAACATTTTGTGATTATTGAGATAATGAGCAAAACGCGTTTTCTTTATTATTACAATTGTGTGTAATAGGTTTATTCCAACATGTTTTTTTTTATGATAGATATTAATGTAACTTAGTCTTTCCCATCATTTTTTTTTACATTTCCAATATTGACGAAGTTTTTGACACTTTTATGAACTTGGATCACTTCTGCTTTTATTAAAAAATTATAAACTGTGGAACAGAAATGAGGTAAACGAGTTTTTATCGGAAATCCATTTATTAATAAGAGTAACAATTTACATAAATTATTCACTTTCATCGCCCTCTACATTTGGCAGCACATCTTCCTCGTTTTCAGCTGCATTGCTCCTTCTACTAAGGTGTGGTAAGTTTAAATAAAACTGGTGATGACAGGGTGGCACATAGTGTAGCATTTTCTGCTAAAAAATATTGAACACTATTAACACTTCCCAGTTAATGAGATAAAATGAAAACAATACTGATACTAACATACCTTCGATTTCAGGAGCATTATTGGACTGCTCTGAGCCGAAATTTTGAGTTTGAAGCACTTCATACCTTGAGCAACTTGCTAAAAAGTAGGTAACCAATATTAATGGTAGAAAATAACAATGCACATGCTATAATGTTACATACCCCCTTGTACAATAACATTATTAAATGGTTCCGGGATGAAATCTGTAGTGTTAGACACCAAATCACTTGAACTTCCTAAAAAAGTAACCGACAATCAGAACAACCATCACAAAAGCAAAAGATGTTCTTAAAAATTAACTCACTGGTTGTTGGTGCATTATTACTCGTAATATTATCTGGGTTTTCAACTAAAGCAGTTTGTCTAGCCAAAGCAACTAATTTTTTAGACCGAGAAAACATTTTAACAATACAACACAAGTTGCCACTAAAAGAATCTTCCAGTTAAATCAATCAGCCAGCTGTCAAATTCAAACCACAGCATATAAAATTGCAACGCACACTTTTCTGAATTAAGCAAAACTGAATATCATATTGATCTAAGTGACATGTGTAACTTTAGATTACCTTAGCATTATCTTTTTCTTATATGAAAAGTGATCCAAGTGACAACAACCGACTTGGATCATTTTTGCACTTAGTTAAAATCAACAGTGAAATGATCCAAGTAACATACAAGTACTTAGATCACATCTGCACTAATAATTTATATTTTTAGCGCAATACAGAAAAGTCAAAAAGTTAACTTTGTTAGGAGAAGTGTTCGATAGCGCTTGGATCTCTTTTGCACTAACTAAGTACATTGGCATACTTAGCTCAGTTATTCCAAAAATGTTACTTGGATCACATCTGTTCTTAGCTAGCCATTTACACGTATTATACTTAATAATTAAATAGAGAATAATAATAACTAAAATGTTTGAGAAATTAAAATAAATTAAAATTAAATCTAAATACTCACAGCCTTAGTCACAAATTCATTATAAATTTATAATATCATACAATCAATAATATTGCGTTTATTAACCTTTTCAAATTAATAATTAATAATTATTAAAATTGTTTTTTATACAAATCCGTTTAGGTCGGCCATACTAATGTTTTCCAAATTGTTAAGATCGCTGATTCCTATCAAAGATAATTTTGCTTAAGATATCCTCGAAACATGTCTATTATAATAGACATGATAGAAAATACGTCATCCGTTTTTTTTTTTTTTTTATAAGGTTCGAAAGATTATTTTCCTAATTAGGGAATTTTTTTTCCGTCATTTGATTGTGGTTCTCGTTAGCAAGTGTGTTATATTTTCGTGATATGTACACTGTTAGCTGTTGGGCATTATTTATTTAACTTTTGTATTTGACTCTGTTTATACTGCGGTATTAGAATCTAAAACCATCATCACTAACACAGACAAAAACCACCCTCCATTAGACACTGTTATTGACATAGGCGGACATCTATAAGAAAATGCTAACTCGTATGATCGTTCGTACTCTGTTGACCTTTGGAAAGCAATCTTCCAAAGGCTATCCGAAGAAAGTATTCTTTCAAATGTGAAAATTGACGGCTTCTCCAATTTAAAAGAAGCTGTTTAACATTTTTATTTTCTAATAAAAGATTGCATGGATAGACCTATCCTAGTCGAGCATTCTAAAAATGCTCAAATCCATCATAATTGGTACACGAAAGAGCTTAAATCTCTTCGAAACAAGCGTAACCGGGCTTGGAATAATTTGTAAAAAGCCTTAATCATAACGACTATGATTAGTCTCTATGGTTTGGCTTTTGAGCCGTCTACCAGTTTGACATTATTTACTTCGATATTTATTTTATTTTGTTTAATTTTAGATTTTACACATATAAATTAGAAAAAACAAAGACAGTTCTTAATGTGCTGAAGTTAAAAGCTTTCATCTATTATACAATTTCTGTACCGCATTGCGTTTACTGTATAGTTGTACAGAAGGTCCCAACCTCTTTCGCCATTAAGGATACTCATTGCTACGTCTAAATCAAGCACCTGTACACCAAAGAAAATGAAGCGAAATTCTTTTAGTACGGGACATCTCGCGATGAAGTGGAAAACATCCTCACGCTCCTTTAGGTTGCACAGGTTGCATAAAATTGGTAGTTCGGCACGGTACGGTATAAAATTTAGATTAAGAAGTTCTCCTCTTATTTTAAAGATTGTGCTTATCTTATCAGTGGAATTGCTGATCAAAAAATATGTCCTTGACTGTAAATGATGCTCCAATCGACTATAGTAAGCTCTGTATTGCGATGACTGTGCTTCGTTTACTAAAGTATCGTAGATTCGTCGGCCCGTTTTCTCCAATAAGTCGTTAAATTTTTGTTTTAGTAGACTCGATTGATCGTTTGGTCTAACTGAAAAGTCATAACCGCATTCCGATCCTAGAACTTGCCACTCTTGAACACATTTGACTTTATATCGTAGCATTGAGGAAATCACTATTCTGGGCAGGCGTTCTGAATTCATTGCCATGACTTTTATGATATAATCGACATGGAATTTGAGTGTATCCAGAAAAAGTGGTTCCACTCCCGTTTCCAAGTATATCATGTAGTTGGGGCAGCTACTCGGTAATCTAAAAATTCTCCTGATAAAAAACCGTAAAAATTTTTCTACGACTTCAAATGAGCAGTATCCCCAAACTTGCGATGCATATAGAAGGATCGAAGTTGCTGTAGCCCGAAATATTTTTTGTTTAGATATGTGCGAGATATTTTTATTATTAATATACTTTCCCCAAACCGCACAAATTGCCCTTTTAGCTTCTGCAAGTTTATTCTTAAGGTGAATGTTCATGTTCAAGATACTTATACTGCTTGACGATTTCGATTTGCTCCCCTTGAAATATCCATTTTTCATTTTGAGCATATCTTCCCCCGCCATCTCTGAATATCATCATCTTTGACTTCTCTAAGTTAACTGTCAAATTCCACGTTCTGCAATAAGAATCTAGCCTATTTATCATTAACTGCATGGTATCTACTGAATCCGCAAGAAATACGATGTCGTCTGCAAACATTAGTGCTGGAATTTGAGTTCCACTTAGTTGGATTCCTCCTTTAACGTACTCAGTAATGTCGTTTATGTACAAAATAAATAGCAATGTACTTAGGACGCATCCTTGTTTGACACCCATTGTTGTCTCACATTCTTCCGACAAATGGCTGCCATCCCAAATATAAGCAGAATTATTTTTATACATAGCTCTTATCACGTTTATCACCTTGGATGAGACTTTATATTTATAGAGCTTGTATAAAAGCATTTCACTCGGAATCGAATCAAAAGCAGCTCGAAAATCTACAAAAAACGCGTAAAGCTTTTTTTTCTTCTTTTTATAAATTTCGCTTATGTTGATCAGCGAAAATATTTGGTCAACCGTTGAATAATTTCTCCTGAAACCCGCTTGAAACTCCAAGAGAATCTTCTTATTTTCCACCCAGTCGGTAATTCTACTAAAAAGTAAACTAGCAAACAGTTTGGCAGATGTGTCAAGAAACGAAATCCCCCTATAGTTTGCTGGGTCGTCGTAGTTTCCTTTTTTATGAAGTGGAAAAATAATCGCTTTCTGGAAAGCCAATGCCACATCAGCTGTTTCGAAAATTCGGTTGAATTCCATGGTAAGAGCTAATCGGAATTCCAATGTGGAATTCTTATAGAATTCAAAAGGAATGCGATCATTTCCTGATGCTTTATTATCCTTGGAGTTCCCAATAACGAAATCCACTTCAGCCAGTTTATATAATGACTACATAGTCAGTATGGAGAACGCTCTTAAAAATGACCCAAACGCTTCTGGGGATTTGTCGATTCGAAGAAAAAAACTGATGGATTTCCAGTCATCTTTTCCTACGTCAATTCAAAAACATTGGGCTCCTTAATTTTATCAAACTTAATCGCAGACAATTTCAGTAAATTATTTATTGATCCCCCTCTAGTCTTAGATGAACATCATTTCAATCATCTCAATGACGATTGAGACTCTAATTAAATATATTTCTGTACTTTATAATAACTGTTCCGTGGGGATTGATAGCATCCCACCAATAGTGGTAAGGCAATGCAAAGATGCTCTTTTTCTATACCTTAAGCATGTGTTTAAAAGATTCCTTGCCACATGAGTATCTCCTAATCAATGGAAGAATTCATTTATTACAAATGTTTTAAAAAAGACGATCGAGGAGATATCTTTAATTAGATAGTTAGATAGTTTTGAGATAGATATGTAACCTATCTAAAAACTAGCTAACATTCCTTAATTATTTGAACATATGATTTGTGATAAATTGGTCTTACTTACATACTTAAGTGGCGCTACAGTCCGGAATGAACCTGGGCCTCAACCAACGTGCCTCAACCAACATGCCTCAACCAACATGCCTCTCCAATTAGCCCGGTCCTTAGCTAACTGCCTCCAGTTGCGCACTCCAAGTTGGTTGAGGTCGGTTTCTGCTTGTGCGCGCCACTTAAGGCGTGCTCTTCCTCTACTGCGTCCGACGTCTGGCTGGGAATCGAAGACTCTAGCTTCGTCGAAACATTATCGGTGAAATCGGTGCACTATCACAAATCTCTGAGCTTGTATGTGATAGACCTATCTCAAAATTATCTTGCATTGCTAAATTATTTGAACATATTATTTGTGATAAATATGGTCTTCCTCTGTAAAATTGTTATCTGTAAAGAACAGCATGATTTGTAAAAAATCGATCCACTGTCACAAATCTCATGCACCATTGTTTCAATAGTTTGGAAAATAAGAAAGAAGTCGATTCTATATACACTGACTTTTCGAAAGTTTTTGACGATATATCACATAACAACATAATTTTCAAACACATGGCATATGGACTCCTTCCAGGTTTCATAAACTGGGTTCATTCATATTTCTCATTGAGAACTTATCAGGTACAATTTGGAAGTTATAAATCCAACCCTTTTGTTGCCCAATCTGGAGTACCCCAAGCTAGTCACATAGGCCCTATCTACTAATAATGATATTAATCGAGATAGCAAAATATTGATATATGCTGATGACATGAAAATTTTCAATTGTATAGGAGATCGAAACGATTCACCTTTAGTACAAACCGATCTTAGGAGTTTTACCATTTGGTAACTTTAAAACGTTTTGAATTTGAACCCTACTAAGTGCCAGCATATGACATTTTCACGAAAACATGTTCCATCCAAATTAATTATACTCTGTGACACACCCCCTGTCGTGTGAACAGTTTTAAAGATCAAGGTGTTTATTTTGACCATCATCAGTTTATGAATACCGTTTATATGTAACCACGGTACGAGCGTTAGGGGAAGAAAGGGAGTGGTGGGAAAGATTTTTGGATGTTGCGATTTAGAAAAATGTGATTAAAAGAGTTTAATGAAGCTTATGTCACCCTTTCGCTCTATAACTAGTTCTTCCTCACTTGGAGTATGCCTCACAAGTTTGGACATCCTTCTATAAAGTTCACTCAAATAATAGAATTAAGGCAGTCCAATGTAAATTCATAGGATTTGCTGTTAGAGGACTTCCGTGGGTTGATACACACAATTTGCCTTCGTATTGGTTTCGAATTATCTACTGCAGTTGTTGCCTTTGTCTCAACGTAGACTTTGGAATGATATGATTTTCTAACACCAATTTCTATCAGGACAAGTATATTTTTCTGATCTTTTAAGTGCTATTGGTTTTAATATCCGGGAGGTTCCCATAACCTTCGTAAATTTAATATTTTACATATAATGGGTGATCCAAGTAGAGATAATTTTTTCAATAGCCTTTTTTGACAGATCACGTGTGAGTCGTGTCATGCTGTCATGTTATTTTTGTTTAGTATTGTTTGGCATTTCATAATGGAGAGACTTACGCGTGAACAACGTTTACAAATTGTTCAACTTTATTATGAAAATTCACGTTCTGTGAGGAATGTGTTTCCTGCACTTCGCTCAACTTATGGTCAACATAATCGGCCTACTGAGCGTACTATTCGCAACACCATCACCGGCCGGTCGATTGGCCACCAAGATCGTGTGATATCACACCGTTAGACTTTTTCCTGTGGGGATATGTAAAGTCAAAAGCTTATGCCGACAAACCCGCACGCGTGTCATTCGCCAGTTACCAGTCGAAATGCTCGAACGAGTGATCGAAAATTGGACTCAACGGATGGACCATCTGCGACGTAGCAACGGCCAACATTTGATAGACATAATCTTCAAAAAATAAATGCCAAAGAATGTTCTTTCAAATGATAATAAATATTCTCCATTAAATTTGAATTTTCTGTGTTTTTTTCTTTAAAAAAGTAGGAAACCTCGAAATGGATCACCCTTTACCTAATCATAAATTCAACGAACCATCGTTGCACGAGGCTATCAGTCGCATGCGTAGACTTTTCAATAAAAATAACGATGTAGTTGAACTGCATGTTAGTAAAAGTAGTTTGAAAAAAACTGCGAATTTGTATGCTAGACCCATAATAAAAGTTTGTTTAATAATATCCAGGGAGTTTATTTGTTTTAAGGTATAGAACTTTGAATTGAAATAAAAGACAAGAAAATCGTTTTAATGTCCATCAATTTAGTTTTATTGGAAGAAAATTTTGCCATTAATGCTTAAATATGACTTCGGTCTAAAGGTCCACTTTTCAACCACCTTTTCGACCATTTGGTGCCGTATATCGGCAATAACGCCAGTAATGTTGGCTTCCAATTCTCCTAACGTTTCTGGTTTGTTGAAACGACTTTATCTATCCCCAAAGATAATAATCCAATGGTGTCAAATCACACGATCGTGGTTGCCAATTGATAGGTCCATTCCGTGAACTAATGAGCTCATCGAATGTTTCCTTCAATAAATCGATTGTGACGTGCGGTGGGTGGCATGCAGCGCCGTCTTGTTGGAACCACATCTCATCCACATTCATGCCATCCAATTAGGGAATCAAATAGTCAGTTTTCATGGCTCTCCGTTGACGGTAACTGACTCTCCAGCATCATTACGGAAGAAGTATGGCCCAATGACTCCACCAGCCCATAGAGCACACCAAACAGTCAGTTTTTGTGGATTTAATGGCGTCTCAAGGGTCTCATGTGGATTATCTTCACTCCAAATGCGGCAATTTTACTGGTTGACATAGCCTATCAACCAAAAATGAGCCTCATCACTGAACAAAATTTTGTGATGAAAATCAGCATCGATATCAATCTCATTTTCGGCCCATACACCAAAATCACGACGCATTGCATGGTCTCGCGGCTTTAATTCTTGCACAAGCTGGATCTTTTAAGGTCGTAAGCCAAGATTTCTGTACAAAATCTTCCAGAAAGTTGATGGACAAAGCTCCAATTTTTGGGAACGGTGGCGAATCGATTCATTCCGGTCCTCTTCAACACTTTGCTCTACAGCGGCAATTGTTTCTGCGGTATGCGTACTGTTCGACGTCTTTGCAGATGCGTATTATCAAAGATTATAAAGCCATACAGATGGCGGGTCGTACTGGCACAGCCCGCAATATGTTTGGATCTCGTTTCTCATGTGTGCACACCGCCCGCCAGTACCATGAAGCTAGTGAGCCAAATTTTCTGTTTTTTTGTTCTCAATACGTCATCTGTATGGCTTTAAAGTCGTTGGTATTATCTACGTGATAAAACGTAAACGTAGTACGAAAACGATCCATAAAATGGACGGAGCTTGGGGTAAACTTCGCGAATTGAACCATCATTTTCGAAAAAAATTTGCACGATTTGCAAGTGTAGTTCATTTGTAAGCCTGTTCATGATTAAATGGCAAATCAAGCTGAACATAAGTAACATAAGAGTTGCCTGATTTGACCACAAAATGTCAGTTTTATCTCTATTCGAAAAACCAACGAAAAACCATTGTTTATTAATTTTGTTAGTAATATTAAACTTAATAACTTCTTAAATGATGAGCCTGTGGATGCGCATTATATGCTGTGGCAAATCTCTGCTCGTAGATGCTGCTTGTATTGAGCTCGCTACGAGAAAGATCTGATATGGTTTTAAAAAAAAAATAAAAAATTAAAAGATTCAAAATTTCAATGGAAGATTCTTTCCATTTTTCTGATTTGTTGATGCTTGACTGCTGTCCTTGATTCTATTAGTGCCTTTTTCTATTTATACTTCATACAACGATCTAAGCTATACATTTCTTTTTTAGAGGAGAAGTAAAGTTATTACATAACATTGCCCTATAGCATAATTTAGCTTTTGCATTTTCATCTGATTTTGAAAAAAAATTCGAGGTACTTCAGGTTATTCAATACTTCCAGCCAGATGATCATTATCTAAAACTAATGCTTTCCACTTATTTTACTATGAACCTAACTTGTTGAGTTTTTATCAGCTAGATAGTAAGTGAATTTACAAACACCACCTCATAGCATAAGCCAACCTCATCTAGTCGGATAACATGTTTATCTCGGTAACATCTCTTCTTCTCGGTTGTATATGAATGCAATATTCCCGTTTACATTTTATTCCTATGAAAATGCATTTTTCTATAAAACGTGAATACTTCAATGACCAACTTTCCTCTTAGTTTGGTCTCACTTTGCCCACAAAGCGTAATAAATATAAAACTCAATAAAGCAACAAAACCCGACAATTGCTGTGAGGCATAAACCGATAACACTAAACGCACACACTCCATTCTCATTTGCTTATCTCACTCACTTGGAGATCGTCACAGTACGCTAACCACCCCTGTGCCCTGAAGTCAGACGGAAAGTATCAATATGCCCAAAATGACGCAATGAAAGTTGCTCACTCTTCACAGTCTGACGACGGAAAATTGCACTCTACATTTAGGCGCGGAGCGGTGGATTGTGCTGAATGACAGTATCGTCCGTACACCGCATATCGGTTGGGCTTGTGATCCGACATAACGTCACACAATGATGTTGTATTCACACTATGTAGACATTGTAATTCAATTGCTTGGGTAATGTAATTTGATGAGAGGAACTCTATCTAGTCCCTCACTGAACAACCACATACATCCACACAATATGTAAATTTACTTTCTTTAATGAAATTTTGTAACAAATGTTATTTTACAGGTACTGGGACATCGAGCTCGTCCGGGAGGCTTGGGCATAGGAAGTCATCTCTGGCACTGACACCGGAAGATGAATCGATGGATACAAACAACCAGGTAAACATGTCACTCTCTTTCAAGGTATTCACATAAATAACCATAGAATAAAACAACGGAAATACGATTGAAATTGTTACGGTATACCGTTAGATGAAAATCTATATGTAATTAAGACATTTGGACGAATTCGATGAATACGAATCGAAAATAAATTGGCACATATTAAGGCAAAATAAGGGTCGTATAGGTTCCAATTTTGCAACATTATGTTTGATTGATGAGGCCATGCCAAAAGGAGAAGAAGGTTTATATTAATCAAAGCGTTTCCATCTGCTACATTGGGATGAAATGTCATATTCTTGCGTAAGGCGAATTTATCTAATAAAACAAGAGGAGCTACTCCTTAAATGTTAGGTAATGCAGTTTTTTTTTTTAACTAGATAACCTTTCATTAGGTGAAACGAAAAGTGTCTCAAATTTTTTATAAGACATATGAAAAGGCTGCAATCCAATGTGCGAATACTTTCATACCATATCGCATATAATCCTCATAACAAAAATTAATATAAACTTGGATTTGCTTGAAAATTTTCTACAGATAAAACCTTGTCTATGTATTAGACTAGATTTTTTGTATCTGTATGAGAATCCACGAATTTTCCTCATCAAAATTCCTAACCAACAAATTGTAAAGCGTCGATCAGAGAAAAAGACAAAACGCAGCCAATCAACTAAACTTAAATTTATTTATTTTTTAACAAGGTGTTGCTCCCACTGTTCGCTAAATCTAAGTGAAGTAGATCGTGCATCATAATTCGTTTTACCTGCGAACATTTGTATGTCTCTATCAAACGACGAGGTGTATACTGTTTTGGCGAGTGAGTGCTTACACATGCAGTCCTATCGAGAATACATTTTCCCGGGAAACTATTCCCTTTCAGCATTCTGATTTACATTGCTGACAAGGGAAAAACTCCCGTGAAAATTTATTCCCGATAGGCCTGATGAGAGCAATCATTTATGGGCTTAATGCAGTGAGTCAAATCATGCGTGTGTTACGATAAAAGTAATTCATAATCAAATAGTAAATTTTAAAATACAAATATTATAACATAATATAAGAATAAATAGTAAATAACATTTATGTTCTTAACAAGTAGATAATTCAATCTTTAAATCTGGAACGGGTTTCAGGACGATGGAAAAACTGCCAACTTGGTCATAGGCCAATGAATGTTCTACATGTGGCCCGTACTGTTTCTACTCAGCACCGGGATGAATAGCTTCAACTTTGCCAAGAAGCCATTTCATGGGTGGAAAATTCAATTCCTTGATAACAACTATGTCTTCCATTCAACTTTAGGTGTTTGCCATCTTGCATGTTCTTGAAGCACAGTAAGGTATTCAGTGTGCCAAATGATTCCAGTGATACAATCGGTATATGATTTTCTTATAAGGAAATGTGTGAGGTTTAGTTGATTACAATCATGATATCACACACTTCAGGTCAGAATTTATCAAATGAAACGATAGGAGATGACGTTTTTCTAAAAACTTGACGTGGACGTGATCAAATCTTGAAAATGTATACACATGTATTGGAGTACATCTATGGCTCCAATGCATGTGTATCTATTTTCAAAATTTGATCACGTCCACGTCAAATTAGCTTAAATAATATGGCCTGCAAATCGGTGACATACATAGGAATGGATAGTCAGAGAGACTGGCTGACAGACAGACGACTCTGTGTCGTCTATACTTTATAAAGGGTGATCCATTTCGAGGTTCCCTACTTTTTTAAAGAAAAAAACACAGAAAATTCAAATTTAACGGAGAATGTTTATTATCATTTGAAAGAACATTCTTTGGCATTTATTTTTTGAAGATTATGTCTATCAAATGTTGGCCGTTGCTACGTCGCAGATGGTCCATCCGTTGAGTCCAATTTTCGATCACTCGTTCGAGCATTTCGACTGGTAACTGGCGAATGACACGCGTGATGTTTTCCTCCAAGGCCTGAATCGAAGCGGGTTTGTCGGCATAAGCTTTTGACTTTACATATCCCCACAGGAAAAAGTCTAACGGTGTGATATCACACGATCTTGGTGGCCAATCGACCGGCCCAAAACGTGAAATTATGTGCTCACCGAAATGTTCTCTCAATAAGTCCATTGATTGATGCGATGTGTGGGAAGTGGCGCCGTCTTGAACGTGAATTTTCATAATAAAGTTGAACAATTTGTAAACGTTGTTCACGCGTTAGTCTTTCCATTATGAAATGCCAAACAATACTAAACAAAAATAACATGACAGCATGACACGACTCACACGTGATCTGCCAAAAAAGGCTATTGAAAAAAGTATCTCTACTTGGATCACCCGTTATAATGCGCTGTACTGAAATACTGTCTGTTTATGGGTTAAAGATTGTTTTACCCTCTTTTTATTTTCTCTTTTGATTTTCGAAACAAAAGTTGGTGATTTTTGTTACTTATAACGAACTTCGGTAATAGCGAACCAATTTGGTCGGCCCCTTCGAGTTCGTTTTAACCGGACACAACTGTATTTCATGCCAGTAAGGTTTTTAGCGACTTCTACTTTTTAGGGACATATGTTTTAAAGATAAGATGAAATTGGATAGGGTATTAAACGATTTGCACTTCTCATATCTTTGTTTTTGATGTTAAAACTTAAGAGATAAACATATGAGGAACTATGGTTATTAGAATTTCTTTTTCGGAATTTAAAGCAAAGTTCACAAAACTAAAAATTCCATTACGGTACCTATAGTTGGTTCAAAATTTATTATGTATGTGGATTTGTTGGAAATAGTAATAGCAATATATGTATTTTAAAATTCATTCAATTAGTACGAATAGTTTGTGATAAATTGAACATTTTTTTACAAGGGTTAATCCAAACCAGGGTACGCAGTTTTATTGGAACTACCTATATATTAATTTAAAGTTAAGTTACAATATTAATGTTAAGTTTAACCAAAATCGTTAGAGCAGTTTTTAAGAAAATTGACGTTAAGAAGGACCGGTTTCTTAATTAGTTGTAATATGGATGTCGTCAATAAACGGGCAGAGGCTCGAAAATAACAGTTTTGAATTGTGTATTCGCTTAGCGCGTTTAAGTGGTGTTATATTTCTAGAGGGAGAAAGGTTTTTTTTTAACAAATCTTGCATTGCTTGCGCAGTTTGCACCTCTGGTCCGCTTGGATGTTCGTTTTACAATGATAAAATGAGATTAAAGGCGCGAATTACCAGAAGTACAAGCTGAAGTAAGCTACAGTTTGTTATTCTTCTTTTACGATCCAGATCATAGATGAAGCCTCCAATGAGATCTGTTCGTTCGGTTGATCAGTGGTGGTCGTTCTGTTGCGTAGGGATTAAGACTGGGTCTGAATCAATATGCTTTTTAAAATCGTTGGGTCTTTAGCTGGCAGCTTCCAACTAAACACTTGAAGTTGGTTGTGGTTGGTTTCCACTTATGCAATTCGTAAAAGCGAGGCCTTCAACGACTGCGTCTACCAGATGGTTGGAAATCAAATACTCTTTGGGCTGAAGAACTGGCGTCTTTTTGCTCTACAAATCCTTTCAATTTTAAACGTGAAATACAGAGCTTTTTGGTAATTCAGATCTACTATTTCGTGTTTTATTTTTGTGTTACTCTGTTACACTTTTCAAATAATGCAAACCTGATACTACTAATTTCGCCTTGGAAATAATAGAAAACGACGAGTGGGTCGTACATTCTTGCTCCTTACGCGGTCAAGTTTTAATTATGATTGTAAGGAATGGTAATACAAAAATTTGAAGATAAATCGTGAAGTCAGAAATTTGTGATTTTTCGTTATTAGCCAAAACTTAAAATATATTTAAGAGGCGTTGAGGCAAATGTTACAAATATCAATTACAAAAATGGATTTCAATTTTATTCAACTAAATAATTTAGCTCAGGAGAAATTGATGATTTTTCCAGTTTGGACTTAATACGAAAAGCTATTATTCGAGTTTTTAGGGAAAAAATTAGAAATATTTTTTTTAATTTTTGACGTAAAGTGTAATCAAAAATTGCTATTCTTTGGCAGCTACCATTAGTTTTAGCCTTTAAATGTAAATTCCAAAAACACATCTGGATATTACTCCAAATGTATATCATATTTTAAGTAATCCGTCCTGTGCAGTACAATAAACCCCGCGGAACTAAGCCCCATGAGACCCCCATCCACATTATACAGCTTTGAACAGAATGGCAGTAACAGCCGCAGGTGTTAACTCATTTTTGTAGCAGGGATTATTTTCATTTCGAAAAAGAAATAGGCCACACGGGGTCTATTTCCTATTTTTTTGTGAATTTATCCTTGCGGGGGTTATTGCACTGCACCATTCCGTCAAGCCGTTTAGTCTCAATTACATACCGAAAGACAAAAAGAATTGAACCATTCACAATAATTTGACTGATGTTCCTTTAACAACAAGGCCTTAATATTTTCAGCATCCCTATTGAAAGAACATTTTACAATCTCCTATAAACAAATAACAACGCATACAATCTATTGCTGAAGCTAGCTCTTATAAGTCCTTTATGGGCTGTCTAATATATTTTTTTTACGTTTTGCCAGACATTTAGGTAGACTGACTTCTGTCGAAACGTATATATCCGACATGGGATAGGACATAGACAAACTCCTCTTCAACGTGCAAGAGAAAAGTAATTTAAACGTCAAAATGTTGCACGCTGCGAAAAGTGACATGGGAGAGTGCTCTCATTAAGTGTGTGTAGTTGAATGGCATATAGAAATAGAACACAGTCGGATACCTACGGATACATAAACAGTAGGTGGCACAAAGTTAAGTATATGCGCTCAATATCCCGATTGCATGTAGGCCAAATTAAATTCCACTTATGCGTCATGTTGCTTGTTGGCTATGTAGGTTTCTACTTAAAAATTGACGCAATTAAATCTTCCACAAATATTAGTGTTTTGACTTTTAGTGGGAAGGTCTTGAAATATAATGTCGTTGGCTTGCTTAATCCAATAGGCTTCTCATTTTTGTTTCAATTAAATCAAATTAAATCGAGCTCGTTGTAATGATGATCATAATGTGGAGAAGGTGTTTTCTAAATTAATTTGAGTTGAAATTCGAAAATAATAATTAGTGCCATCAATAGCTAGTTGATAAAATTACTGGCTGAGATTAATGTTCAAATGTTATGTTGGATATGCGAAGTTTTGACCCAAATTCATCCGCTGGTGGATTTAGTAATACCACTACAGTCCGGAATGAACTTGGGCCTCAACCAACATTCCTCTCCAATTAGCCCGGTCCTTAGCTAATTGCCTCCAGTTGCGCACTACAAGTTGGTTGTGTCGGTTTCTACTCGTGCGCGCCACTTAAGGCGAGGTCTTCCCTTACTGCGTCCGACGTCTGGCTGGGAATCGAAGACTCTGCGATCCGGAGTATTGGTGTCCATTCGTTCTCCATGTCCTAGCCATCTTATATGTCCAATGCGGAGTTTTTTGACCAGGAACAAGGCGCTGTACAGCTCGTATAGTTCTTGGTTGAATCTTCGTCTCCATAGCCCGTCAACGCAAAGGAGACCGAAAATTTGTCGAAGAGTTTTCCTCTCAATTTTCCTTATGAGACGGTCCATGCTTCAGCGCCGAATAGGATTTCATTAGTAGTTTGAGCCCGAAGAAACAGCGGTTGGCAAGAGTAATTCTTCGTTTAATTTCTGACGAGATGTTGTCAGAGTTAATAGCGGAGCCGATTAAGATAAAGTCTCGTACTATCTCAAAGTTATATCTGTCAATAATGACATTCTGTCCAATTAGTCGATGTTGTGTGTCCTTTCGTGTTGAAAGTATATACTTCGTCTAGCCCTCATTTACTGCTTAACCCATTTTTGCCGCTTCCTTCTCTAAACTAGCAAACATGGCTATGACATCACGTTGGGTCCTACCAATGATGTCAATATCGTCGGCGTATGCTAGTAGTTGTAAAGGTTTTTGGAAAATTGTGCCTCTGGTATTGGCTCGTGAGTTTTGCACAATCCTCTCAAGAACTAAATTGAAGAAGTCACATGACAGCGCATCGTCTTGCCTAAATCCTTTTTTGGTGTCGAATGTGTCAGTGAGGTCGTTTCCGACCCTGATGGAGTAGCGAGAACTCTCCATCTTCATTCTACACAAACGGTGGTAGGTATCGCTTAGGACTTCTTGGATTTTTTCCAATATCTGCCGAAGTGTGAAGATTTGATCGGTTGTGGACTTTCCTGGCCTAAAACCACTCTGATAAGGGCCGATCACATTGTTGGTAAACGGTTTCAGGCGTAAACATATTACGCAGATAGGATTTTGTAGGCGATGTTGAGGAGACTTATGCCTCTGTAGTTGGCGCAGTTTAGAGGGTCTCCTTTTTTGTGGATCGGGCAAACGATGCTGAGGTTCCATACTTCAGGCATACTTTCTTCCGACCAGATTCGGCTTATGAGTTGGTGGATGTTACTTACTAAGTCATATCCGCCGGCTTTATAAAGCTCGGCGGGAAGGCCGTCATTTCCGGCAGCCTTATTAAGCTTCAGTTTAGGTATTGCTATCCTCACTTCACTCAGGTCGGGTGGTTGGCAGTTTTCGCTATCGTTGCCAATATTGAATGGTTCGTTCTGCCTGACAGCGGAATGTTGTTCGTCATCGCCGTTTTATAGTCTGCAGAAGTGGTTCTTCCATATCCCCAGCATCGACTGTGTCTCAACTACGGTATTTCCTTGTTCATCTCGACAGGATTCTGTTCGAGCCTTGTATCCTTGGCTTTGACGTTTTACACTTTGGCAAAACTTGCGAACATCTTTCCTGGAGTGGAACCTCTCTATATCCTCGATCGCGCGCTGGAGACCGCCATGTCCCCCTAATGGATATCGAGGTGAGCCGTGTGCCTCCTATAGTAGCATTTCGTTCCGTAGC
This sequence comes from Rhingia rostrata, assembly GCA_949824845.1. Classification (NCBI taxonomy): domain Eukaryota; kingdom Metazoa; phylum Arthropoda; class Insecta; order Diptera; family Syrphidae; genus Rhingia; species Rhingia rostrata. The sequence continues at coordinate 32,354,978 of OX463758.1, forward strand.
GAGGTCAATTAGCCTAAGTCCGTTACCAGACGTGTTGTCGTGTAGGCTATGGTTTCCGACAATACTGCTTAAGATGTCTTCTCTTCCTACTTTTGCGTTAAAATCTCCCAGCAATGTTTTGGAAACATCAGACTTCTTGCATAAGTCTGGCACTTATAACACGGTCCGTGGTAGAAGTCACAGTTTTTCATCCAGTTCCAATTTATTTGATACCCCTTGGACACGGGGCCATCAGTATCCATTACGGGATTGAGCGCTGGCGTTGGCCTTTCGGTTCATCTGACACCATCTCTGTTCAAGGGGCCTGACTAACCCTTGAATTCCTACACAAACTGTTGTCCGAATATGTCGAAGCAGCTTGTCTAGGTCAGGCCTGGTATTCATTCCATGCCATTCTGACCTAGCTGTTTATAGTGTTGTTGTTTTTCGTCATGTTATCAACATTCGCGCTTATCGTTTAACATGTCAAATCCGGTTGGATGTGACCAGTAACCGTAAAAAATAAGCACTTGATGTGTAGTCAGAGTTACAACCACTGGGCGTTGCCAAGTTAAAGCCAACCAGAGTCTACCCTCGTTCTACAACAACCCAACCATTAACGGAATGAGAAACATTACTTCAAAATATTAAATCTTGATAATTGAAAAACAAAATCTTTACTCAAATATTTAAATATGTGTTTTAGAATAATTTTAAAATTCACAACCTCTTTTTTGATACCACACTCGCCAATGATAGAATATAAAAAAAAAAATCGACAAATTTCCAATGAAATTTTTGAATGATAGCTTTATCTGGACCCTAATGCCACAAACACTCAATGATTGCCCTTGAGATTTGCACCCTATACCGGAAATTGCAAGCGTAAAAGTCGACAAATTTCCAATGAGATTTTTGAATGATAGCTTTAACTGGACCCTAATGTAACAAACATGCCCTTGAGATTTGCACCCTATACCGGAAATTGCAAGCGTACTAAGTGGAATGGGAAGTCGGTCCGAACCATTGGGATTTGTGGTATCAAAACGTCTTCTCCTTTGTACTTCCCTTTAAGTATTGTTACTTCGATAACGTTGTTCATCTGGTTTTTCACCGAGTTTTTTAGGCCGAATGCCATAACAAAGACGCTATTGAATGGTTTATATTTTGTTACATCATGATTAACGATCCGACTTTCAGTTAGAGATTGTGAGTTGGTAATTCGGATTGTTTTAGTGAATTTACAAACTCGGTTGTATAGTTTACAATGTCATCTTGGGATTCACTGATTTGTACCCACCCATGGTGTAAGTCTCCATTTCATTCAATCTTTCCCTTCTCTAACGCTCGTACTGTGGTACAACATTTAAATGGTATTCATTATCACTTGAGTGCGCGCAAGTTATAAAAAAAAAAATTCGCGAGAAATTTCAGTCTGAATTTTAAAAATTCAATTCGTCAACATCAATGCTTTTCGCAGCCAATAAAGCATTTCCCGACATCAATCATGATTTTTGTAATTTTGTGCGATTTTTGTAGGCACCTTCCGGATAAGCTGACAAAAAGCGTCGCGAAATGACAATCTTTGCCAAAAAATTTATCGCACCGCCAAACCGTCTGTGATTGTTTCGCAAAGCTTTCATCGTTTTGTCTAATGCCTTTAAAGACTTTTTATGCGCCATTGTACACTCAACCAAAACGATAAGTTTGCTTTGCTGCAAAACTTTGGCCATCGCACTGTTCTTTAACTTTTGCACATTGGATTTTTATTGGTTTGTATTCAATGGCAACTTGAGGGCTGAATGACAAGTTCGACTGCCTTCCAACAATGTAGATACAAATCCTGATGAAGCAAAAAAAAAAAATTAAATTTATGGCGCAACAGGCTCGTTAGTGCCCAGGGCCTAGCTTTTTTTCTCACAACCATTCATGTGTTCGTGTGTACTTCTTTGCACGATGGGGGGACCTCCTGTTTTATGCCGACTCTGAGGGGCGAATTCGAGATAAGCTTTTCTTGACAATTGATACAACTCGGATGATTTGTCATATCATCACGAGAGGAGGGCCAGTGAAAAATCATTTAGGTGTTGCTACGGCTGGGAATCGAACCCAGACCTTCTGCGCGGCAGTTCAACGCACTAACCATCGCGCCACTAAAGCAATTGCAAGTGCAAAATCACTTTGCGAGCGTATCGTATACAAAATCAGTTCGATCAAAAATCCCTCCAGTTCCCTAGCTCACAACTCTCATGAGACTGCCGTACTCATATACTGTTTGTCGATTCAACGTTCGAACTGATTGCCTCAAAGCATCGCAATGATGTTATTTTTCGCATCGCAGCTCTTGACTACATGCATCATGTATCGAACGATTGGCAGTTGTCGCATGGCTAAGTCAAACAATACCATGTCCAACATCGATCAGTTTCGTTGTGAATTTCATCGCTTAGTTGTAAATTTGGATGTAATCCTGTACTACGCATCTGATGCAAAATATCATCACACATGGCATCTTTGCATTTTTGCTCCACAACTCAGTCGGTTGCATATTGAGATAATTATCGAAAACAATGTTCGTTTAGATGAGTATTGGACGAAATTGCATAAATTAAAATTTCTTTTAAAAATAAAATATTTTAGCTCAATATATCACTAAGACAAACTATTGTCCAACAAAATATCGGTTTAGATAAATTCCACCAATGTATACCTTCGCATACAGAAATGACGATCGACATTCGCAATAGGGGCATATTTCCGCATACCCGAGCTCAAAAATCACCAACGGTCTATAGACAGCCTTAGCACTTGTCTCTCATATTGCAATAAAACACCTATACACACCCACCGACCAAATAACATTTGATGGTCTCATCGCTAGACAAGCACAAGCCTGATAAAGATTCTAATTGCTTAATAAGCTTACCCACAAAATAAGATAGTAACCGAGCTATTTCCCTCCAATTTTTTATTTTTTTTTATTTTAACAAGTTTACAATGCTTTTATAAGCGAATTATACAAATGAAGTCGCTTCTGCGTTGTTATCATATTTTGGGGACAGCAACAACGACGACGAAGACGGACTTCATCAAAATAAATTGGAATGGAAGAACGTCAAAAAAAACATGCTAAGTGAGCAGTGGGGGTGGCGACGCTCTTGATACAACCCTATCAAGCGGCGCGATAGGCTTGTCTTATCATCAATCAATAATTTCAATTTTCTTTTCTTCCATTTTTATACGTTTAACAATTGAAATCAGTCAGTCGGTAAATGTTGTTCTTGACACCGAAAATTCGGCAACGCACATTCGTTTCGTTCGTCTTAGTTCGCCTTAGTTTGCCTTGAGCCTTCCTTCTCCGAGCGTAATGCAACTGGCCGTAACAGCTGTCGAAAAACAGTGTGTCATAATTCTTAACGTGCACCCAAAATGCGTGATTGTTTTCTCAAAGTGACTAGAATTTTCCGAAGTAAATCTAAACACCCAATAGAATCGGAAGATATTGAAATTCAAAGTTACGGATATAAAGATGACGCCAGTCGCATTGTCGAACAGTCCGGGCTAATGAACAACCAAGAAAAAATAAATTTAATAACAAAGCCCGAAACTCGAACAAAATCGTGCTCTTTCGATAAAAATGCAAATAAAAACTCAAACAACCCTGTGTCTGATTCGAGTAGATTTTACCGAAAAAACTCCAATAAGAGCTGCAAATCCTCTTATCAGGTCATAAACCAGTGCGTCACAAATACTGACAAATCGATAACATCAGCGTCGCGGTGTGATAATTTAGATATCGATAAAACAATGAATTCCGGCACCGACTTGAGTGACGATAGCTGCCAATCTGTGCAATTGAGAGTAAAAATTCCACCATTTGTTGGATACGACAGAGGAGGCTATTCCCTGACACCAGAGGAAATCGAATACGAGAAAAATGTCTTCGATGAGGGTGCCGACATTGCTACTCCCTTGCCGTTGCCGAATTCTAAACAATTTGCATTCACGAGTGTGAGACCAGAAATCGCCGAAGTCATTAGGGACTTGGATCCGTACGCTTTGCGGATAAATAATCTCACGGTAGAGGATAAAACTGAGTTGATGAAACGTTTCCCCAAGGTTTCTGATTTGTCCAATAAAGCCAATCAACGTTCCGGCAGTTCTAATGGTCGGACAAAATTAAAGTCAACACATAGATCGACATCAGGGACGTCCGATGTTGTAAAGAGGCGTCCAACTGGTTTATTGGAGCGGCGACAACCATACAGCTGCAAGTTGCAATTACAAATCAATCCCGATAGTAGCAGAGAGGTAACGAGCGTTTTTTTCTTATGAAATTAGGAATTTTTGAATAGTTGGGTATTGGATATTTGTTCAGATTAAAATCGAAAACTCACATACACGGTTTTTCATTTCAATGGCTTGAGTAATGGGTACGAGTAGACGTATTTTCGGGTTAAGACGTTTTTTTTCAAAAATAAAATTTCAATTAAGACAATTTGAGTCATTATTGTGTATACACTCAATCTATATTTGACAAACAAAATGTTTTGCGAGGTGATTATTTTTAAGAATAAAATTGAGATCGTCATTTTTTTTTTCCTTAGCTGAAACATTTTCTTACCTCTACATTCCACTGATTCATTGACTTTAACAGACTTAAATGTATTATGGGCATTATTAGCATTACCCAGATACAAGGTTGGCCAACAAAAATATAATTTTTTACAGATGGCATCATAAGATTGTTGTGGTTTTATTTAACTTTTACTTCATTTGTGTACGTAAACAGAATTTTGAAAAGAATAATCTCGATTCGCATTTAAGAGTTCAACAGGTGTTGATTGCCTTGATTACGTTACGCCCCTTTTTAATATCTTCTTAAATTTTATCTACGCTGTCCTTGTACTCGTCAAATGGATAATAACGAGTGTTTTTTTTTAGAGGTTGGTTTTCAAATAGAGATAAAACTGACATTTTGTGGTTAAATCGGGCAATTCTAATGTCATGTTTGGTTTGCCATTTCATCATGAACAGTTTGACAAATGAACAACGCTCGCAAATTGTGCAAATTTACTTCGAAAATAATGGTTCAGTTCGCGAAGTTTACCGCAAGCTCCGTCCATTTTATGGTCGACATAATTGTCCATCAGAGCAGTTAATTCGGTTAACCATGGATAATTTTCGCTCCACGTTTATTCTATGTGATAATACGCATCCGCAGAGACCTCGAACAGTGCGCACCGAAGAAACAATTGCCGCTGGAGAGCAAAGTGTTGAAGAGAACCCGAATGAATTGTGCACACCAATTGGAGCTTTGTCCATCAACTTTATGGAAGATTTTGTGCAAAGATCTTGCCTTACGACCTTACAAGATTCAACTTGTGCAAGAATTAAAGCCGCGAGACTATGTAATGCTTCGTGATTTTGGTGTATGGGCCGAAAATGAGATTGATCTCGATGGTGATTTTCATCGCAAAATGCTGTTCAGTGATGAGGCTCATTTTTGGTTGATTGGCTACGTCAACAAGCAGAATTGCCGCATTTGGAGTGAAGAGAATCCAGAGACCCTTCAGACGCCATTACATTCACAAAAACTGACTGTTTGGTGTGATTACATTCACAAAAAACTGAATGTTTGGTGTGCTCTATGGGCTGGTGGAGTCATTGGGCCATACTACTTCCGAAAAGATGTTGGAGAGTCAGCTACCGTTAATGGAGACCGGTATAGAGCCATAACAACCGACTATTTTGTTTTCGAATTCAATGGCATGAATGTGGATGAGATGTCGTTCCAACAAGACAGCGATACATGCCACATAGCGCAAGTCACAATCGATTTATTGAAGGAAACATTCGATGGGTGCATAATTTCGCGGAACGGACCTGTTAATTGGCCACCAAGATCGTGTGATTTGACACCATTGGATTATTTTCTTTGGGATATGTGAAGTCGCTCGTCTACGCCAACAAACCAGAAACGCCAACATTCGTGGCGTTATTGCCAACATACGGCCCCAAATTCTCGAAAAAGTGGTTGAAAATTGGACCTCTAGACTTGGCTTTATTCGAACCAGTCGCGGCGGCCACATGCCCCAAATCATATTTAAACATAAAATTATCCTTTCAATAAAGTCAAATTTATGGACTTAAATCGATTTTCTTTTGTTTTATTTCAATTCGAAGTTCTATACCTCTAAACAAAAACACACGTTACAAATTCTTAGCGCATAAGGCTAGTTATGATTCAGGGCCTGGCTTTTTCGCACAACAATAAGTTGAGATGGTGATTTTCATCATACAACTGGCATGATTTGTCGGATCATCGCTAGAGGATATTTCAGATCAAATCGAGTCCTCGCATTGCATAAGAACTGCATCCGTAACCATCTGATTCAATTCTTTTTGGTGGGTTTTTAAGTAAGATTGAGGAAAATCCACATAAAACTCAAATATAGAATCTGTCTAAGGAAAAGTCACCCATCGCTACTTTTAAAGATCAGTCTTTCAGTAAGCTTTCCATATAGACGCACAAAGGTTCTAGCACGTAACTTGATACAATCAAGTTTCATCGAAAAAATCTACGGTTGGCAGCACATATTTCGGTGCAACAAACTATACTCGATTGTACCGTCAGAATTGGCTGCACACAAGGTTGAACATGACGTTTGAAATAAAAAAGAAATCACTCGATAGAAAATATTTACCGTCTGCATAAAGAAAATATTACCATCAACAAAAACAAATTGACTTTCTGACCAGCACTGCCATGTCGATATCAAACCTTTCGATTGTTATTATCTCGTTAAGGTGATTGCAAATCTTGATAAATTTAATTGACATTTCAGTATATTACATTTCAAAATATTACCGCCATTCCATTCAAATCACTTTTCGTTTGAAATAAAGTGCCATCAACACAACCTACTATTCCCGGTAGCTTAGACTTCCTATAATAATATTCCTTGCTTTCTTGGAATTTGGATTTGAAATACCGATTTGACACTTCACGATGACAATTTAAAGTACAAATCACAATCAAACTCTTTTTGAGTTACGTGCTATCAAGAAACAATTGTTTCGAGCAGAGATGGCAGATAGATTTACGTGAAGTAATCAACTCGATTAACTACGCGTAGCAAATCGGATTAACTACATGCCTGATTTGTTTCATTTCCTATCTACAAATGTTACGTGTGCTACCTTCTAATAAAACGTTAAATTTAAAATTTCAATGCCATATCCGTGGTGTTGTAATTGAATATTGGATTCATCCAGAATAAAAAAAAAACTTACGAATAGTATTTACATGTGGGACATGAACTACAACAAAGAAATCAGGCTTTTTCAAAGAAAAATTTGGATCTTTATAAGAAATATTTTTGTTGTAATTTGAAATATGAGAATTTAACTACGTGACCGAATCCTGGATATTGTGGTTTAGTTCGTTTAACTACTTTAACTACCTCAGTTACGTAGCAGACGTAACAAATAAAGGGTGCCATTTCGAGGTTCCCTAATTTTTTAAAGAAAAAAACACAGAAAATTCAAATTTAATGGAGAATGTTTATCATCATTTGAAAGAACATTCTTTGGCATTTATTTTTTGAAGATCATGTCTGTCAAATGTTGGCCGTTGCTTCGTCGCAGATGGTCCATCCGTTGAGTCCAATTTTCGATCACTCGTTCGAGCATTTCGACTGGTATCTGGCGAATGACACGCGTGATGTTTTCCTCCAAGGCCTGAATTGAAGCGGGTTTGTCGGCATAAGCTTTTGACTTTACATATCCCCACAGAAAAAAGGTGTGATATCACACGATCTTGGTGGCCAATCGACCGCCCCAAAACGTGAAATTATGTGCTCACCGAAATGTTCTCTCAATAAGTCCATTGATTGATGCGATGTGTGGGAAGTGGCGCCGTCTTGCTGAAACCAAATGTCGCCGAGATCAGGAGCTTCAATTTTAGGCATCAAATACTCGGTTATCATGGCACGATAACGGTCGCCATTGACGGTTACGTTCGCACCGGCAGAATTTTTAAAGAAATAGGGACCGTTGATTCCACCGGCCCACAAACCACACCAAACCGTTGTTTTTTCTGGATGAAGTGGCAGTTCTTCAATCTCTTCAGGTTGCTCTTCGTCCCAAATGCGGCAATTTTGTTTGTTTACATACCCATTGAGCCAGAAATGGGCCTCATCGATAAACAAAATTTGCTTCGGAAACGTCGGAACTTCTTGGAACTTTTCAAGAGCCCATAGAGCGAAGCGATGTCGCTTGGGAAGGTCGAGCGGCTTCAGTTGTTGCACAAGCTGTATTTTGTACGCTTTCAATTTAAGATCTTGACGTAAAATGTGCCAAGTCGTTCCATACGTCAGTCCGAGTTGCTGCGAACGGCGCCGAATCGACTCTCTACGGTCTTCGTGTACACTCTCAGCTACGGCCGCTATATCTTCTTCACAGCGTGCTGGACGTGGTCTATTCGGTCGAATATTTTCCAATAATGAATGCTGGGTCTCAAAATGAGTGATGGTGTTGCGAATAGTACGCTCAGTAGGCCGATTATGTTGACCATAAGTTGAGCGAAGTGCACGAAACACATTCCTCACAGAACGTGAATTTTCATAATAAAGTTGAACAATTTGTAAACGTTGTTCACACGTAAGTCTTTCCATTATGAAATGCCAAACAATACTAAACAAAAATAACATGACAGCATGACACGACTCACACGTGATCTGTCAAAAAAGGCTATTGAAAAAAGTATCTCTACTTGGATCACCCGTTACAAAAAAGTGTGATTTCTGTCATCTCTAGTTGCGAGTTGCTGTTTGATCAACAATCCTTGATTGTATCAAGTTACGTTCTGGCCCAGTTTTAGAGGTTTTTAATTTGCCTGGTTCAAGCTCGATCACAAAAATTTTATATTTAACAATAACGCGGCACATACAGATTAATCTAAGGCAATAGCTCTCGATTCTATATGTTCCATAGAGCGCAAATTTTAGGAGGCTGAGCGTTTCATTCGGAACCTATATTGTAAAATCAAGTACTTTATCTATAGATATATCTAGGGCAACAGCTCCTGATTCTATATCTTACATAGAGCGCAAATTTTAGTAGGCTGAGCGTTTCTTTCGTAACCCATATTGAAAATCTAGTACTTTATCTATGGATATATCTAGGGCATATATGTTACATAGAGCGCAAAGTCTAGGAGATCTGCATATTCATTAAGTATAATTGGGCAAATCGTTATATCCAGTCGTAGCATTTTATCAATTCTAAGAGATCTTCGAAATATTCAACCATCCGTGATTGTGTGTTCTATATAACTGGTGTCACTGCTTGTCCCGAGTTCAATGTTAAATTTTCTGATAATAATCCAGCAAATTAGGTTGTCATTAGCTAACAATCCAACAGTTGCGACTCTTGAACAATTACAATTATTCAACTATCCAGTGGTTAGTTGTCTAAAAATCCACCAGAAAACACCTAAATAATTTTGTTGCGTAGGCCTTCTGTGTCTGTTGGGTCGATGCTGGCATGCTTGTTAACTCTTAGCTCGCTGGTGGGTGTGGGACTTGACCCTTTCACTAGCACAATAAAAAAAATCATGCCAGTCGTGTCGTCTAGTTGGTATGACGAATGCGATACATTTTCTTACTAGTTGGTTGCATGAATACATATCAGATAAGTGGTGGCAAAGAAGTGTGACAAAAATGTCTACTCTTGCTAAATGTTCCACGAGCCTCCCAGATATACCAGAAGTTTGTTGGTTACTCTTTCATTTTAGGTATCCTTAACTATGAGCTTCAGCTGAAGAAATTTTATTTATTTGCGGGATCATATTCGGGCTACTGGCTTTTATAGCCTGAATTTTCTTGCCCCAATACAAATTTACAGATTGTCTGTAATTCTCCGATATTAACTGTTTAAGGTTTTTGATCAACGACTTCAATGTCCGAACCTCCGGGTCTTGTCTGTCAGTAAATTTTCTACGCAGCCGTTTAAGCCTCGAGACCAGTCTGCTTTTGTGTTTGTATAGTGCATCGATTGTTGGCGTTCGATACTTCTCCGTCTGATCGTCAGAACAAGCTACCTTACGGATAGCTCGATCCATTGACCTTGTGATGACCTCATTCATTTTTAATAAATTTTGGTCGATTTCGTCGTTAGTAAGGTTTCGGCTTGTCGGAGGGTTGATTTCGCTCAAACGTAATTCTCGCTTTACAACTCTGGCGAAGCGCGTCCAGTTCGTCCTTCGATAGTCGAAAGAACGCACTTGGTCGAACTCCTCCAGTTGAGTTTGCTCGTTTGGGATCCTGAATACGGCATCGAGTCCGAGGTGGTCACTGTCGTAATCGAATGCTCGTACACAGTTCCGCGCGTGTTCGTTGTTTGTCAGTTCTAGTCTATTGTCCATAAGGGCTAAGTCCAGAAAAGAGTTTCCTCTCGGGAAAGACGGGATATCCGTCGCGTACAAACTAAGTTTGTACTCAATAATATTTTGTTCCCTTCAAATTTGAAGCAGTCGACCTCTAGTGTTCGCGATTGTATTTCCCCAAGCCGCGTCCTTGGCGTTAAGATCTCCGGCCAAAAAGTAATAATTTTCAGCCAATTGAGTTTTATCGGTTCAATCGGCTCAGCTAGCGATTCTGGGGTGATTTGAGGTATATGTAGCTAAATTATTTCTCTATGTTTAAATGTTAAACATAGGCTTCAATGTTTATTAATTCCAAAAGCACAGAAATAAAAGAATTGTCTTCAAATACTATTAAGGCTATGGACAGTTATTTATATACACATATATGTATTTTTTTTTTTTTTTGAGAACTCACTTTAAAAGTACTCAAGGTCATTCAAATGGGTAGAATGAGTAAAATGTAAACATATTTGTTCGTTATACCTAAACCTGTTGAAGGCTACAAGTTAAATACGAACGTATGTTGGACATTATTTACTAATCTTTAAAAGTTTTAAGTTACACTTATCAAATACTTGTAAAATAAGATTGAACGAGTACGATCGATGTGATAAAACAACTTGACAATGTTACTTATTTGTATTGGCAGTAATTTAATGTTTTATTAGCTGTTTACTGCTAATAATAGATTGCTGACTAAATTGGTTATATGAAAAGTCGTGATAGAATGGAAAAAATATTGATAGTTGATTCATTCATAAAATATCTTAAGCCGTATTAAACGTCTGAGTTTTTAATTTAAATTTAACCTTAACATTATCCCTTGACTAAGCTTTGATAAAGGGTGATCCATTTCGAGGTTCCCAACTTTTTTAAAGAAAAAAACACAGAAAATTCAAATTTAATGGAGAATGTTTATTATCATTTGAAAGAACATTCTTTGGCATTTATTTTTTGAAGATTATGTCTATCAAATGTTGGCCGTTGCTACGTTGCAGATGGTCCATCCGTTGAGTCCAATTTTCGATCACTCGTTCGAGCATTTCGACTGGTAACTGGCGAATGACACGCGTGATGTTTTCCTCCAAGGCCTGAATCGAAGGCCTGAATTCAGAAGTCCAGACGCTGAACCCAATTTTCGACGGTTTTCAAGCATAAATCGGCCGATACTGCTGCAATTTCACGTTCGATATTCGTACGAAGCTCATCCATCGTCGCTGGCTTATTGGCATAGACCATAGACTTGACGTAGCACCACAGGAAATAGTCTAACGGCGTCAAATCGCACGACCGAGGCGACCAAGCGACTGGACCATTTAGTGAGATAACACGTTCTCCAAACTTGGTTTCCAATAAACTGATTGTGGCATTTGCTTTGTGGCGCCGTCCTGTTGGAACCACATGTCCACCAAGTCCATATCATCAAATTGGGGCCAAAAATATTCGGTTATCATTGAACGGTAGCGATTCCCATTCACAGTAACGTGCCGGTCTTGATCATCATGGAAGAAGTGCGGCCCAATGACGCCGCCGGCCCATAAACCACAACAAACCCTAAATTTTTGCGGGATGCAATGATGACTCATGGAGTACGTGTGGATTGCTGCCTGACCAATACCGCATATTTTGTTTATTGACGAAGCCATTCAGCCAGAAATGAGCCTCATCGCTGAAGATGATTTTTCGATGAAAATCCGAATCATTTTCAAGTTGTTGCTCAGCCCAATTCACGAACATACGATGCTTCTGGTGATTCAGATGCTTCAGTTCTTGCGTCAATTTAATCTTGTAAGGATGTAGGCCAAGATCTTTTCGCAAAATTCGCCACAACTACGTCACAGAGCTGCCCAACGCTTGAGAACGACGTGTGAGAGACACATTTGGGCTTTCTTCAACTGAAGCCTCAGCGGCAGCAACATTCTCGACACTACGGGCACTTCTTTGTCTCACTGGCCTGTGGATTAAAGTATTTCCACTAAACGCTCAATTGTTGATCTGCTTGGACGATTATGAAGACCATAAATTGGACGTAGCGCTCTTAACGTTGAGGCCACTGACTCCGAATTTCGGTTGTAAATTTTAATGATTTCGACTCGTTGTTGGATCGTATATCCTTCCATCATGAAATGGCAAACCTTACTGAAGAGAAAGGTCAAAAGAGCGGCAAGAAATATGGCGTCGTTTGTTGTCCCTGTCGCTCAACTTTTGTAGCGTCCATGTTGAAAAACCCTATACTTGTGCGTGCCAATTGAGGCGAGGTCTTCCTCTACTGCGTCCTGCGTCTGGCTGGTAATCGAAGACTCTGCGAGCCGGAGTATTGGTGTCCATTCGTGGTACATGTTCTAGCCATCTAAAACGTTCAATGCAGAGTTTTTTTTTTTTACTTAAGGTCTGTCGCTGCACAGTTCGTATAGTTGTTGGTTGAATCTTCGTCTCCATAGTCGGTCAATGCAAACGGGACTGAAAATTTTTCGAATAACTAGTCTCGTTACTTCGTACATTTTTATACGGTCCATACTTCAGCGCCGTAGAGGAGTACTGGGACGATCAGGGCGTTGTTTAGGATCGAGTTCTTATATAGAATTTAATTAATAGTTCGAGTAAAGGATTTACTTCTAAACTGCCTTCTTAGCCCCAAGAAGAAGGACAAAACAATGTGAACTTGGCATCAACCCCCAGAAAACAGAACTCGTTCACTTTTTTTTATAATCTGCGCGCACTTAAGGGGTTATGAATACCCTTTCAATGTTTTAGCACAGTGGGGGCGTTATGGAAATTCGGGGTAAGAAGAAAGGAGATACCGATTCACATTGGTTTTGAACGAATCTCTATATTTCAGTGTTCGTTCGACGGGATTAACCTCAAACTATTCATTTAAGCAAAATATTTTGGTTTCATTCTTGATAGAAAACTCAAATGGATCCTAAACGTGTTCTAACGCCTTAAAAAGTCCACAATCGCTTTCTATACGTGTAACCGAATTTTCGGGAAAAAAGGGGCCGAACCCCAAGATCATACTGTGGATTTACACGGCCATTGTAAGATTTATATGAATAAATGGGGGGCTTGTCTGGTGGCAATCCACAAATAAAGTCACCCATCTGAAAAATATGACAAAGGTACAAAGGATAGCATGTGTGGGCGCTACTAGCGTAATGAGAAAACCACACCAACAGCGGGACTGGAAACCATCCTTAACCTGATACCGCTAGACTTTTACACGCAAGAATCAGCAGCCAAAAGTGCTCTAAGAATCAGCCAGCTTAACTGCTGGATAACGAACTCAGGAGGCATGCCCAAATTCTACACAGATATCTGGGCTCAGCTGTATCCTCTGACCACCTACTGCCCCACCATGACTTTCAAAGACCATTCTCCTGCATCTTTCCAAGCAGAGAGGAATGGGAGAAGAACGAACTGGGCACCGAAACCATTCCATCTACACTGATGGTTCAAAAATGGCTGTAGACGTTGGAGCTGGAATGTTTATAGTGACACTAAAGCTAAACAGCACTTTTCGTCTCCCTGAGCACAGCAGTGTCTTCCAAGCCGAGATAATAGTAGTAGCAGAGGATGCCAAAGCGACCTCAATGCTGGCGATACCTTCAGATTGACAGTCAGGCTGCAATAAAATACTTCTCTGTTGTCGAAATGAAATAGAACCTGTGCAGCGTTGTAGTGAAGAGCTAAGGGTTCTTGGCGTCCTATTTAATGGTAAGCTCTGCTGGTTCCCTGGACACAGAGGCACACAGGACAATGAAATTGCTGATGAACTGACGAGAAAGAGATCTGCCTCCAGCATTGACCAGGCAGACCAGTCTGTCAAACCACCACTATGTGATCTCAAATCTCGGGTGGGACAGAAAACACTGAATATTGCTAAAAACAGGTGGAACTCCCAACATTTCGTTAGGTGGAGAGAGACTAACAACAATGGACACTAACGAGATTATTAAAGAGCCAACCACACACGTGGAACCTCAACGGACATCACAATGATGAGTGTGATGATGAAGACTCACACCGACTACCTCATCAACCCCCCAACCTAACTTAATCTAGCCCGAAGAATGATGTGTTGACAAGAGTGATTCTTCGATTAATTTCTGACGAGTTGTTGCTGTCAGAGTTAATAGCGAAGCCGAGGTAGACAAAGTCCCATGCAACTTCAAAGCTAAGTCTGTCATACCTCTTTCTGTCCAATACCTCTTTATCGACACGTAGAATTGTTGTTGATGGAAATTCTTAACTCGTTCGCAATGCGCTTCTTATTTTAAGAAGAAAGCGGTGCAAAACTAAATATCTGGCAGTACGGCGCATGACTAGGTTCTCCCTTCATTCACAATATTTTTCGCCACAAAAAAAAAGGACGACCTATCCTAGTCAGAAAATGAAATTTGAGGATTTTTTTTAAGACATCCGCATGATGTAGTTTCCTAACTAAGTGAAGTTTCCGTGCGGGGTTAACCTGGACCTCTCCAGTTAGCATGGTTATTAGCTAACTGCAATACAAGTTGTAACACCTTGTACGCCCCACTTAAGGTGAGATCTCCTCTACATGATGTGGTTCCCTAACTAAGTGAAGTTTCCGTGCGGGGTTAACCTGGACCTCTCCAGTTGGCATGGTTATTAGCTAACTGCAATACAAGTTGTTACACCTTGTACGCCCCATTTAAGGTGAGATCTCCTCTACATGATGTGGTTTCCTAACTAAGTGAAGTTTCCGTGCGGGGTTAACCTGGACCTCTCCAGTTGGCATGGTTATTAGCTAACTGCAATACAAGTTGTAACACCTTGTACGCCCCACTTAAGGTGAGATCTCCTCTACATGATGTGGTTCCCTAACTAAGTGAAGTTTCCGTGCGGGGTTAACCTGGACCTCTCCAGTTGGCATGGTTATTAGCTAACTGCAATATAAGTTGTTACACCTTGTACGCCCCACTTAAGGGGAGATCTCCTCTACATGATGTGGTTTGCTAACTAAGTGAAGTTTCCGTGCGGGGTTAACCTGGACCTCTCCAGTTGGCATGGTTATTAGCTAACTGCAATATAAGTTGTTACACCTTGTACGCCCCACTTAAGGTGAGATCTCCTCTACTGTGAATCGAAGACTCTGTGCGATGAAGTATAAATGTCCAATTAGTATTAATGTGTAATCACTCAGTTATTTTATGCCTTCAATAAGTTAAATCGTTGTCTCCACAGTCTTTTAGCATAACATTTCCCGAATAATTTAGGCTAAGCTCCGCATGACTGAGATAAAAAGTGTCTTATACAGAATCATTTAAGTATATTGAGTTAACTACTCAAACATTGTTCTTTGATAGTCGTACAAACGTTTCATCCAGGAGCTTCTAGAAACAGTCCTTAGCAATATCATTTTTAGCCTTCTTAGGAGCTTGAGGGCATATACGGCGTTTGTTGCCGAATTTGACCTGCATGCCAATCCGCAAGATGATGATGAGGATATCAAACATTTTCTTAAATCACTCATGTTGCATTTAAGTTACACAGTTAGACCCATACTATACATTTTTATTTTCCAGCCGTAACTAAATGTTTGAAAACAGGCACGTTCTTGTCCTTATTGTCATTAATTTCCAGGACTTTAAAATTTATTTTTCGTGATTAAAATTCTGCTCTCCCGTTAACCTGTTGTCACATCTGCCATCGTCTCTTTTCAAAGATCCTGATTAACATCAGAAATACTCTTACGTTTTATTCTTGTCCTTATTGTCATTCATTTCCAGGACTTTAAAATTTATTTTTCGTGATTAAAATTCTGCTCTCCCGTTAACCTGTTGTCACATCTGCCACCGTCTCTTTTCAAAGATCCTGATTAACATTAGGGAACATTGTTACTTTAGCTTCCAATCACTTTTTTCACTTTTTTTTTTTTGGTTCCACTCACTAAATTAAGCTAAAAATTTAGCAATTTTTTTTTTTGTCGCTCTCAATTAGTTCAAAAGTTATTAAACAATGAAATTTCCAAAAATCCCTATAGAAATCAACCAACTTTTGACAGTTCACACATAGCTGAATGATAAATATGAAAAAAAAACACTCCAATGGAGCATTGCAAGATAGAAAAAAAAATATTACATATTTCCCAAAACGTAAACAAATGTAAAAAATGTACAAAATTTTAAAAAAAATTATTAACAATCATTAATTAATAATAAAAAATGACTAAACAAAATATCTTAAAAAAAATGCCGTAACGAAAAGTTAGACCCCCTCGAAGAATTTTTTAAATGTGCCGGCAAACTATACAACGGGCAAGAAGCAATTCCAGAACCATGTTCTAATGATTCTGACGATTCATCATAAATTAGTATAATATAATAAATAAATTAAATCCTAACTCAACAGTTTTTCTGTTAACCGGTACTCTGCGTGGCCCGCTGCGCGGGAACAAAGGATTTCAACTCTCTTTCTGTGGACAGTCCACGCTCACGCAACTTCGTTGCTCCGCTCAGGGTATTTAAAGTCGTCAGGCAGGCGCCTAAGTCAACAGTTTTTCTATTAAGCGGTACTCTGCGTGGCCCGCTTCGCGGGAACTAAGGATTTCAACTCTCTTTCTGTGGACAGTCCACGCTCACGCAACTTCGTTGCTCCGCTCAGGGTATTTAAAGTCGTCAGGCAGGCGCCTAAGTCAACAGTTTTTCTATTAAGCGGTACTCTGCGTGGCCCGCTTCGCGGGAACAAAGGATTTCAACTCTCTTTCTGTGGACAGTCCACGCTCACGCAACTTCGTTGCTCCGCTCAAGGTATTTAAAGTCGTCAGGCAGGCGCCTTAGTCAACATTTCTTTTTGTTAAAATATTTTTATTTGGTATGTTTTTTTCAACATGGCAATGCTGCGTACACCGCAGCAGAAAAAAAAATAAATGAAGTGTCAAACTACAAACAATTTGTATGGGATTATAACCCAAAAAGTGCAATTTTATTTTGTTAATAACTTTTAAACTAAACGTGAGCGACAATTTTTTAAAGCATATAAATGATCAGTGCGCAGAGACGAATCGATTAATAAAAAAAGTGCAAAAAGTGAAAGGCAGCTAAAGTATAGTTATGCTAACATTAGAAATACTCTTACGTTTATCCGTATATGTCTGTGCAGCTCAACTAGGTCGTTTGATTTATCGACCCTATGAATGTATCGAGGTATGAAGACGCAACCGTTAATTCCATCTTGGGAATTTTTCATTTACATTCACCGATATTATATCTCTTTCAGTTTCAATTTTAATATTGTGTCACATAAAAAACTAAAAAAAAGTCAACTCAAAACGCAACATACATATATAATAAGGTGGATGACTTTTAATTTGTTACGAATCTCAGTCGGAAATTATCAGTTAAAATGCTCGATTCAAAACCTGGATTCTCCCAAATAAGAAAATACGAACAAAGACATAGCAGGCATACTGGCAAGCAAACGTCAATATTGTAATACCAGTATACCACACCTTTTTTAATGATATGTATGTTTTTTTTTTAACACACATCACCGACAAGTGCATGACATGGTTTTCATTTTTTTGATATCAATTTTATTACCTCAAATCAGTAATGTCAATCGATATTTTATCACGTTTCATTTCAATGATAAGCAATATTGATGCTGGTACTCGTTCAAAGTGCCTATACTCTTACAATAATGAAATAATTTAAGGTGTCAACTAGTAAATATTTTATTATAATAATTCATGTCAGGCTCAGGGTTCTCGCTATTTTAGCGGCAATTTTTTAACTTTTTAATATCTATTTCTATGATCAAACGTTTTTCAGCAAATTACTATTCAAAAGACCTTTACAAGTTTATTCATCTGTATATTTATGATGGGCCTTTTGGCATGATTTGAAAATACCAAAATGTATACATACATTGTTTTATCCAAATGTTTTATTTATATAACGCTGAGCTGACGTAGTCATCGCAGATAAGCCACTTGTCTTGTGAGACATGGACGGTGATGCTGGCACAATACCAAGATGCCATCCTTTTCCTATTTGTCAATGTAAACCAAAATTCTCGAATATCAGGAATTCAAATTCAAATTTCATCCATCGTAATATCTCTCAATGTGATCGATGTTACGAACTCACGAAATCATCTCGTATCTTATGTCCAAGAGTTCACCACCTATTGTTGTAAACAGTTTTCAAATTCGATGACTTTACTCGAAGTTACATTACATCAACCAGCCAAATGCCTTTGTAAGGTTTTGCTTACTTACTTACTTAAGTGGCGCTACAGTCAGGAATGAACCTATGTCTCAACCAACATTCCTCTCCAACTAGCCCGATTTGTAGCTAACTGCCTCCAGTTGCGCATTCCAAGTTGGTTGAGTTCGGTTTCTACATCTGCGCGGCACTTAAGGCGAAGTCTTCCTTTACTGCGTCCGACGTCTGGCTGGGAATCGAAGACTCTGTAACCCCGAGTTTTGGTGTCCATTCGTTCTACATGTCCTAGCCATACTAAACGTAAAATGCGGAGTTTTTTGACCAGGGGCATGTCGCTGTGCAGCTCGTATAGTTTTTGGTTGAATCTTCGTCTCCATATTCCGTCAACGCAAACGGGACCGAAGAATTTTCCTCTCAAATCGACCAAGGATTTCTTCATGCGTTTTTTTGACGGTACATGCTTCAGCGCCGTAGAGCAAGACTGGGATGACCAGGATCTCCTTAGAAGTTCAAGTGAGGGCTTAACTACTAAATTGTCTTCTTAGCCCGAAGAAACAGCGGTTGGCAAGAGTAATTCTTCGTTATTCTTCGAGTTAATAGTGGAGCCGAGATAGACAAAGTCCCGTACTACCTCAAAGTTATATCTGTCAAAGGTGACGTTCTGTCCAATTCGTCGATGTTGTGTGGCCTTTCGTGTTGACAGCATATACTTAGTTTTACCCTCATTCACTGCTAAACGTATTTTTGCCGCTTCATTCCCTAAACTAGCAAACGTGGCTATGACAACACGTTGAGTCCTACCAGTGATGTCAATATCGTCGGCGTATACTAGAAGTTGCAACGATTTTTGGAAAATTGTGCTTCTGGTGTTGGGTCGGGAGTTTTGCACAATCCTCTTAGGAATCAAATTGAAGAAGTCACATGACAGCGCATCGCCTTGCCTAAATCCTTTTTTGGTATCGAATGTGTCAGTGAGGACGTTTCCGTCCCTGATGGAGTCGTGAGAATTCTTCATCGTCATCCTACACAAAAGGACGAGTTTGGGCGGTGTACCAAAACTAAACATGTCTCTGTATAGTTCTTCTCTATAAATACTGTCGTATGCGGCTTTGAAATCGATGAACAGATGGTGGATATCGATGTGGACTTCATGGTTTTTTCCAGGATTTGCCGAAGTGTGAAAATTTGTTCTTTTGTGGGAACATAATATTGTATGTACTACTCTGCCCCGAAACTCCCGTTCCCACTCCCAACATACAGATTTTTTTGTAATTCTTTGATATGAACTGATGAAGATTTTTTACCAACGAATTTAGTGCCCTAACATCCCGGCGTGGCTATTAGTAAGCTTCCTAGCCCGCCATTTAAGCCTTGATGGAATTGCATTTGTCGAACTCATCGATTGTTGGCCTTCGATACCATAGCTCTATTAAACCCAATGACGCGAGTAATTTTCGATTTTATTTTCTCAATTGGAGCCGGCTTTGTAAACGCTGTGCCGATCTAAGTATTGCCATGATAAAATGTCAAACAATTCCTAACCAACCACGACAGTTTGATACGACTCACGCGTTATCTGTCATTAATCCCTAATTTAACATAAATGTCTACAATCCGCTGTGCGGATACATTTTTTTTTAAATGTTCGACTTGTTTGCCCTTGCAAAATTTCAAATTGGCGTTGTAACTTCAGTGAATTTTTGTTCTTTAAATTACGTAGCACTTTTTTCTCCTTTTAATTTTTAAATTAAAAAATCATTACCAACCCCAACATAATATTCCAGCTAATGCCATGTCATAATGGGTGTCTTACTTTCTTGAATAAACACCCTTTTATTGCCATTTGGAAAAGTTTTCTTTAATTTTTGTTTGTTTATTTTTTGGGTCAACAAATCCTTTTTATATTATCATCCCTTAGATTTACCTTGTTGGAGGTTGTTGTGAAATGAAGATAAAAACTTTGTATGTAACAAATTATTGGTGGATTTGGGAAATATTTACAATTCAGTCTTACAAAGAGTTTGTCTATATATGAACATTGTTATCTCAAAAATCAAAGCCATATGTGGCTAATACAACTGCAAAAAAAGAGGATGGGAAATTAATGTGAGTGGTGTTTCCACTCTTCGCGTGAATTTTTTTTCTTTGTTTCATGGATGTCATAAATGATTTTTCAAGAAGGAAACACCAATTTACACTTCCACTTCTCTGTCAGCTTTTATGACACTCTTCGGCATTTTTTTTTACTTTGATTTCAGTTAATTTTCAATTTCTGTGTAAACATTTTAATACAACCCATATCGCGAAGAGTTTGGCAGTCTCCACACTTACAATGAACAGAAGCCTTGTTCTCGAATTGCCCAATGACAATTCCATTATTATTCCTATCTAATTTTATTTGTATTCTGCTCACACAGTTTCCATAAACAGCCTATATCCCGATTTTACTTACAAACAACCGATACCAATACCAATAAAACACTTCGTGTTTCCCCCATTTTAATCGATAGCATCCTTCCTTTGAGCACCATTTATATCCAATTGGTTTTTTTTTTCTTGTGTTATTCTAACAAAATGAAAAAAAAAGACATCCGGAATTTGTTGATATCTTTCTTTTATTTTGTTCATACCCTTACCTGGGGTTGTCGACATTACGTGAATTTCGTTTTTTTTTTATGTCCAATCCCATTAGGGTAGAGTAATTTTAATCAATAATTTGTAGCAAAGAGACAAGAGACATTGGAGATGGCCTTTTATTTAAATGGCTAGTGGCTAGAGACAAGTTCTCTGGTCCAGAGTTACATTTATATTAAGGTTATTGGAATTAAATAACTTAAGGAAAATTATTTATCTTACAGAAAGCGGTTTGCCAAATAAAACCAGAGGTAAATATTTTTATATTACAACAACATCCATGAAACAAGCAATGCCGTACTGTTACTACCATCATCTTTGCCTTTGGCAAGGGAATTCAAGATACACAATGTATACAAGCCTGAAAATATTTCTGAATTAACAGCTTTAAAAATTGCAGTATCAATTATTCAAACGAATTTTTTGAAAAAAGTTAACAAGTTAAAAGTATTTTAGAGTTAACATCCTTGAAACATAATTTCTAAGAAAAAAACAAGTTTAACTATATTTTTATAGCTAATTGATTAATCGGAAAAATCTTGTAAAATATTAATGAACACAAGAAAAACAACATTCTCCCTGATACTTGGACACCACCCATGGTGTATCTCATTACTTCCATTACAGTACCCAAAGCCTTCATATCTCTGACATTATCTTTCGAAGAATTCCTTACCTGTAAAAAAGGACAGGTAAGGAATTCTTCGAGCTGAGCTTAATAGAATTATCGATAAAAGAAAATAAATATAAAATTTAAGGCAATCTTTACGATCTCAAAAGTATCGTTTTAGTATATTAATCCCACTACCGTTCAATTAACTTTAGCTGGAAAGCCCTTTTATTGATTTTACTTACTTACGTAGTGGCACTACAGTCCAGAATGAACCTGGGCCTCAACCAACATGACTCTCCAAATAGCTCGGTCCTTAGCTAACTGCCTCCAGTTGCTCACTCCAAGTTGGTTGAGGTCGGTTTCTACATGTGCGCGCCACTTAAGGCGAGGTCTTCCTCTACTGCGTCCGACGTCTGGCTGGGAATCGAAGACTCTGCGAGCCGGAGCATTGGTGTCCATTCGTTCTACATGTCCTAGCCATCTTAAACGTCCAATGCAGAGTTTTTCGAATCTTCGTCTCCATAGCCCGTCAACGCAAACGGGACCGAAGATTTTTCGAAGAATTTTCCTCTCAAATCGACCAAGGATTTCTTGATTCCGCTTTTAAGACGGTCCATGCTTCAGTGTCGTAGAGCAGGACTGATATGATCAGGGTCTTATATAGGATCTCCTTAGTCGTTCAAGTGAGGGCTTTATTGCCTGAATTGCCTTCTTAGCCCGAAGAAACAGCCAGCGGTTGGCAAGAATAATTCTTCGTTTAATTTCTGACGAGATGTTGTTGTCAGAGTTAATAGTGGAGCCGAGATAGACAAAGTCCCGTACTACCTCAATGTTATATCTGTCAAAGGTGACGTTCTTTCCAATTCGTCGATGTTGTGAGGCATTTCGTGTTGACAGCTTATACTTCGTCTTGCCTTCATTTACTGCTAAACCCATTTTCGCCGCTTGCTTCTCTATACTAGCAAACGTGGCTATGACATCACGTTGAGTCCTACCAATGATGTCTCAATATCGTCGGCATATCCTAGTAGTTGCATCGATTTTTGGAAAATTGTGCCCCTGGCGTTGGCTCGTGAGTTTTGCACACTCAAGAATCAAATTGAAGAGGTCACACGACAGCGCATCGCCTTGCCTAAAGCCTTTTGTGTCGGTGAGGTCGCTTCCGACAATGATGGAGCAGCGAGAATTCTCCATCATTCTACACAAACGGGCGGGTTTGGGCGTAAATGCTGTCGTATGCGGCATTGAAATCGATGAATAAGTAGTGGGTATCGATTTGGACATCTCTGCCGAAGCATGAAAATTTGATCGCTTGTGGACTTTCCTGGCCTAAAACCACACTGATAAGGGCCGATCAGTTTGTTGGTAAACGGTTTCAAGCGTTCACATTTACGGCAGATAGGATTTTGTAGGCGATGTTGAGGAGAATTATGCCTTTCTAGTTGGCGCAGTTTAGAGGGTCTCCTTTTTTGTTGATCTGTCAAACGATGGTGAGGTTCCATTCTTCAGGCTTACCTTCTTCCGATTTGGCTTATGAGTTGGTCATTTACTAAGTCATTTCCGCCGGCTTTATAAAGCTCAGCGGGTAGGCCGTCATTTGAGGCAGCCTTATTAAGCTTGAGCTTAGATATTGCTATCCTATATTGAATGGTTCGTTCGGCCTGACAGCGGAATGTTGTTCGTCATCGCCGTTTTACTGCGGAAGAGGTTCTTCCATTTCCTCAGCATCGACTGTGTTTCAACTACGATATTTCCTTGTTCTTCTCCTTGGCTTTGACGTTTTACACTTTGGTAAAACTTGCGAATATCTTTCCTGGAGTGGCACCTCTCTATATCCTCAATCGCGCGCTTTTCTTGCTCTTTTTCTCTTCTTTCTGAAAAGCCGGTGTTCTTCCCTTCTTTTCTGCCTCTAGAGCTCAACGGCAGCTCTCGTCTTCACCTGCAGCTTAGCCTTGTAGGCCTCGTTCTTGGATGCGAGCATCTGTCGGCATTCCTCATCAAACCAGGGGCTTCTTGTTGGTGGGCGCGAGAAACCTATCACATCAGTTGCGGACGATCTAATGGTTTGTTGGCATCGTTGCCATTGTATTTCGACTTTCGATGCTGGTGGTGTAGTGCTAATCGACAAGTTAAGGGATAAGCGTTGCGCGAAGGTCTTGTCGGTCTCTGGCGATAGCAGTCTTTCGACTGTCTTGCTCGTAGAAGCAATCCTTAGCTATATCATCTTTTTCTTCAGTTGGGGCATGAGCGTATACAAGGCTTATGTTTCTTATATCTCTATGTTACAAACTAAATTCCTAACACTTCAGCTTTACATAGATTTCAAAGACATATACGACAGTATTAAAATATACTTATCCGATAATTTGTCAGATTGTCGTGAGAGGGGTGCCAGTGGTGGTGTTGTTACATATATGGGACTATTCTTTCTACCAATCTGTACATAATATAAAACAAATTCCCCATAGCGTGTCTGTCTGTATGAACGCGCTAATCTCTAGTACTGCTGAATAGTTTTCGATATGGTTTTCACTGTTGTGATCTGTATTTCCCTAGGCATGATGTAGTGTATTCAAAATGGCTCTTTCACTTACAGGAGCATTCGAGGAGCATTCGAGTTCTATGTGGCAGAAATCAAATTTTTCGTCACTCAGAAGCAACAACTCAGCTTCGGCTAGTTGGATCATTAAACCATCGCCAACAATGTTCCATCAGTGGATACCGCAGCCGTTGATGACGTCTTAGTGCGCAAAATATTTATGTACAGCAAATGCGATGCACTAACGAACATGATCAGCTTATAAGCAAATGAGCTGAGTAGTTTGGTATTATTGAACCAATTCGAGAGAAGTTTTGCTGCCATATCCGAAGTCGATGTTGCTCGTCCTTAAAAAATAAAAAATTTGTCAATGTTTTGTATTATATAAGACCCCTGGCTGTGAGTTAATAGCTATTTCACTTAAAATATATGCACACAGTGGCGTAAATCAAATGATCAATGCACGTAGTATAATTTTATTTACAATTACTTATAACGATGTACGTACATAATATATTTTGAGAATTCCATTTATTACTATTAATATGTAAATAATACTGTAAAACCTCTGTTGAAAGTCACAAGTTAGCAAACAGAATTAAATCCTGTTAACTATCTGCACAACTCCCATGACATCCTGGAAAGG